>VZTI01004400.1:2625830-2638456 GCA_013397865.1 Struthidea cinerea
ACGGGGCCAAGGCGCACGACAGGCGCTGGCGGAGAGCTGAGGAGCGGGGCAGGTGCTGTCCTCACCGTGATCCCACCGCTGCCCCCTGCGCTGCTGGGCACTCCCCGGCTCTAGCAGGGATTTCCTTAAGTTTCTGTGGGGAAGGTGTGCATGGGGCTGCGGCGTCTCCGAGGTGCCGCCGGGACGCTCCTGTCAAGCGCCCCCGGGACCCGCCGCCTTCTCCGCCCTCACCGGCTTGGCTCGGCTCGAAGTCGCCGTACTTGTGATACGTGCTAGGCTGTGCTGGGCTGTGCGCTTGCTGGGGAGGGTTTGGCGGTGTTCAAGGTAACTGTGTCTCCGTGTGTGCCTGTGTGATGAGCTGTGGCAATAGTAAAGGCTGTACTTCTAGTGTTTCCATACGCTTTTAGTAACTTTTTAAAAATCACTGCGTGATTAGCCTTGAAAAGAATGTAAACATGTTTTTTTGTAATTTTAAGTAGGTCCATCCTGATAGTATTTCCTGTGTGCACCGCCTTTGCCCTTCAGTATATCAGATGCTGTGTTTTGAGTAAAGTTGATTGAATTAATATGAAGTAACTGGGAAAATAACAAATTCTTGTGGAGAAATTGAAGTTTCAGTGGAACCAGAATTGAGTCCCAGGTGATCAGGAGTGATAGCATGTATATTGCACTGTTTTATTTCTGTTACATCCACTAATCATTTTTAAAGAGCTGAGACTACTATAATTTTGTTGGTGTGGAGTACTGCCAGTTCACAGATACAAACAAGTTGGCCTGTAGATGGTGGGTGATTATGTATAAAGGCTTGAAATACCTGGCTGGAAGGATGATGAAGTGCTCCCTGTCAGTCAAGGTAAATAATAACAGAGTAAAAGAACAGTCGTGGTTTACATTAATGATTTGATTGCTGTTGGCAGTCAAGTAGGAAACAGTTCTCTAAAATCTTTAAATGGTCTTAGAGCAGTTAGTAATAACTGGTATGGGTCCACCAAAGCTCTTGAGCACCATGGATTGTGGGTTACATCGGCTCTGTCTGTCACAGATTTGCATTCTGAATCATTCTAAAGAGCACCAAAGAGAACATTACAAATGCCATACCTGGCTATACTGAAGTGTCCAATGGTAACTGCCTAGAGAGGACCAGGACAGGGAAGGCTTGCCTTGATGCTTCCCTAGAATACTCTCTCCGGGCAGCTGTGGCTCAAGGATTCCCGTGGGTAGAAGTGTTGACTTTGTTCTTGACCGACCACAAAGTTTGTGTTTCTTTCTTTGATCTTATACAGTAGTTTTTTCAGTCTCTGAGGAAATAGGTAACCAGATGAAGCATTCTACAGTCATTATTAATCACTGATAAGATGGTCAGAGGGCAAGTTCTTGTTTGCAGAGGCCCATGCATAGGAGTTATATTGAGGGATATTAATTTTCCAAGTGGTGTTCATGCATTAGGCTCTGAGATAATGCATTTAAAATAAAGCTCGATATTTATAATGAAAAGAAAAAGGCAAAGAGTGGTATCTTAATGAAATGGATTCTAATTAATTTTCACTGAGATGGGAGAAAGCCGTGAATACAATGTATTGTCAACTTCGCTGGACTTTAATAGAGAATTTAGAATAGAGATTGAGTTTATGCCATTCTGTACAGCTGAAGAATGTTCACAGACTTTCAAAGTCCTGTTCAATCACGATAGTTAATATAAATAAGGTAATGAGTGTTACAATCACTCTTGTAGTGATAAATTGTAGCTCACCACAGACACTTAATGATAGAAATTGCAGCATGTTACTTAAAAATAGTTTCGTATTTGTAATTGCTTAATTTTGTGCATTTGTGAAAATTTTCATGACAGAATTGTTCTTGCATTGGGATTTGTTTCTCATAATGCCAGCTCCCATATGATACCTAGAGCCTCACATCCTCTTTAAAGACAAGCTTGTCAGAATTCTGGAAATCATCAACTCAAAGTATCCTGCACATGCAGAGCAGGCTTATTTCTGTTTTCAAGGCTTGAGAACAACCAAGATGACTTTTGTCACCCCACAAATCAATAGCATAACTGGGACGTCCATCCAGTTCTTTTCAGTTCTGAAAGTTTGAGAAGATGAGTGTTAGTGGTGTATTAGATTACAAATGAGGGTACATGGAGTGGTAATGGTGGGATGAGGCAAGAGAGCAACCCGAGTGAGTGTCCCTACTGCTGTGTATCCAAAAATTTTGTTTGTTCTTTTTGTGACGGTTTATTCAGTACTTGATATAAATTTACCCATATGGTTGAAATAGCCACTTTGGTTATTTATTCCACCAAATAGAACATATATTTATAGTTTAGGCTCTAATTGCTCTGCTACATGATTGCTGTGACTAAAGAAACACATTATAAACTGTTGAGAGAAGGCCGAGTGAGCTGAAATATACATCTCATAGTTCCTTGAAGCATAAGTACCAGAAGTTGTTCAGTGTTCCAATGCTACCTGTTTTCTGTTAGCTTCTTACCTGCCAAAAGGGAGAGCTGTGAAAATACATTGGTGCTCATATATTAGAACCGGGGCCATT
Source organism: Struthidea cinerea (assembly GCA_013397865.1). Classification (NCBI taxonomy): domain Eukaryota; kingdom Metazoa; phylum Chordata; class Aves; order Passeriformes; family Corcoracidae; genus Struthidea; species Struthidea cinerea. The sequence continues at coordinate 2,628,384 of VZTI01004400.1, forward strand.
CGGTTCAAACTTTTACTTACCAGAACTAGATTAATTTAATTTACATGAGAACATAACAATTTTTGACAGTCCACATTGTTACTGGAGTAATGAGAATGAAATCTTTGGCTAAAACACTAAAAGCATAGCTAGAGTTTAATGAGGAGAAGGCTGTAAGGTTTGCAGTCTAAAGCTCTGATCTTGCATACAGGTTTAAAGTATAAACTCTGTCATGGATTAAAACGCAGCAGAGTCTTCTGGATCACTGGTAAAGTGCTCTGTCCTTTGGTATTTAATTACCTGAATAATTTTTCTTTCAGGCAAGACATCAGGTTGAAACTGTTATCTGCGTTTTCTGAGGTGAGCTCTTAAATAAAGGACAGCAGCGATGAAGAGCAGCAGGTCAGGAACTGCTATTTTAAATACAACCAGCTGATAATATTTTATAAACCAGGAGTTTTTCTGGATTCTTTAAAATACTCTGTTGAATATGGAAAGATGTCCAGAAAATTGTTAGATGCTTCCAAGAAAAAAATCAGCAGGACATTGTAATTTCTGAAGAAGCCTAAATTTCCATGTATTTTAAAAAAGCTAGCAACCAATGGAAGAACAATCAGAAAAAGGATATGTGCTTTAGAGCTCGACTGCTCAAATCACTTCTACAGCTGGAATTTCAGACAGATAACACTAGGCTCCAGTACTTTATTTGCGTATTTCTTGTGTTAATATCCATTTTCCATGGCACTCAGCCTCCTGCACAAAGTGCTTGATTTGAGCCCAGTTAGATAATCGATATAAAATGAACAAGTTGGTCTCTGAGATACCAATCCAGTTGCCCAAGGCAGTGGCTGACTTCAGTGGAGATGACATTAGAGCCTCAGTAGCCTTCAGTCGTAGTTCTGGCTCTGGCTGTGTTGATCATTCTGCAGGCAGGTTGTTCTCAGGCCGAGGACACAACCTGTGAGTGCTGCGTTCGAGCTAAAGGAGCACAACATGCTGCTACTGACTAAGCCGTCAGTTCAGATGCCACAGTTGAAACATAGTTCTCTAAGGGTTTTGCCAACATGAGAATTTAGACAAAATACTCTTAGTTGTGCTAAGCTGTGTGGTTGGAAAGAATTGCACAAAACTTCATGGATGGCTTTCCCCCAGGGAGACAGTGATAGTGCCTAATCTTATGTATTCAGTGGCATTAAATAAAGGCTATGTCACAATCAGTTTTAGATTTTCTCTATGTAATTATTTCATTCAGATGATTATGGATTTTCTATGTTCATTTCTCTGGTTGTTTTCTTGTATTAGCACATTAGGAAGTGTCTTCTTCAATCTAATCACCACACGTATGAAGTGTACTCCTGTTTGAATTCTCATGTCACAGTGGCTTTTGGGTATAGTAGTAAACAATTTTGATGTTAGTTATGTTTATAGTTAACAATCTTATTAACTTCTTTAAAGAACAAATTGTACTCACATTTTCTTGCTTTGCCAGCTGTTTTCAGAGTTTGGCCTTTGGGTTTTTAAAACCACTTTTTCTAGATGTTCAGGAAATATATCAGTTAATCTCATCAATTTTCTACACCTCATCTTCTTACTTGAGACATTTGCAGAGACTGACCCTTCTGTAAAAGGTTGATCATCCTGGGTTTAACTTCTTTTTGTAGAGATTGACCCACAGCTTACTACTATTTTCTTTAAAGGATTCAGAATCTATTATGGACATTTATTAGTAGCTAAAGAATATTTAAATAGCAGACACTTAAACAGTTCCTGACAACAGTATTCAGCTTTTAACGTTTTTGGGCTTTCATATTCTGAAAGAAGGTTTATGCTTCTCAAAATGCTCTGTTAAAAATAAGTAGCGAACTCTTTGGTTAATATAGAGTGAGATCATTCCTATGAGGCTTCTTGCATCAGTTGCAGTAACTGTGAAATCCCAGTTCTGTTACTTGGAATAGCTGTAAATCTTGGACATAACCCAGGAAAGCCCACACAAAAGGCACGTGAGAGAAAACCAAGAAACAACATGGAAATTTTCGGACAGTTTTTTTTTAGCTTCTGTCTTGAAGTGATTTTGAAATAATTCAGTGAGGAAGTTAGTCTTCTAAATATTTACTTATATATTGCTTTTTATTTCGTTTTTTTTCCCCTGGAGCTTTTGGAAGGCCTTTCAAAGGGGAGAAACAAGGAAGATCATAAATCTGAAAAGACGGATCAAATCAGAGTTGTTTTGTTGGTTTTTTTTAATATACAATGACTGAAGGTAAAATAGTGGGTTTTTTATTATTTTTTCTTAAAATTTGAGCAATTTTTGGTCAATGTATCAGCTGTACTAGGTTTATTTTGCACATTGGTAGGAAAGATGTTTTTTAAATCTGACTTTTTTGTATTTTGTTCTAACACTTGTAAAATTTCTTAGTGTGTAATTGAAATTCTTAGTATTTATTTTTTTAAACACTTGGGAAAGTTTAAACATTTGTGAGTGTGGGACAGTTTAAACATTTGTGAATGTTTAAATTCAGGTCTTTCCAGATTGGTGAAGTAAACAATGGAGGGGATCTAGTGTGTGACTGTTATGATTGGAAAGTGAGAGGGACTGCTGAAGAGTTGAAATCTCTGAATCACAAGTGCAAATCTGTTTGTTCTTAGCTTACTTCTTACTTGGAAGTCACAAAATTCAGGTAAAACAATGCAGTTGGATAATTCATAGCTATCCCTGGAATTCAGATGCTTACAAAAGAGGTTTGGCAGTGTGAGAGATCATTACTACCAGACACACATAAAGTTGTTCTGGCTGCATTTTTGAATCAGTTCTTCTGATTGGTCTTGTGAATACATGAAAGACCATGAAAAATAGTGGTTATATGTAATGGATTAGGTTAGATCAAGGACTTGTATAGTGCAGCAGCAGCCTGTCATCTCAGTGGGACTATATTTGTCCTCCAAAAACTGGAAAAGCTCTGAAATACAGCTGTTCTGTAGTTGTCAGTGCCCTGCCAGTTTTGCTTTTTTTCCTTTTCGGTTACAAATTGTGTCATGATAGTTTCCAGATTAGGAGGCAGTTGTGTATTCTGGTTATCCAAGGATCTTTTGGAGGACAGTGTACACTGCTTCGTCTGTTCTGGGCATGGTCTTGACGAAGTGTGGTATGGTGGTAAGAAGCCAATCATGAGGTTTGTTCATCTTTGGAGAGAAGGTGTTTCACTGGCAAAACTGCCACAGTAAAATCATAGTTTCCGATATTAACAATAGCCTCGGAGCCCTAAGAACAGTTGTCCTGTAATTTCTGGTTAGTATTGACATTCCTGTTTTTCCTTGATAGGTTTCAGATGGACAAACTGAAGTGATGTAGGGTGACTTCAGGCTGGTAATGCTGGTTGGGTGGATTAAGTGGTCTTTGCTGTCTCCTCAGATCTTCTTCCTCACCAGCCTTACAGTATCACTTTCACCTTGTCCACACAGCTGGGCAAATCACATTCTTCAGGCTGGGTTAGTGCCTTGAAGATAAAGCCTTTTTTTTTTTTTTTTCTGTTTTTAATGCAGCAATTCTACAGATCCCAGTGACAGCTGTTATTGTCCTCTGCCCTTCAATTCTGTACCTACACCTGAGTGGCATCAACATATCCCCTAACTTGTTGCCATTTTCTCCTGACTAATATATATAATAATATACGTATATGTTTAGAACTTCTGTTGGCTTCCTACAGTACCCACTCCCAAGAAGTGTTCCTGCAGTTTGTGACAAATTCCTTAATTAACCTAGACTTCCAGTTAATCTTGGAAAAGACTCATCATCTTCTGGGGTGGCAGTTCCATATCATCCACATCATCTCACGGTTAACAGCAAAACATTGCTTTACCATGTTGTCTAACATACTGTAATGCTTTTCAGTTATCCTTCTCCAACATTGTTGTTTCCTGGATATCAGCATCGCTCTTCTCTTCTAATTCTAAAAACATGAGTCCTCAGTTAAACTCTCTTGTCAGATCTTGTTAGTTCTCTGGATGAAAAGTAGTGTTGGAGTATTATCTGACAGAACTTACAGTGATGAAAATAAAATACTATACTTGTCCCTTAGAGTGTTAAGTAGGTATAGAAGAAATTATGGCAGATTTGTGCATACACTGGGGTTTTTTTGTGGAGGATGGCTGTACAAGTTTGTATCCAGAAAGGACCTGTTGCACTGAAAATTATGATGGCAAAGGCTGAAACCAAAGGAAGGAAAATAACTGCCTGACGTTTCCAATAGTTCTGTGGTATGGGATAAAATACTGATGAAACAATACAAAACAGTAACTTTGGGGATTAGCACGTGCCTCGGAGCTCTGTCTATAAAGAATGATACAATAATTGTAATAAGAAACTTGCTGACCCCCTACTGTGTTGCATTTGTAATGTTTTGATAGCTCACACCGTTCTAGAGAGCTGAAATTGGAGTAAAACTCAATCCCATGAGTCACTAAAATCCACTGTCAAGTTACACAGTGATCCCTTTTTAATTTGTCTCTTCAGTGAAGTGGTCGCTGAAAAATAGTCAGCAATTCGATTCCAGGCATTTTCATCTCTACGTTGCTTAGTTTAAAAGAAAAAGACCATGATGCCCGACTAAAAGACAGTGAAGAACTGTTTTGAAAATGGTCGTCTGTTGTGCTTCATGTATTAACAAAATTGGTGATATGAGTAGAACCTTTCCACGTTTCTTAAGTCAGCCTTGGTGTTAACTCTCCTTTTATTTTTCTTAAAGTAGAAAGTAGATTTTTTTTTTTTCATAGTTGTTTTTTAGCTTGATATACATGCTCAAATAATTGGAACTGACTTAAAGGAGAACAATTACAATCATCTTGTGCTTTGGCTCTTGTTGAGTCTTTTACTATTAGATTCTTTCCTCAAATGTTGGAAGTTACTGTAATGAGGGACTTCTCACTAAAGTGCGTAGCTTCTACAAGTGGAAACTCCCTGACTTGTGTTTTGTGTTATCTTTTATCTGTACTATTACTTTGCCCTGACTTGTTCCTTGGAAAGAGATGCACATAAGTTTCTGCACAGCTTTCATCAGCATAGTCTGACTCAGTGCTGTTCACCTGGAAGATAGGCAGTAATTTGGCTTTGTTCTTGTTCTTCAGAAAGATACTCTTGTCAAATGGGAAATAACCCCTAATAGGCTCACATGGAAAAATTGTTGCTTTAATGGAAATTTTAGTAGGCGCTTTTCAACTGAGTGCAGGGCTGTTGGTGTTGAAAAGCTAATCTTAAACTTTGGCCGACTTGTAGAGTGGGTTGTGAAATACTCTATTCTTCTCCAGTGGTAAAAAACTTTGTATGTGGTTTGGTTATTGGGTTTGGGGTTTTTTTTGGTTGGTTGGGTTTTTTTCCCCCTCTTAATTCTAACTCCTGAATGCCACAACCTTCTTTATTAATGAAAGCACCATAGGAAGATACTTGGTTCCAACTGAAGGCTGAACTTACAGCCATGAGTAATAATTTTTTGTGCCCCTGGAAAGAATGAGAAAGAAGTAATGAAAACTACTTTGCAACATAATTGGCCTTTTATTATAAATGGTTTGCATATTTCATCCCTGTGAGTAATATTTTGTCCATTAGGCCTTAGAGAGGCCGCAAACAGCATACAGCAACAACAGAAGCATGCTCCTTGTCTTAATGGAGTTATGTGGTAAAGCACTGAGTAGCACCATGGTCGGAATTCCTTACTGCAGTTTGTATTCTACCATTAGGGACTGTGTTTCTTTCCCCCTTATCTAATACATATTTACAACTTCCTAGATCACAGCTGATGTTGCTCTGCCCCCATGCACCTTGGTGAAGAGCCCGGCCTCATCATTTTTATGATTTAGTTTTAGATATTGAAAATTTGATACTAGGTGCTCCAAAGCTTTCTCCAGGCTGAACAATCCCAGTGTCTTCAGCCTCTCCTCACAGGACGTGTTCCAGCTGACACCTGTCTTTGTGGCCTTCCACTGAACTTGCTTCTGTTGACACTTCATGATGTGGATCCAAAAGCAGACCTGGTAGTGCAGATACTGGAGTAATGGATTGTGCATGATGCAGAGCAATTGCTTCCCTCAGTCCACTGGCTGTGCTTCAGTTTCCAAAGCCTGGGGAGCTGTTAGCTCTCATTTCTGCCGGCTGGAGCGCTGATTCATGTCTTGCCAGGACCTCCAACTTGTTTTCAGAGGAGCTGCTCCCCAGTAAGTTGGTCTTCAGGCTACGCTCTCATGGCATTTGTGTTGGCCGTATCTAAGTTATGCTGAATGGCAACCCTGCCCTCCAGCGTGTCTTCTACACCCATTAAGTGTAGTGTTTGCAGACTTACTGAATGCACTGTGTGCTCTGCCAGGTCACTGTAAAAGAAATTAAACAGGGTTGGGTCCCTAACCTATTCACTTGTAACCACGGGCAGATTGGGAACCATTAAGAGCTGCTGTTTGAGCCTAATGATAGAGATGTTTGGGTTTTTTAATCAGCTAGTAGTTTACCCACCCACACTGTAACTTAGATCAGGTTAGGCGCAAAGATGCTGCGGGAGAGATTGCTGAGTATTCCTAAAATCAAGGTGGATGACACCAATGATCTCGCATCCACAAATCCTGTCATTTTATGACAGAAGGCAGTCATATTGGTCAGGCATGATCTAAGCTCTGTAAATCCATCCTGGTGATTCCCAATCACCATCTTCTCCTTCATATGCCCAGAAATGACATCCAGGTAGCTACATATGTAAACATTTTGTGGAAGTAGACTAACAAACAATGAAAGTAGGCTGGACTGTGATGCTTTCTTTCCTATAGTGACCCCTCAGATTTGGTAACTGATAACCTGTGCATAATCCCTCTCCTGCTCTTCTTTTCTGAATGCCCAGTTGCTGTCCATCTGTAGGTGATGAGTGCATGCCAGTCACAGGATGGAGCACCTGCATCTTGGGAATGTGGTGATGAATAAGCTGGGACTTCATGTGACCTGGGGGAACAAGTTTGTTAGGAACAGGATGTTGCTTCTAGAGTGATTCTTGCCCCCTGTGTGTGTGTGAGGAATGCACAAGATAAGAAGGTGACAGCAAAAGTGACAGTAAGTTTAATAATTATATTGGCTTGATCTAATGCATGTTAATGATTATATTGGTGATCTGCTTATAGCCAGTGAGCTTTGCCCTGGGTTCCCTTTTGTATTGATTTAGTTCCATAATCTTGCCATTAGCTTGACAGTAACAAGTAATGCATATGCAGGTGTCAGTGAGGGTGTGTGAAAAATCTATATTTGCCTTCTGATGTGCATTTAAAGATTCTTTTTTTGGTAGTTGTTTGTACTTTTTTTTGGTTTGTTGCTGCTGTTACTCTGCTTTTACAACTTATGTCATGGCTTTTTTTCTGCTATCACTATTTTGATATTCCCTTATTACTCATAATTTTAGGTGGTCTTTAGAAAGCACCAGCAACTGTCAAATGCAGTAAGATCCACAGTAAAACTGAGACTTGCTTGATTTGCACATAGTAAGAAGCAAAGAAATTTAACCTGATTGTATGATGCTGAATAGTGAGTTCACAATCACTTATTGGGGAATTCAGTGTTTCTCGGATCTTATCATTAGCACCACTTGTCTTACGGGTTCAGATGTTTAATTTTCCAACTTCTGTTATTGATGAACAGTTATTACTCTGCTTAGTTCATCACGTATCAAAATGATTTTGTCATGTGATGATAGTTGTCCTGTTTTGTCCTGTCTAGAACTATACATTTAGATATTTATTTTTATTAACTGCATTATTTTTTAGGATCTGAAAAGCCCCTTCAGAGTAAGGTTATAAATACATTTAATAAAACATTTCTACAGGAGCAGTAGCTGAACTGATTGTAAGAGCTATATTCTACAGTTTAGAAATGTTCTAATAACCATCCTATCAGCAGTGGATTAATCAGAAATACTGCTTTCATAAAATATTTTGAATGGCATGTATGAATAGCTCATTATTTTAATGCTTCCAGTAAGAAATCAATTAATGAATTGAAGTAAGACTTTAATACTTTAGGAAAAAGATCATAATGGTTGGCAAATTATTGTCAGCATTTTAACTCAATCTTATCCGTATTCCAAAATCGTATTGGCCTTTTCTAAACTGAGACTGAAAAATGCATGTAGGGGAAAAAGTCAAATGCTAAAAGATAAATAGTACATGGTACCTCTATAGGAAATTTTATATACCTAAGTTCTTACTTTTATCTATAATGTCTGTCTCTCACATTTTAGGAATCTGGTTTTATGCTTTATTTGTGAAGTGTAAAATCACATTTTCCTCTTGCTCAGTTTAGTAAATATTTTATTTTTGCAAATAAAAGATTAACATGCAAATAAAGTATTTGTAGCATATTACATTTGGAGATAGACAAATGATTAAATGTATTTCACAATCAGCCAGCTCTGCACTTTAACCTGAGAGGAATAACCAGGCCTTTAGAAAGAAGGCAGTTAAGTGATTTCATAATCATTCATGCATTACAGCAATACTGGCACACACAAGCATAAAAACTGGTTTTGCAGTGTCTTCCTGATACAAACGAATACAGTGATCTTCAGTGGGCTTTCTTGTAGAAGAAAAGACCACCTAAATAAGCAAGGTCGAATGAAAGCAAGATTTTAAGACATTAAGGTTTGTTGGAACACTGATTTTAAGTATATAATAAGCAGATAAAAAAGTTATTCTGTATGTGTCTTTTGGTGGTATTGAGTAATTTTGTGATTTTTTTTTTTCTTGATTGAGGGAGGCGTTGACTTAAGAGTATGTTGACTCAATTCCAGCTTATAATTACATTTGTTTGTATAAAAACTCCTGTAGTGTCAGTTAAATAAGTTGCCCATCATATAATTTCTTAAGCATTTTAAGTTTTCTCTATTTAAAGATTGCTGCAATTCAGAAATGTTTGAAGTTATTAGTATCTTGTTGGGAACCCTGTGCTTTGAAGTTACTAAACAGATTTTAATCCTTGTAACTAAAAATTGCCACTCTTAAGAGACCATATTTTTATAGTAATGGTTTATGACCTAGTGGTCTGACTTTACACAGAATACCAATGTTTATGAGGTCTGGTATCACACAATTATTGTAAAAATTAAGCTATCATTAGAAACTAAAAGATACACTTAAATTTTTCACTTCAGCCCATCATAAAGAGCAACACTAACTCCTCATTAGAGAGATTCTTGTGACTGCTGTCCTAGGAGAACTTAGTGACAAAGAGCCAGAAATAGACAAGTCACAAGAGTAGTGTCGGTTCACATGAAACAGAAAATAAAAACTCTGTTCAGTGGAAACTGAGGCAAGGAATTATAGTTCAGACTGCAGAGAATGCTGAGCAGCATTGCTGAGGGACATGCACAGAGAGCTTCTGGCCAAGACAGAAGATTTCCTTCTGCTTGCAAATTCTGTATTTACAATATAAGATCAGGCAGGTTGCGGGAGGGGAGCATGAAATAAACTCCTTTGTGAAAAATTATATATTCTGGATTATGTTAGGATATGGACAATTTGCACTGGGCAGATGGTAAGCAAGTGATGGGCAAGATAATTGTATTGCTGGAGTGTCATGACGTGGCATCACTGTGCATCTGATTCTGTCATCATCTGCTTACACCTTTTCCCCATGTGGAATTTGAGAGAGCATTTGTGGTGTGATCTGCAAACTTCTTCCATTTTAGCAGACCTCCAGTATCGGGTGACATTTTAAGTGCTTTAGGACTGGGTGTTTATATTATGTAGCTGGCAAGATAAGGGAAACTTATGTGCATTGCTAATTGAATTTAAGAGTAAAAAAAGTGCACTCTGACCTATCCAAACTGATGAATGTTTACATACAACTGTGTTAAAAAAACCCCAAAACAGTTCTGGTGATAATTGCTTTCCATTTTGCTTCGCTTCAAACATACAGAGTCTGGAGTGCTTTTAGTTTGTGTTTTTAAACATTGTGTGCACACACACGCACTGAAGCCTGTGGTTTTGGGGGTGGAGCTGTGTTTTTGATCGGGGTGTTTTTTTCTGAGTGAACATTGTGGGCTTAAAGGTAGTGAATGGGGAAAACACCTTTTTTT
>VZTI01004400.1:2638510-2664692 GCA_013397865.1 Struthidea cinerea
TTGTCCCTAGAATTGCTGAATTTTTGTTGTAGACGTTGGCATTAATTTTGACAGATGCTCAGATACCAAACTGGGAATGGATTTACTAATAGATAATTACCTATAAACGGTAATCATATGCATTAGTGCTACTGGATGCACCAAAAGAAGGTAGTGATGAAAACATAGCATTAGCTTAGTAAATGCAAGTTTGGTCATTCAGAATTATTTTAAGGTCTTAAAATGCCACAGACTAAATATTAGGGAGCACAGTAGGGCAATGTTGAAGTAAAGAAGGGATTATTCATATGGGACTGAAAGACTCCAGCTGTAACATCTCAAACCTATCACAACTGCTAACTTAAATAGCTGAATTTCCAGTTTAAAAATGTATTAGAAATTAGCTAAAACCTGTTGGTATAATTTAATTGCTTGCAATTCAGTAAAAGCTGGTTTAAGTATGATGCTACATTAAATAAAAAATCTATTGCTTTCACTGATAGCTAACTCATGGGACTGTTAAATGACAGGTTTTGATTTGGGTATAGTAACTTGTATTGATGTCTCTGTTTATACCATGAGTAGTTGTTGTTTGAAAGTGCTGTAGGTGAATTCAGAGTTGGATCGTAGTAGGTTGGGTAGAGATATTGTTTGAGGTGAGAAGTAAAGAATTCAGCCAAACCAGCAGCTCAGTATCTCTTTTCTGAAAGGGTTTAGCTCTCTTAAGGTGTGGGATGAGAAGCACCATTATCAATTGAGTCAATGATGTGATGCACACACATTGTGTGCACACACACGCACACACACACAAACTCTGCTGCAAGAGTTTGTTATACAGTTTGTTCTACGCATATGTGATATAAAGTTTCAGTCCTAGACTGTAGAATTATTACTCATTATTGTGTTTCCATGGAGGAGTGTTTACTGCAGAGAGTTTGAGGAGGGGATTTTAAGGACTCTTGGAATATAGTCTTAGAGGAATGTTATGAACAGAGCAGTTCGTTTGTAAATTATTTGAGAAATAGGGGTGCAAGAGACTTGAAGAGCCTTGTATGAAGCCCCTAACCTATCTAGTACTGAGAATTAGGTGTCTCAGAATATCACCCAATGTAGTCAATGAGCAAAGGCTCCTGAAAGTCATTATCCATCCAAACAAAGTGTGTTTCACTGCTGTTCAGGTTCCTGGAGCTGCAGAGGGCAGAGGTGGACTTCATGTGGGTCTCACAACTGTTTCCTGAGGGCCAGTGCTCACAGACTTACCCAGAAGAGCTGGTTATCCAAGACCCTGCCGTGCTGTGGTTGGGATGGAGATCAGCTCTTGCCCGAAGGGTTCAGACCAATGTTTCCTGCTTCAAGGAGCAGGCTGCCAAGGTAGAGGCTGTTGAGCAGGAGTCATGCTCCCTTTCTTCAGTAAGTGCGTGTCTTTGTGCAGAGAGAGTTACAGTTTTCCCATACTTACACTGATCCCTTACAGGATAAAGTGAGAGAGCTCAGAGCAGGGAATAAAGTCTGTTTGTCTAGTATCCTACATGCCAGTGAAATCCAGCTGGCTAAAAGCTGTCATATTTTGTTTCTGTTCTCCCTTTCCAGACTATTGCTGGTTTCATGATTTTGTCTTGCTTGGGGCTTTGATTATTTTTTCCTTTTTTAAAGCCAGTTGTCAGTGTATGAAGAGATTCAGAAAAAGGTAGGCCCTCTCTGCCCCCTCTCCCTTCCCACCCCAGTGTTCCAGGTACACTGTTTAGAAATATGGATTGAAATATCCCCAGGCAAAAGGAGTGGCCTGTGTCATTTGGGGCTGTTCTGCCGTGGTAAGAACCACACCATTCATGCAGTCCCTGAAATACAGTGGTCAGACTCTTGCTTTCTATCTTGAATACGGATATGTTTTCTCTCTTCTCTGGTTCTCCCAGAGCCCTGCTCTCCTGATATTTAGAAATATTATGACTTTTAGTTTAGATTTATATGTGGGCAGTGTGTATTTTCTCCTCCTCCAACGCTCATTTAACTTTGCTTTACTTAGGCTTGACATGTCATGAGCTTTTAGTCTTATCTCTGTCTAATAGATTCCTGTTGCTCCCCTCATCTTCACATCTGTTCTAGTGAAAAATTCATGTTGTTAAATACGGCTGACCAAAATTGTACCTTCTATTCAGCTGGTGTTATGCTAGTGGCTTGTGTGATGACTTTAATTCTTCCCTGTCTTAGCTGGAAATATTCCCTCATGACACAATGTAGGTCTGTTTGTCTGTCTTTTTTTTAATCTATTTTCCCCTTGCCAGATCACATTGGTGACTCACAGTTACCCTGTGATCAAGCCAGACTGATCTTTCTCTTCAGTATCGTCCAAAACGATCCCTGGTTTCCCACATCCTGTCTGTGTGCTAATCACAAGCTTATTATCTCATAGTATGGGTGACCTTCTGCTATAGCTGTTTAGAAAAAAAAAAGGCGGGGAGTGGGTTGTTGCAGTGGTTTCCACTCTGTCTTGTGATAATCTTGAGCCTGATAGTTCACATTTTCTGTGTTTGAGACAAAGTTGGCTGAATGAAGACCTAGGATGTCAGAGAAATAACCTTATTGTATATTGATGGGGTTCTGGTGTAAGATCATGTGAGGCTGCTTGGCTATATCATCGTAGCTCGAGTGTTATTTTGCATAACTGATGGCAGAAGTCGAAGTCCATGAAGCACTTGTAAAATAAGAAAAGAGGTGTGTGTTGTGATTACAAACCCCTGGCATTATGTCGTAGCTGAAAACGGGTTTTCAGAATTACAACTCTGGATTTAATTTTCTAGTGTCTGCCAAAGCTTCTCACGTGGGCTGTGAGTAATTTTTTATGTATTGTCCTTAACTTATCTCTGCCTTTGCTCTATATCTGTAATACGGGAAAAAGGTTTACCTTCTGGTCATGTGTTTTGTCTACTTATGTTGCAAGACCTTTAGGGAAGGAACTTCCTCGCTAGCTTTGCATACTGTCTGGAAATCCCCTCTTGTCTGGAGGCTGTGTACCCTGTCATAAATGATGGCATTTGAAACATTTTCTTTTTTTAAAAAAAATATTTAGTTAACAATAAAATAGTTTACAAGTGCACCTTGTTCAAGAATAAGATATTCTTGTGGTGGGTGCTGCAAATATTATATACAAGCTTACTTAACTTTTAATCATATAGTGGATTTGAGATATATTTTGGTAATCATGATTGAAAGTGAATACACTGCTAGTCTCCTTATTGAAACATATTTTCTTATTCCTTTATTTTGATATGTTGCCAGATTTTGTTGTCTTTTTCTTTTGTACACTGATAAATGGTGAACTGCATTGCAAAACCATGCTGAAAACATGAGTGTTTGGCCTGTCACATGCTTTTGTCTTCCTTTTAACATGAAATAAACAATCTTGTTTTCTTTTTAATGAAAGGGAGATAATGGTCTTGTGTACATTTAGAACATTCTCATGTTCAAATGGAAATCTTCCCCTGGGTCTGTCATTGTTCTCCTCAATAGTTATGCAGTAATGACTGTTTCTGTATTGACTTTGAATGTACCCCTGATAAACATTGGGGAAACAACATTAGCACATGACATTTAAGATTTAGATAAAATGAGACAATGTTCAAGTACGAGGCACGAGTTCTTGAAAGCATATTTGAAGAAGCACACAAGTACAATAATTATGTCAGGGTGATGTTTCTCATGCAGATTTTAGCTGCTGTTACTCATTAATTACTTAAAATTCCAAGTGCAACAACTCACAGCTGAGTGACTGTAACGTGCTAAGCCTCTGACCTAAACAATTAAAGCCAAAACATCTGGATTAAAATTCCATTTGAAAAGAAGATAAATTGATTTCTTTATTTCTCAGCTATACAATTATCCTTAGCAAAAAATTAATTTTGCTTTCTCTCCTCAGAAGGGAAAGTAAATCAGTGTATCATCACCAGAGAAAATCCCAAACTGGTGTCATAGTGTCTGTGTTTCCAGATAGGCCTTTATGAGGCCAGAAAAATTGCTCCTCTACAGCTTTCTAAGTTACTTTGTTCTTAAATTTATTTACTAGTTTCAGAGAAGAGGAATTTACAAATCTTTACTTAAGCTTCATGAGGTGTCACTTGCAACTTGAATAGCAAACCATTTCTGACTGGAGAACTGTCTTCTTTGTGTTTGTGTTAATGGACTGTGGATAATGCTAAGCTGTTAGGAGGCTGCCACATGAACTTTGAAAGTTCTTGCATGTCTTCAGCATGCTTACAAATTAAAATACTGAGGATTGAGTCTTCATCAAATTACTTTAAAAAGTACTTTAAGAGCATAATTTCATGTATGAACGCTCAGACAATAAAGTCAGGCAAAAGAAGTGAGAAACACAATGCACAAGAAGACAGAAATACAAGCATATAGTGAAGGATGTGTTTTTTCCATGTCAGAAAAGAAACATTGGGTTTTGTGCCTCTTTGGCAGTGTGTTTATGGGAAGGAAGGGAGGGACATGGCTGTAGAGAAGTAGATTGGGCCAAAGGGAGTCAACTCGGAGTATGGTGAAAGTCAGACCCTTTCGCAATATCAATATTTATGCCAATTGTTACAGAGGAGAATCTGCAGGAAATCCATGGGTTGGTTGATATGTTTGCAGTGTAGATAACATATATGAAGTCAGAAGAGAGAGAGGCAAAGATCAGGGAGAGACAGATACTTTTCCTTCTTCTTTTTTTTTTTTTTAAATTGAGAAGGATATAGTGATTCAGTGTTATCTCACAGCACGGTTAATGCTGTCTGAAGAGGGTGAATCATCTCCTTGTCCCATCTGTCAGTCTGTTGAATATGAGAAGAGCGGGCATACAGTGCCTTTAACTCATGTGTGTTTAGAACTGCAGGTGTGCATTTTGTCATCAGTCTCTACGAAGTGTTAATGAGAAATGGATCATCAAAGTGCCTGTGTTCTCTGGGAAGCTGAGGTGACCTACCTCACTTTGAAAGGGAGAATATACCACTCACCATTTGGAGAGGGCTTGTTTTTCTAAGCAGAGAACGGGGAAAAAATGTGAGTTATCGAATATATCTTGGTTTTATTCTCCTGGCATTTTAAAATTTTTATGTGAAAATAGGTAGTAGGTCTTGTCTGTTTTCAGAGTACCTTAATCTCAGAAACTGAAAGTCTTCAAGTAACAAACAATTATAATTGTCTGTATCATTTCTCAATTGATTTTTTTGCCCTCTGGTACTGATAAGATTATTACTTTGGCCTGAAATTGTCTATGATTTGAATTTGAATTTTGTTCTTTTTTTCATTTTCCTGGTTAGTACTGCACTTGAGTTATATATTCTTGTGTGGTGTTTCATATTTTTCAAAACTACTTAAGAATTTAGGAAAAATTTCTAACTTTAGTTGTTGACTCATTGAGGCAGAAAGTTGAAGTTCACAGCTGTGGAAGTATATTCCTAAAGGAAATATGGTACTTTAGAAGCCATGAGGGTGGAAAGCACCAGACTTAGGAGCCTATTGCATATCTAGGTCTACAGATACCTCGAATGAGGCTATGATATGTCTCTGTTCTTAAACTTTACTTCTTTCTCAGTCCCTTGTTTTTTTTCTTTTTTTTTTCATTAGATGATTTATTTTACTGTAGTATCAAATTATTTTGTCTCTGGAGCATCCAGGTGCTGAAAAAAATAAGTGATGATTGTGTCTGATCCTCTTTGGAGAGCTGGGAAAAATTGGTCCTTGCTCCAAAGTTTTGTATGCCATGCAGACCTAAACCTATATGAAAAAAATAAATAACTCCCAACCTATTTTGTTGTGGTGTTCTGCGTAAAAGACAATATGTAGCAAATTAAATGAACCTGTTGATATTAGTGACTGAGATAAAAATAGACAAATCAGTCCTAATTTCCTGGGAGGGCAGCATTTTCCTTTTGATATATACATTCAAGGGAGGTGTGTGTGTGGCCCTCCCTGTTCCCTAGGCTGGGAACATCTGAGAGGCACAAGTATCTCAGCAAAGTCATAGAGGACTTAAAGGAAATCCAGGTTTAGTCAAGACCCAGTTGTAGGTACAGTGGTAGAAGTGTAGCAAGCAGAAGGGATGGAGCTTGGACGTGCTGGATGCATCTGTGCCTTGCCTCAGGGCTTTGGGGTCCCACCTGGCTCCCTCCTCAGATGCACTGGAGGTGATCAGGAAAATTTCCTTATGACCCTGCAGGTGGATTGGCACAGAGTTCACAGGGCTCCGCTGATCTTGGTGTTTTAAGATGAACAGTAAACTTGTGGCTAATGCCAAATTATTACCATCATCAATGATTTCTGTTTGCGTAAGGCAGTGGAGATACCAGCACGTGCTACATGACCTTAAGGAGCCTTTTTCCATGTGGGAAGCAGAAAAGCCCTGTTAAGAAATTTGTTTTAAAATTGTATCTTTTCTTTTTCTTAATGGGTGGGATGGGGCTGGTGGTGTTCTAGCAAGGAGAGCAGAGTGGGTTGAAGGAAGAAAGGAGAGAAAAGCAAGAGACACCTACGCTACAGAAAATAAATATACATGGCTTAGCAATTTCATTGTGATTTCACTGTTGTCTAGAATCAAGTTTGGACTATACTCAGCTGTGCTGAGGTGAGATTCCTGGAAATGACATGCTTTTACAAAAAATAATGTGCAATATCCTTCTTGTTGGCAATATAGGAAAACGCTAATCAAAGCAGTCAGGTAACATCTTAAACCTTGGGTCCTGTTTACCCCATGCCAGTTTTAGGAAATAGTTTGCAACAACGTTTTTTCACAGAATATATTCTCTCTCGCTGTTGTAGCCTTTCTCATGTGCCGTAGTGTTGCAGAAAATTTTAGAGAAAATTAAATAATTTTGGTGTCCTTTGCAATGATATATGAAGTGTATGTAAATTACTGAGCAACTGTGCTAGCACTGGGGAATACTTTCTCCGGTAAATTGCGTTGCAGTACTTGGCCCAGCTCTCAAAGGGGTGGTTTTCTAGGCCTAGGGTCCTTGCCAAGATGCATGCAGTTATCTATAAACATGGAAATTGCTGTAATATCTAGATAGGCCAGGACTGTGATATGCAAGGCACTGTACAAGTCAAATACATCTGTAAGTACTAAACTCCTGTTGACTTCTCTGATTTATAGGTCATGCCTGCCCCTGAAATCTTGGTTTTAATAATTCATGATAGAACTGTGTCTGGAATAATGCATTTTTCTTTCAGAAGAATTCCTCAGAGAAATATAATGTGGAAGTCAAAAGTGAAATAAAGGTTGATTTAGGAAGTATTGCACGCTTTCACAATAATGAAAAATTAAATCTGCGTTAAATAACAATGAAACTTGTAAGGGATATAAGGCACTATATTTTATGAAATAATTTAACAGTTGAATTAAGAGGGCAGGATTCCTGGGGAGCAGTTTGTCCATGAGGCAGGTTACTTTTGTTATGTGGTTGCTCACATCTGTCTATGAAGTGTCTGACTGTGGCTGCCAATGGACTTAGCTGCAGGTCACTCATTCATGCCTGCTGGAGGTTTTCTTTCTTGGTGAGTTGGGATGATAGGTTACCACAATGAAGGGATTCTGAAGAAACAGATGAGACGTGCCCAGTGTCTCAGTCTTGTTTTGAAAGAAGATGAAGTGAAAGGCTTCCTTGCAAAGATGCATATCACACTGAGAGCCTAAAAAAACCACTCAAAGATTTCCATCTAGCTGGCAGCCAGTGCTGTGTAATGTGTTGACTTGCTTCCCAGGAAGCTGTGGAACCAGGACCTGATACTACCAAAAACAAACAAGAAGCCAACCAACCAACCAACCAAAACCAAAACCAAACGAACAAAAAAACAAACAAAAAAAACCCCCAAAACAACCCACAAAAACTTGGGTAAGTTTGTAATTAAGAGTTTACATTAGGGGGCTACCAAAATTAAAGAGGATTTGCACATTTCTTAAAAGGAATTACACTTTTTCTTTCCAATAAGATATATAGTATTAAAATGTCATCTTTACTTGGATAAGAATAGTTGCAAATTTAGCAGGAAGTTTTAAGTAAATTCCTCAAATATTTTTATATTCTATGCTAACCCTTCCCATGTGTGAGTAAGGCTAGGAGCACTTGTAGCTCTGCACTATTGCCCAACATCATCAGTCTGTGATGATTACATATTCCTAGACAAGGTAGTAATTATGTTCTGATACTTGTAAATACGTAAGTCCTTGCATACCTTTATTACTACGTGTCGTTCTGTTGAGTCATAATTAACGTGTGGGAAGAGGTAAGATCATACTTAACAATCCATTTTCAGCATCCTATGATACGCATTCAGTAGTTTATGCTTTGAAGTAACCATTAATGTTCAATAAAAGTGCTCTATGTGGATTGGTTTACAGACTGTTTGGCTGCTGAATTACAATATCACTTATTTAAAGTCTGATGACTACATGGATTAACTTTTTTCAAGATCCCGTGAGTAAGAAAATGTTATTTTTTAGTTAAAACTGCATAACCTGCAGAAAGTGATGCCATTGCATTTCTTGGTATATTCAGAAGGTTTGGAGAAGTGTTTTCAGTGAAAATTCTAAATCATAAACTTCTTTATAGGACAGTGGGTGTGTATGGGAAGATGATTATAACCACTTGTTGTTTAGCTACAAATATCCACAGGCAGACTAGAATGGGCTAAAAAAATGCTACAATGATATATGTTTCTAAACTGCTATTTTTAATCAACTACTCAGATGAAGATAAATTACATGATCCCAACATAAGTGTATTTTTATAGGTATGTTGTGTAGGACAGAGTTTTTCCCTCGCCTTTTTTTATTTTGAGTTTTGGAAATGGAAGTTTCTCTCTTGGGTAAGGCACTGGCATTTCTGTAGCTGTTGCTAGTTGGAATATGGGTTCCTATTGTGAAGAAAGTGGGAGAGCTGCTTGGTGTAGGCTTGGATCAAGTTACCTGTTAGACTAACTCCGTAAGAAGGAGAACTGATGGTAGGAGACACTTTATTTCACTTCCCCAGGCAAAACCCCTCAGCTGTTTTCGGAATTACTTAAAGCAGCTGGCATAGGTGGAGTTATTGCTGTATCAGTCATGGATTGGGAAGTGCCAGGTCATGGCAGCAGAGCTGATTCAGCTCAGTAGGTGGTTGTTGCATAGTGTTGAGGCAGCTGGATGACTCTGCTGGTGGCACCTGCAGTGGTGGTTCACAACTTCCTGCCCCGATTCACTCACTTCACCCTAGAGAGTTTTTAGATAGCAGAAATGTTTTCAACTTTTAGTCCTGTTAAATCAGTTTACTCATGTGGCCTGTTATTTTCTGAGCCTCTCAGATGGTTTTGATATGAAAGCAGCAACTCTTGATGGGGAGTTTTATAGGGGAGCTGTTGATGTAACTCCATTCACTGCAGGCATGCAGAGTGTCCCCTCTCGTTTTGTGACTCACGCTCATGTGCAAAATCCGTCATCTCACAGGATTCACGAAACTTGAAGGGTTTCACCAGGAAGGTTTTCGGCAAATGCTGTTGTGGTCATAAGCTTGATCTCATGTGCAGACCTGTTTTGGCAGCTTATTTTTAGATGTGATTCATGTTAGATTCAAAGAAGGTGCTGCATTTCCACTGTACTTCTGTTTGTTCATTGCTTGGAGCACCGTGACTGTTCTTGTGGCTGTTCATCAGTGCTAAATCATTCATGGATCCCTCTGCAAAGGAGAGTAAGGAGAGTGTTGATCAGCTGATGGACATTGTTAGGAAGTGTAAGAAGCTGTTTCTTCACTTCATGCAGAGCTGCTTAGTCTGGCAACCTGTATGTTATGAAGGTGACTAAAAAGAAAATATGAATCTTTTTCTATCTGAGATGTTTGGAATAGTTGGCTGCAAGTTCCTACAAAGGTTGTAAACTGAGTAATCCTGTTGAAGGCAGTGACTCAACTCATTGCATAAAAACTGGCGTAGGTAGAAACTGTGCAGTATGGTCTCCCTCGGGACAGTAAGAACCAAAGTCTAAGTCTCAGTGCTGCAGGGTGTACTTTCATCCTGAAGTGTAAATGACCTGTGTGCTCAGTTTTTAGTCAAGTAAGGCAGATTCCAGCTTGAGGCTGAAGTGAAAAATTAAGTCCCTTTGTTGCTGTAAATGTTTTTAATGTTTACAGGCTTGCGTGTGTGTAAGGTTTTGCTTCCTCATCAGCTATCTACAGAACAGCTGGCACTATACAATTTCTTTCATAATTCATGTCAGATTCTTGGAAGCCTTTCTTTGCCAAAGGATTACTTAAATTTCTCTGTTTAGTAGGTAGTATGAAGAAATCTGTAACAGTTGGGATACCCTTGCTAGTGGCTGGTTGCTTTTGTCCCTTTGGCTGAAAAGTAGTTTTATTGCTACATGACAAATTAATAGCAGTTACCGGTAGCTAACTTCTCTTCAGTTTAAGCATCTGCATTCATTTATGCATGAAAAAAAGATAAAATAAAGTCTAGTTGTGAGTGTTTATGGGTACAGGGTGGTTGTTCCTGGAGCGTTACTCCAAAGACATGAGGGAGACTAAGGGGGACAGGATCACAGATCTGGTTTGCAAGTGTTATGTTGGCTTCATCATCTGTGTACTTAGATACATGTGTGTAATAGATCAAATTTGATAGTTAATTTTTTGATAAATGAGTGGAAGAATAACACATAGAACACTTGCCTTTATATTCTGCTGTAGACATCTCTCAACAGTTTTGTATTCCACTTTGCTTTCCTTGTGTTGGGAAGCAGGTGATGAGGGGTGAGATGCTGCTCACAATTTGTAGAGCAAAGACCAGTTTGAGGAAGTTCAGCTCTGAAACCCATTGTATATGAATTTATTTGTATTTTCCTTCAAAATTTTCAGAACCACAAAAAATATGTGGATTGGTTGTGCTGATCTCACGATTTGAAAGGATAGGGTTGTTTGGGGTTTTTTTTCATCTTGTATGCAATAGATAGTGCTGTTTAAAAAAAAATCTGTTTCCAATTTACCAATAAATTCTATCTTGAGTACCTTTACTGAGTTTGGATGGTTTTTTAGTTTTTATTTTGTGAGACCTTAGAAATGGATTTTTGTGAGGAATTATTTAATTGGATACAGTGATACATGGCACTTAGAGCAAATTGAATTCAGTGGATTGTCAAATGAGCACTGTAGACCCTCAAAATTTGAAATTTATTGCTGGGGTGTTGGGTGGAGTGGTGAAGTGTGTGTGAATAAATCTATCAGTCTCTCCAAAAGTTGAAGTAGAGATACAAAATAAGATTGATTACTTGTGACTGTCCATCACAGATGTGTACTTTGTCAAAAGCACAGTTTCTGTCTTTAGAATCCTTTTGTACACAAGTCAGTGCATGTAGCTTGGGTTATAACAATATATGAGTGTATATAGCCTATTGTTTTACTTCATGCATGTAATTTAAAGTTTCATGACTTCAAATGCTATGGTGCACTGCATTCAAATCAGCTGAAGGCAGCAGCTGTGTGTAAGGTCCTGTACAAACACGTGCTTCTATGAGAAGAAATATGTAGCATAACCGCAAGTGTGCTCTAAAAGCTGAAATTTGAGTGTTGTGGTTTAACCTACATAAGGTCTGTTAGAGCTGAGATAGAACAGGATGAGCCAGAAAATACAAAGAAAGAGTTGGCATTACTTTCTTGTGTGCTCATCATGAAAGTGGGAGCTGTAAACAACTCACGTGTTCTAACCTCTACAGCAAATTGTTAGCAGTTTAAGTGTGGTGCTTTTTTCACTAATTGCTGTTTATATAATGGCAAATGTGAATTCAAAAGAACTTACTTGCACTTGTATGGAAGTTTGTAGTTGTAAGTTATTCGATACATACTACACTGTTTGTTATCATAAACATAATGTCAAAAGACAGGGCTTCTACCTAATTTCCAATCTAGCTTTGTTTTATGTGCAAATTTCAAAAAGAACATTTCCTTCTCTTTTATGTCTTTTTTTTTTTTTTGAAATTTTCAAAAAAAATTTTTCCTTCTTTTTTTTTTTTTTTTTTTTTTTTTTTTTTTTTTAAATAGGAGTAGGAAAGCTTTCTGATATTGCTTAAACTTGCAAAATAGACCAGATAAGCATGGGTTTTTTCCTTAGGATCTTTCACAGATGTTACCTTGGATTGTAGAAATTCTTATTGTATGAGAACAATTTCTTTCCTATGTGTCAGATTGAAAATTAATTTGTATTTCTGTACAAATGTATTGGTTTCAAAAATGTTGTTTTGTTTTTATCTTTTCAGAATTTAAAGTTTTGGTGATCCATCATGGGGAACCATGTAGGAAAACGAGAGCATAGCACTGAGAAGTCAACCAAGGTGAGTGTAGAAAATTGAAGAGAGAGCGCCACTTGGGAAATATGTATTCTGTGAAATACAGGGGATTTTTAGGACAGTGGTTTTTTACCAGATCACTGTTATCGTTACTGTTTTGTAGTTGACACTGTAAAATGACCATGTTTTTGAAAGAGTGTCCTATGAGATGTGGCCAAATGAAGATTTTGTTGTGCTGGATTTAGTGAGAGATGTGAAGTCAGATCCACAGCTGATAAGATTCTCAGTCATGGTGGAAATGAATGAAAAAGACTTAGAAGCATGATATTGTAGAAGTTTTTTAAGAGTCAGTGAGCAGAGTTATGTTCTGTGTGTTGACAGTTTTTCATTTGGGCAATCACTGGCTTTATCCATAGGAAAGAGACTATGTAAAAATAGGTAAAATAAGAGGATTTTAAAAGACAATCCTGTCAGTTGCACAAGATACACCTTTAAAAATCTCCTCCCTAGGGAAAAAAAAAAAAAGAAAACTTTCAAAATGCTCATTAAAAGTTAGTATTTGATTCTCAAGCATCTACTGACACTTGTGTTTTCTGCACATAATGTGGTGTTCTGTTTGCCTTGTGATTATATCTTGTTTATTTGTTTTTCTGTGTTGTACTGGAAGAGATTTCACACATCTCAAAACAGGACATCTTTCTATATATATTTATATGTAAAAAAACCCCAAAAACCTCACTGCTTGTTGCTAGCTGTTGCTTTCTTCCCTCCACACATCCTCATCCAAAAATAACAGTTTACAGTCTAAGCCCACACTGTATAAAGGTATTGCCCTTTGCATTAGACATATGATGTAAACAGGTGGTTCTGGGCTTTTTCTGGAGGAATGTGGCTACTTTGCTTTGCTGTGGCAGATAAGCAGCTATCCCCAAAAGGTATACAAACTAGAACTCATACAGTTATTAGTTCCTTGCCATCTCCTTTAGGAAAATACATAGGCACACTGAAGGGAATAGGGAGAAAGCAGCAGGAAGAGAGGACAGCTGGCTACATATGATTTTGTTTTGGGTTGGTGCAGCATTTTGCAAAATGCTTTTGTGGCCCAAAGTTTTGGTTTGAGTACGAACAGTAGTATGGATCCCACGTTGTTGTCTTGTGGTGACTGGTCTTGCAGACTTGCCTTTCAGAAAACTTTGTTGTACAGCAAAGTCAAATGCACCAAACAGATGCATTTAGCCAAATATTTTGATCCTTTCTGAGTAAGCTTGTGAGATCCAGCAGGTGTGATACATTAAGTTTACAGAGCTTGATGGGCTGTAGTGCACCAAATACGCCCTGCTTTGGTCTTTGAGGATAAAATTTGGTTAGAAAAACACATTGTATCTTCTCTCCTGCTGTGGGATCACATGTGTTTGATGCATCTGGATGGCAGGAGGGTGAGTTGTGGGGCACATCTGGCTTCAAAAAGCTAAAAATTCTTCAAATTGTAACAGCCTGTGCAAGAGGTGCAAATTCTGTGGTGGTGAGCCAGAGTTAGGTAGGTGACCATGAGTCTGCGCTTATATATAGGACAGATCAACAGAGAAATGGATTGCTGCAATTCTTTAAAATGCCTTCTTTTTCCTAATTAGTTCATTGAGAATACTTGATTCTGCAATCAAAATAAAATTCATTTACCAAAATTGTTTTGTGAGGCAGGAACTTACTACTGTAGTAATATCTTCCGTCCTTCACTCATCTTCCTAGAGGGTCAAAAAACCAAAACACCAAACCCCTAAACTTCCAAATTGGTAGTGCGTGATCAAAATCTCCCTTTATGCACAGAAATGGGCATGATCTCCCTTTATCTAAAACAGCAGTCATGCCACAAGGAATCATAAGGCCACAGATTTAAAATCAGGAAATGTATGGTTAAGGCACTACTATGGATTTCCTATAGTTAGTCATTCTTGATTCTGTTCTTTCAGGCAGCATTAAATTTCTTAGTGGTTGCATTAACCAAGTGTCACAGTTTGTTTTGGTTTTTTTCTCTTTTTTTGAAGTCAAAGTAGATTTTTCTGTTGTTGTTCAATATTGCTGTAGATTAGGAGTGTTTTCCCACTGATCTTCTAGTGTGATGTGGGAGACCTGCTGAAGGCCTACAGAGACTGCAGTGGGAATGCTGAACTGCCTCTCCTCACTCAGTAGTAATAGAACTGAAATGAAAGAGGAGAACATCTCATCAAGGGTCTTTCTAAATTTCATTACTTTCACTGTCCAGGCTGTTTACTGGAAGTCCTTTTCCAAAATTTTAGGACCAAAGAAAAACATAATTTTAGGCAGCTTCTTTGAGCCTTTGAGATCAGATTTACAGCCACTATTGTGCTGCTGGACTGGCAGACCATTTCTCCACTGACCTTTTTTATTTAGTGACATTAAAGAGACTGTTGCCAACTGCAGCAATCACAATTCTTGGTTGTCCAGTAAATGTCCTTTAACCCAGCAATTACTGTGAGGTTGGTTTGGTGGTTTTTTGAGTTGACATCTAGCTTCACTTTGCTTTTAGAACATTTGTGTATTTGAATTACAAAATTAGAGATGGACTTCTGGAAAGCAATTACTTTATGAAATGTCTAGGATGACGCTAAGAAGCTTTCAAATTAGGAAATTTGCAAAAGACAGTAAGATGGCTTCCCGTGCTGTGACACTTCTTTCAAAATATTGTTCTCCTCTTGATATATAAATATGGCAAGCTACAGTGATTATTTAATAAATTATGAGATACTGTGAAATTAAATGAATGCTTTGAAAAATAATTGGTCTGTTTGACCTATATAATGTGGAGGAGAGTTTACAAAACCCTTCTGTTTTACTCACAGCAATAACATACACCACCTCATTTCTACGGGATTTCCTTCTCGTATGTTTAATGGATCTGCATTTTTTGGAGTTTCGTAAGATACGAAAAAATTGCTCAATGAACCCAGCATTTTATCTTTCCTTTTTACTTTGAATGATACTAGACTTTGCATCTGCTTAATGCATTAGTAAATGTTCTAAGTATTTATTTTGTTTACTTTCTTCTTAGTGTTAATACTTGGATTTGAACTTAACATAAATATATCTAAGAACAATAATAACAAAAAGAATGGGCTGTGCGGAGTTTCTTGCCATGAGTTTCTTTAACTTCTCATAGAGCTAAATGTAGGGGAGTAGACAGAGCAGACAGTGAAGTTTTTTCTGTTTTTTTTCCAGAGTTTTAGTTGGTCTGTGCTAATTTGTCATCATTACGCTACAAAGTGCCACAATCTCTTTTGCAGTGACTAAAGCTGCCTGTGTTACAGCAGCAGAGTTCTCTGCTACTCCTCATTAGAGAATTCTGCACGGCACATTATTACCGTCCCAAAATCTTTGAACTTTTTTGCTACCTGTGAAAACTGGCCCTTAATTTCATTTATTGTTCAGGAAGACGGGTTTGGAAGGCGGATTTCCAGCATTGTCCCACTTACTCCACAGCAACTACCAAATGCACCTAGTCCAAGTAGCCTGGTTTCCATGGTCACATAGTACAGTGGGGAGCTGGAAATAAAGCTTGTGACCTATAATGAAAGATCAAAAAGCACTGCACTGCCATGTCAAGGGATTGCTCAAGAAATTTATACAAGCCTGGGAACATGTTACATTATTGGCAATGCTGGATTATCTACCTAGTTCATGTCCTTTATGTAACTGGGGTGTGCTGTAAATAAACACCAAGGAACCAAATCCAATTGCCACCTCTGGTACCCAGGTCTGAAAAACCTTGGGAAATACAATTGCAGGCCAAAACTGAAAACAGACATAGTGCTGATAAGGCCTTTAGTCTGCAATTTAGTCTTTTCTTTGAACTAAAAATAATCTATTAATAATGACCAGGTCTTGCTGGATAGTGAAGTTATGAAAAATCTTGCCTTTAATTGCCCTGTGTTATGTACCTAGATGCTATAATGTGTTCTGAGGTGGTCGATTGGAGAACTTTAATAAAGTGACTGGTTCTCAGTGTTAAGGAGATCTCAGCATAACTAGTGCAAGCTAAATTGCTTCAGTGAGCATGTATCAGTAAATCAGATGGTTTCCGTGCTGCTTTAGAGGTGATTCTATTTTCTCTCCTCTTTTTCCCCCCGCCGTTGCCTTGCTAATGTTCCGAAATCTGCACCCTGACTAAGGCTGCAGTCTGCTAACACTGACAGAAAATCTTCTGTCTCTTCCTGTTGAGAGGGAGTTGAAATTCTTAACGTGGCACATGACGGTAGTTGTACTGTTCATCTCATATATGCTCAACGATCTGCAAGCATAAAAGCTTTCACTACCTCTCATGGCTTAGGCTGCTTACAGACCTGAGCCGTATGTGTGGTTTTTGCCAGGTGCTTCCTCTTGGTATGCATCATAAATTATCAAAAAAGGAGAAAACCAACAGATAAAATGTTTTTTACTTGCTTACTTGATTGCTCTGAAATGTTATTTTCATAAGATAAAAGCTTATTTTTTTTAGTACATACAGTTTGAGCGATACATGGCATACAGATTGTATGGATTTTGAAATCTGGGATATGCTTTTCTGTAAAAAGTAAACAAACAAAAAGAATAGTCTTACTACCATGCAAAATTAATCATGAAGCCTTTCCCCTTTTTTTTTCCCCCCTAGCAAAGTTGTATTGCACTATTTTTATTTTCCAGTGTAATTGTGTGTTTTCTCAGAGTTTTACCTTTTTCTGTAAAGCAATAAAGAGCACAGGAACTATTATGGTGTATTCTTTGCAATTTGATGTATTGATTAAAACACTCCCCCTTGAGCCAGCATCTTTTCTGATGGCAAGTGAAAAAGAGAAAAAAACTTTAAAATGTTGACAGCACCAGTGCTTTCTGTGAGAGATTTGATGAGATTTTCACCAACCAGTTTTACAAGTTACATATGCACTGTAGAATCCTTATGTCCTTATGTCTTACGTCCACAGAACCAGTGTCTGGTTAAGTTGGTGCCTGGTACAAGGAAATGCTGCTTTTGGAAGAGGCAAATCTTCTTTAAGAGTGTGAAGGAAGTTCTGGGCAGTCAGGTTAACCAATACCAGTTGAATTGGACAGATGTCTGTTTTCCTCAATTTCTACCATCAACCTAGCTTTGCCCTTGAGCAAATCCACATGTGCTGGCTCTGTCTTCCTGTTTCATTTCTTAACCTTCCTGCTGTCTAACTGGATGGTTTGCTGGGACAGATGCAGTGTCATTCTGTATTAATAGTAGTGCTTGGAGACCTTGAGTGGAGCCTTCAGGCACTAATGTGCTTCTGCTGGTGAGATGATACCACATCCATACAGAAATGACTGTACTGTTTGAAACCTCTGAGAATGCCAAGCATGAAGTAGCTGTGACATCTGTCCCCAAAAATTAACCTTAACACCAGCATTCAGTATGGTATCAGAAGTCTGTGTTAATGTTTCAATGGGCAAATAGCTCTACTATGAAATTAAAAGGAACAACTTACGTGTCTAAATCCAAGTAATGTGTTTTAATACTTGACTGTTCATTAAATTCATAGGGTGCTGAATTTAGTATAGTCAGTTGTAGCTGAAGTAGTTAATCTTTCTCATGTCTAAAATATGCCAAGCTCGTCATAATTTTGTGTGGAAGACAAATTGTCCCTGAATTGAAGCTGATGCTCCTACACTTCCACGTTTCCCTTTGTCGCACGTGAAGGCTACTGAAGGTACAGTGTTCTGCTGTGCAAGGAATGGGTGGGAAAGTTAAAGGTGAGAGGCAAGGCAGGTGCAAGTGAGGAGCAAGTTCTGGCCCTGCTGCAGCGCCCACTGCTAATGTTTAAGGAGTTGCCTGAATTGTATAACCATGGCAGTGTATCGCTAGATCTGTGTTTCAGTGAAAAAGTGAGTAAATGTGTAGGCAATGGTTTCATAAAATAAGTTGCAAGTATGCTTTTCTGTTATGCACACAGTGGCTAAGTACTAGTGCTTCTTGATTTGGGTCTTGAGCTGGTTAAGTGTGCATGGGTGTAAGAGGAAGAGGTGCAGTCGCTGTGGTTTTGGCTGGGGAGGAGGTAGGGTCTTAGGCTTTGTTCTCCCACCCTCAGCCTGCAGAGCTCACTAAATGAGGGAAGTGCACTCTGTGCTTTTTAAGGTCTTGTGCTTCAGGTGCCATGTTTTTGTGGTAGTTTTCTGCAGTTCCCTCCTTGTTAGCTTTGATGCAGAACTAGATAAATGTCCTGTCAAATGAGTAATGCCAGTGCCACTTAAATTAGCAAGGAGCTGGAAGAACAGGGGTGTAATGCAGTAGGCATTCTTTGTGAACTCTCTGTGAACTGTTCTAGCTGCTGACATGACTTTTCTAGTAAATCAGCCCATACTTCAGTCTGAGAACATGTTGTTCAGTGTTTTGGCACCTTCATGCCATAAAAATGAAGGGAAAGTTGTTCATATTTTTAATCTTGAGGAAGCAGTAAGTGACATGGCGATCCTGAAAGGGAGCAGTGTCTTCCTTCCTCACGTAACCTTTTGTGCTTTTACTGTTGTGGGGGTCATGATCAGGGTGTGGCAGTAATGTTGTATCACCTGCTCTGAAACTGGGTGACATGAAAATTCTAGTTTGTTACTTTGACCTTGGCTATATTTGAGAAGAGCTTAAAAAATCTTCTGCAGTAATGCGCTACCTTAAAATGCAGTTATATCTGTAAAATAAGTTGTGGTGAAATGTGTTTGCCCTTTTAGAGAAATGGCCAAGCTTTACCTTTGGGTATCCGGTGTCAAACCACAGGGGAATCTCCAGTGTCTAAGACAGCGACTGGCAAACCTGCCCCGTAGCACTTACTAAAGTATTAAACCCTGAAAAAAAGTGCATTTTAACGTTTGTTCTCATCTTTTTCCTCCTAGTGCTAATTCTGTTGTGTTTGATGCTCCTGGGCAGCAGCTGTGAGGAAGAGTTCTGGCGCCATGTTTTATTTTAATTCTCATTCTCCCACAGTTGTATTTCTGATAGTGTAACTGACGTGCAGATGGGGTAGTTGTAATACAGGGTTTTACACTATGCATCAGTACAGAGTCAAAACACTGCTCAGATCTGATGCTAAATATTCTGCCATGAGAAACGAGGGATTCCACGTTAAGCTGAGTTGAATTTTGCTCTCATTTGTAAATTCAGCAAGCGTGTAATAGACATCAGAAGGAAAAAGTTGTAGGGCTTTCCCATGCAAAGTCTTGCTGACAGTAACTTCTTTTTTCACTTCAGAAGTTAATTTTCTTGAGTAATTGGAGCTATTTGTACAGTGAATAAATTTATCTTGTCTGCAGCTACAGTTCAGAAATTGATTTTTCCACTTTGAGCAGAAATGTCACAGAATGCTTTTCGTTTTTATTTAACTTTTTCAGGCCGTCTGCTTTAAGTTGATGGAAATACTCTGGCAGCATTTGCTGGGGGAGAAAAAAAAGGTTTTTGTAAAAGGAAATCAAAAAACTTTTAAGCAGAATAATATGATGTTACTCTTGATTGCTGAGATAAGGTTCACTCTTAAAAACAATCTGATCTTTCAGCGCAGCATCCAGTGGATGTGGCCATAAAGATAGCAAAATTTGCATAGAGTTGAAAGCCACAAGATACATGCCAGTTACCTTGGAGGATTAGGGGGACTTCTGAGCATCAGTTGCAATCAAGATGAGGCAATAATGGAAATCTTGCATTTTTGTCACAGTGTCACAGCTGGTCTGGCTGGACTTAGAATTGAAAGCTGAATTTAGGGAGGCCTGAGGGCACTCAGCTTGCTCGGAACTCTAGGCAGCTCAAAAACCATTGAAAAGACACAAGAGGCAGAAGTCTTAGCAAGTCTTTTACCAATGAGATATATCTTCAAACAGGCACTTATCAAAACATCACCATTTTTGGGTCCTCAGTTATACCTGTTCAGTGTAAGAGCTTCAGGAATGGATTCACTGGTGGTGCAGACATTTTCAGATGAATTATGGAAATACCAGTATACTGGAGGCATTTTGATTTAAAAACATAGAGACTCTGATGTTGAAATCTGAGTCATTTGGGGTTTTTCTTGTTTTGGTTTTGTGGTCGTAGCTAACTTATCCGTCTAGCTCCTTTCTTTATCTTCCTTCTATTTCCTTCACCCAGTTTCTTTCGGCACGCTGCTTTCTGCCAGCACCGCTGATGCAGTCAAAATGCATTGCTTTGATTTTTTTAAGGCCTTAGAAAGAATACTTAGTTGCTAACAGTGCTCAGAAACAATGAAGAGATGGCCAGCTAACAGGCAGCCTGATCAGGAAGGTGTGAACACCATAGAAGAAAACAGAGAAAATTTGCACTTTCCTGACAACACATATCCACTGGAAAAATTACTTTCTCTTCAAGCCAGTTCTCCCTCTTCATGGTATAATATGACTTTCTGCAACCTTCACAGCCTACCACGGTACATTGCTTTACAAAGCAAAACAATAGTGCCATTGTCAGGATTTGAAAGCTGAAAATCAAAGTAATATTCTGTTATTTTTATGACCAACTATCATTGTCACTTATATACTGTTTTGGCATGAAGTTGTTTTGGATTTTTGTATTTTCACCTTCTGCCTGTTAAAGAATTTGCTTTATGCAGCAAATGCAAGAACTTCTGTGTGTTCCTTGGGGGGAAATGTGGCTAGAATTTGTCAGTGTGAAGTGGAACTGTGCAAAAACTTTAAATCCCACTTTTGTACATGTATATGTAAGCATGCACATGTCCGTACTGAAAAAAATACAAGTGTATGTTTAAAAAATATTTGTATATAAATGCAATTGTATATTCAAGTATTGATCCTCTGCTTCTGCCCCTGTATGGCTGCAGATGTGCTTGCTGTATTAGTTTCAAAAGGCAAGACCAGTAGCCTTTCACCCTGGGGAGTCTGACTATTCGTTCTGATCTTCCCTGTGAACTACAGACTAAATGTTTTCTCAGTGTTAAGCCAGAGCTTTCTGCTGCAGATGAAACTTGCCTTATGGTGCACAGCGATAAAGCCTGAGTAATCAGTACTTTTTTTTCTTTTAAACTCTTGTCTGAAATTCCAGACTATTCTGGGTTTTTGAGACTTGGAGGATGAAAGATTGGTGCATGTGAGACTCAGAATGTCAAGTCAGTGCCTGTAACAGTTGAGAAATTCTTATGTATCATAAAATATATTGAATATACTTCAATACTTACTATGTATTGATTTAAAATTAAATATCTTTAATATATTTAACAAATGTATAGTACTAGTATAAATATATCTTCACGTTTTAGAAGAGGCTTCAGAGCTCATAGTAGGTGAGACCCACTGCACAAAGTAACAACTGTTTTGTCTTTGGTACACTACTGCAGAGAAAACTCTGTGTTTGGGATGATTGACGTTACTTCTGGAGCTTGGTCACATGAGATGAGATTCTAGGTCAAGGCTGTGCATAACGTTATATTTTTGTGCTGAAATAAACAACTTGTCGTGCTGCAGGATACTTGCTGATAGATACTTGCTGAGAGGAGGTCTTCTCCTATGGTGTGGTGCCAATTTCCTTCAGAATCAAATCTGTGTTTGGAGAAAACCTATGTTACATATTTTATTTGAGAGGATCTGAACCACTGTAATCTATTACATTCAGATTGGCTTAAATGAAGCGTATTTGTTTGTAGGTGCTGACAGTGTGTCCTGCACATTCAGCGTTAGGATTCTTGCAGATTCATTTACTTGACAAATTAATTTTAATGTTGGTATTTTGTTTCTACAATGCAATATTTTTAAAAAAAAATCTTAATAAAAGGTTTTTCTTTATATTTGCTTCAACTAATTTCTTGCCATATAAGTAAGGGTATTGGCAAGTAGAAAAAAATAGGCGAAATACCTAATAAAAATTAAGCTTTGACTCTTTTTCCTCTTGTTTTGACTTAAGTGTTTTGTGTTCTACTTTCCTGCAGTCTTCTCAGGAAGGGAAGGGATAGAACTCTATTCAGGAATCTCTTAAATATACCTTTTCTGTCTGTTGCCTTCTTTTCCTTTCCAGTGGCATCTTGTCTGTTGTTTTTTATTTTATTATGGTTATATTATGCTGTGCTATATAGTCCTTATAAGGATTGATAAAAACCATATAAAAATGAAAGTTTTATGGAGCGTGGGGGAAAGGAGGCCACAAGATCCCTATCACTGGATGTGTTCAGTTGGGATGGGGAGCTCTGGGTTCTAATACTTCTCAACAGATTGTACAGGTGACTGGCCAGTGACTTCAAGTACAAAATCAACCAGTGCAGCAAGGGATATGCCTGCCTTTGACAAGGGATGCTGAGATCTTCCAGGCATCAGATTCTGCTCTGGGATTTTGCAGAGTTCAAATTGCCGTAGCATAATGCAGTTAATACTGTAATAATGTAATACTGTACTTCAGCTGTTGAATCACCTGATTATGGGAGAATAAAAGGTTTATGGCATTTTGGAAGCCTGTAGGGCTTGACACGTAGACTTTGTATCAACTAAATTGCGTGTCTTTGATCATTTCTGATTATGTCTCCCGCTGCTGTATGTAAGGAACAGGAGAGACCCTCTGAATGTGTCTCTCATGTAGCCCCCGAGGGAGCTGGCTCCACCAGGAGCAGGGGCCCTTGGCTTCGATCCCAGCTTTGAGATCTGGTCTCAGCAGATGACGAGTTGTTCTGGGTTTTGCCCCACGGGCTTGCTTTAACCAATTAGACTGCAAACCGTGGGCTGGTGGAACAGGTGCAGAGCTGCTGTCTTTGTGCAGGAGCCAGATGGCCAGTTCATTGTCCCAGTCGCTGAGTAAGACTTGGCCAAGTCTCCTGCTCAGTTCTCAATTCTGCTGCTGCACTGCCAAGTTGGGTCTTGTGGCTTTAAGAAACTGAGGACTTCAGAAACAACTCTGAGCATCTGGACTTCTCTTAGTCATGATTTAATGTGGTTAGTTTCAAACCTCAAAATGGTTCATACCCTAATGTTGTTTTCTTAAAAGAAAAAAGTTGCTTGATGCTTTCCTGGAGTAAAGATTTCTGATCTGAGCTGGGATATCTTGCTTGTTACAATGTTATTAATATCAAGGTGACAGAAAAAAAGCTTTAGGTAGGAACCCATGTTTCAAAGGATTGATTCTCTGGGATTTTGCAAGGAGAACCTTTGTTGTCCTCTTACCAGGACATTAGCTGAGGGGATGACTTTTGAGGGGAAGAATATTTTGGTTGCCTAAAGTTTTTAAAACCCTGTTTTAGAATAACTATTTTTCGTTGTTAGGAAGAAGTAAGAAATCATTATTTGAACGCTGCACTTAAGGGGAAGTGCTAGACCTTAGGGCTTGTAAACTTGCTAATATATTAATTGCAAATTAAGTGTGTCTGCTTATCTATATGCTTATACTTATTCGCTTGGTTTAATAACTGCAAATAAAGTTTACCTGTAACCTCTTCATATGAATATGAAGTTATATGAAGTTGGTTATATGTAACTCAGTTAGTTGCTTTCTGTCAAGATAATCCACTTCTATTATAGTAAATCATTTTAGAAGATAAAACTGTGGGGTGTTAGAGGCAAAGGGTAGGACTAAGCAGAGTAATGATAATATGTTATTTGCAGTGGTAGGGAATTGAATTAAAAGGATGTCTAGGTATTTCCAGCAGGCCACCACTTCTGTTCAGTGCTAGAAAGGCAGTCTCTGGGTCTGAAGTGATTATGAAGTCCCATGTTGATTCAAACTACTTGAGTTAGACTGTCAGTCAAATCACAAGTAGCCTATATATGGAAAGAATCAAATATTTGGGTTAATGAAATACAGCTATTTAAGTTTTTGTATTTAGAGTTGATGGATTCTGACCTGCATTTATTTTAAGATTTTTTTTTTATCCATCATGCTCCACCTGTTTTGTTCAGACCTGGATCTGATTCACACAGCTTTTTTTAGTATTGTTTTGGCTGTGACTCTGGCAGTACCAGTTCCACCCAGAAGTTACATAGCCTATGGATTATACTACCTCTAGGGGAGAAGGTGAAGAGCTTTGCGTGGTCTGTTGTGCTTATGTCTGAAGTCTCCATTGCACAGCATATGAATAATACCAGAAAGTCTTTCCAAGGTCTACCTGCGCCTTTTTTATGATGAAATACCAGCAAGAGAAGGGCAGTGGAAATAGCTTCTTGTTTACACACAGGTTTTTCTCCAGTTATATTCTCTGCCTAGAGAAGCAGCTGACAGTAGTTGGTGCAACTTTGTTTTACAGTTGCCCACATGACTGCTTTAATTCCTGCCTGCCTATAGAATTGAGGCATGGATTTTAGCCTTCACAACACATATGCAGTGATGTAAAATTCTATTTATGTGCAGAGGGTTACTAAGTAACAGTTGCTGAGGGAAATGCAGTCTTTAACTGTGTGACGTCTGTGCACTTAAAATTGCCAGCCAAGTAGTGCATTAACATAGATTTTGCACATTAATGTAATGGGATTTGCTGTGGGCAGTGTGAGCAAAACCTTGGGAAAACAGCAGTGTAGTTTAAGGAGTTGTAGTTTCTGCAGCCTGACCTTGTGGACAGGTGGTGAAACCCAGTTTTTGCCCTTCTACCTCATCCTCTCCATACCATACCATAATTAAGGACCCTGATATATTTCATAGAATCATAGAACATCCAGAGTTGGAAGGGACCCACCGAGTCCAGCTTGTGGCCCAGCACAGGACATGCCCAAGAATATCACACCATGTGCCTGAAAGCATTGTCCAGACATTTCTTAGCTCTCTCAGGTTTGGTTTGTCCAGTGCCCATCCACCTACCTAGGTTGAATCAGGGGGAGAAAGGGGAAGCAGAGGTTAAATGATTTGCTAAGAAGATGTTTTTTAAAAAAATGCATACAGCTTGCTCAACACTTATTGTGCCTACCAAAGAAGAATGACAAGGCTTATTGATAAAGGGAAGGAATCTTGACCAATGAGCCTGTTTTCAAACCTAACACTATCTTAAACCAGCCTTGAAGATTGGACTTGGGCCAGGGACATAAAGAGCATGCGCAGGGAAGCAAGGTGAAAAGTTCAGAATGAGAAAGACTCTTTACTTCATCTGAGGAAGACTCTTACTTCATCCCAGAGACCCCTGCCCACGACCACCAGAGGACACTGCGCAAGCGCAATGCAGATGTAAATGACTTTTTGGCTCATTGTAATACGAAACGCAGCTAGGCGGGGCTAGGTAATGAACATACATAGGCGTATCGGGAAACTTAATGAATATGGAGCTTGTAACCCGATATATACCAAGCTGAATGCAGCTGTCGGCACGCATGACTTTGGAGAAATTATCCCCCATGCGTCCCAGTGCTGGAATAAACATACCTACTTTACTCTTATTCCAGTAGTGGAGTCTTTCCCGCATATCAAGGTGAAGAACCTTCTCCTAGTACCCAGCCTAAACCTCCCCTGACAAAACTTCAGTCCGTTCCCTTGGGTCCTGTCACTAATCACCAGAGAGTAGAGATCAGTGTCTGCTTCATTTGCCAGCTTTCAGTCAACTGGGACTTTTCTAGATTCCCAAGACAGTTGAAAAATCATTTAGGGAGGTATCACGGTGTTGGGGTTTTGGGAGTTCTCCTTCGGTTTTCTTTTTTCTCTTGAGGAATTTTTCCCATATATGTTGCCGGGGCAACAAATTGCTGGGTGCTTGCGAGAAACAAAAGACCGGGCCACAGAAGTTGGGGTCCAGTGGGCTACTGTCTTTCACCTGGGGTGGTGGGCTGTGGGTGCTCTCGGTGTTCGGACAGAGAGAGAGGTTGCCATCGTGGTGGAGGGAATTTGTCAGCACTGTAAGCTTCTGCTTTTTTGGCTGCCTTCCTTCTATGGTGAGTGGAGCTTGCTCACTGGAGCGGCTGTTACACTGGGACCCTAACACCCCACCTTACTAAAAGAGGGACCTT
>VZTI01004400.1:2664896-2675852 GCA_013397865.1 Struthidea cinerea
CCATCGCACCCGCCCCGCTCACCGGGAGCCGCCAGCGCCCCTGCCGGCTGTGAGCGGAACTGCACCCACGGGGAAAGGGCCCGACAGCCGAGAGAGGCCGGCACTGGGTTTGTGGTGCTGTTCGCTGTCACTGCCACAGTTATTGTCATTTGTTTGCCTTGTTTTATATATATATATATATACATATATAAAGAACTGTTATATATTCCTATTCCTCATATCTTTGCCTGAAAGCCCCCTTAATTTCAAAATTACAATAATTCGGAGGGAAGGGGGTTGCACTTTTCATTTCAAGGGAGGCTTCTGCTTTCCTTGGCGGACACCTGTCTTTCAAACCAGGACACATGGTGACATCGGGCAGCTCCTTGAGTATCCTGGGATGAATCCCATCAGGCTCCATAAACTTGAAGGGATCCAGCTGAAGAAGCAAGTCCCCCACAGGTTCAGGTTGGCTGGGAGATAATCATTCTTGCGGTCGTGGTCCTTCAGTTCAGGACTCTGGAGGTTCTATTTTAAATATTTGTGTGTATTTTTGTGTATTTTGATATTTGTTTGATATTTGTGTGTGTATTTGTATTTATATCTGTATCTACTATACGTAAAAAGGATTCCAAGTATAACCAGTTTGTTTTGCATGTGTACCTTCCTTCAGGGGGAGGAAAGTTGAGGGTCAAACAAACAAAAAGAGTTGGGGATAGATTGGGTGTAGATAATACAAGAAGAAATTTCCCTTGAGCCGTGTCTCAAGTGCATCTCTTCTATTAACTGTTTGCTTCTAATTTTGCACGGTCTAGCAAAGGATTTGTTTTTTCTAAGGATTTTTTTTCAAGAAATGTTACTTGGGAAAGGTCACGTATCTAGCCTTGAAAATGAGCTTTTGTATTGAAAAAGATTCTACTTAAGTGATCAACCTTTCCTTTAAATCACAGCTAATATGACTTAGCAGTAGGGCTTTGCATCGATGACCTTTATATGCTGATAAAGATGATTTGTTGAACTTTTATGAAGTCCTACAGCTTTTAACTCATTTCTCTATTACCAGGCTCCTTTTTGTCTGAAAATACTTGGAGGATAGGGAGAAGTGTGCATGGTTGTAAATAATTATTGCACTGGGAAGGTAACATGAGCTTACTAGGCTGTGTGATTTGCTCACTGTGGCTTATGGAGATCTTCATTTCAGTGAGGTTCTTATGTTAATGATACCATTATGTCAGAGTACATAAAAGATGGGCAAAAATAATTTTTTATAATTAAGTACTATCACAGTCCTTTTCTAAAAGTGCCATAAATATCTATCAGGAATATCTAGTCATTATTTTTTTGGATTTTTATGATGTTGTTTTAGCTGAATCCAAGGATGTTATTTGTTTACCACTGAGAAATTAATTATGGCCAGGAGCTGATCTTATGTTATTTACCTGGGCTCTTCAGTAACCAGCATTGCCACTGTCATGTGAATAGTATTGTAATTTGTCAACTGTGCAAAATTTCTTTGTTTATTCACTTATGACAATTGTTTCTTAGTTTATTTTCTTGTTCTTCCTATGAAAATTTAAAAATACCCCAGCAAACCAAGCGAAAACCAAACCTAGTGATACCATCTCTGTAAAAGTGTGTGTTGATTTCTCTTCCTGGCATTGTACAGTCTCTTCACATTTTTGATGGGGTATAATTCTCAAGTACTGTCTGACTTAATTTTTTATCCGTGTTTGAGAGAGTATCATATCTGAGGGTTTCTGTAGTCTTTCATACAGTTCCCTCATTTTAGTTTTGAGCCCAGAAACCCTTCCCTGTGGAGAGAAATTGGTTCTGAATTCTTCATTTTTCAGTCAAGCTCCTATTTTTCTGTAACTCTTTGTGATCAGCCATGACTGTTCAAGTGGTTTGAAACTGGTGTATTAGCCACAGCTTTTCCCTTAGAAAGGAATCCTTGCTGGTGGGAGTACTGGCCCTGAGCAAAGTATCTTTAGAGTCTACAGAAGAAGCAAAGCAGAACAAGGGGAGAAAAATTGTCACAGAATTGACACATCTGTTCTTCCAAAGCCTTTTCTTGTTGCTCTATAGGGGCTCGTGTTTCTTTTCTCTCATATGGCCAGGTTCAGGAGAACTGGAGTTAAACCTGTTTGCCAATAGCACCTGCCTTTACCGTGTACTTCAGAAGCTGCTCATCAGTTCCAAACACCTGCAATGCAGCCATTTATAGTTACTTAACTAGAATGGATGCAAAAAATAAATGGAACCTTTCCTGCAAAGCTACTTTCAGGCCATTTGGCCCCTGCCGACCCTTGTGAATGGATTTAACCCATTTCAGCTGCAGAGTTTTGCATGTGCCTTTATTGGACTTCATGAGATCCTCGTCTGTTTACTTCTGTAGCCTATCAAGGTCCCTCTGAAGAGCGCCTCTGTGTACTGACCAGTCCCCCAGTTTATCATTTCCTGGGTTTTTAGTAAAGACATTGGCCTGACTGTTGATCCCTGAGGGATGCTGCTGCTGACTGACTGACAGCTGGACTCTGTGCTGTTGATTGCCATCCTCTGAGCATGGTAGTCCAACCAATTACCCACCCCTTGTATTCCACCTACACAGACTTTATCTTCTTGGTTTGACTAGAAGGGTAGAGTGGCAGACTGTGGGAGGCTGTGTCATAGGCCATGCTAAAGTCAGGGGATATGATGTCATGCTTTTCCCCTCCTCCCCAAAACCAGTCATTTCATCACAAGAGGCTATCAGGGGGTTACTCAGATACCATTTGCCCTTGATAAATCCAAGCGGGCTGTTCCCACACACCTTCTATCCATGGAGAAAAATTACTGTTAAAACTGGTACGTCATCTGCCTTTAATAAAAAAGAGAAAAACGGCTAAGCATTTGAAATGCTGTGTATAAAGTATATGTCTCATTTTACCAATGCATTATCACCCCTTCAGTGTTACCGCAGAGGTTTCTGTTGAGTACAGAATGTACCTACCTTTGACAGTCTTTTATCCTTCACTAAAGTATTGCACTTTTGTATTATTGAAGAAAAAAAATACTGAGGCCTTCTTCTTTCAGGACAAATCCACATAAAAGAGAGAAGACATGTGAAGTGCACTTTCTAGTTGTATGATGATCCTTGATTTCTTGAAACCTTTCTAGAAAGATGGACAATTGTCACAGATTTACGACAGATT
Source organism: Struthidea cinerea (assembly GCA_013397865.1). Lineage (NCBI taxonomy): Eukaryota > Metazoa > Chordata > Aves > Passeriformes > Corcoracidae > Struthidea > Struthidea cinerea. The sequence goes on from VZTI01004400.1 coordinate 2,668,067, forward strand.
GATAGCAGCCTGTATATTGTAACAGTACAGAGTTAATGTTGAGTGGTCACAGAAGAAATGGCAATGCTGTCTGGCTGAGCTGTTGGTTGGGTTTTTGTTTGATTTGTTTGTTTGTTGTTGTTTTGGGTTTGGTGGGGATTTTTTGGGGTTTTTTTTTGGTTAAATAGCTATAAAAGAGTAAAGATCTAAAAACTAGGCACTGGAGAAAAAGGTGGAAGTTGATGAAAAGAACACGAGTTCCTGCCTGGAGTTGGAGACGTTCCCAGGCAGTGAATAGGTACGCTTGCTGGTAGTGCTTCATGCTCGTCCCCAGAGCCTGGGGCTTGCACAGATGATGACTATAAATAGTGCAAAGTAGCACTTAAATCACCTTTTAAAAAAAAAAAAAAAAAAAAANCATTGCTAATTCAATACTCAATAATATTATCAGCCCCCGGTTAAAAGGAAAAAAAACAAACCAACAACAAACCACATAGCTCTTGAATTTCAATGCGATACTTCTCCTGAAGATGTGCAGAGTTCTTACCAGAACCACACTAATGAATCAAGCTCTGGTAAATTGAATCATCTCTGTAGCGACCAGTCACAGGATGCAAGGTAATGGTGTGAAGCTGTGGCAGGGGAGGTTTAGGTTGGATTTTAGAAAAAGGTTCCTCACCCAGAGGGTATTTGGGCATTGGAACAGGCTCCCCAGGGAAGTGGTCACAGCACAGTGGTCAAGCCTGACAGAGTTCAAGGAGCGTTTGGACAATGGTCTCAGGCATATGGTCTGATTCTGGGGGATGGTCCTGTGCAGGGCCAGGAGTTGGATGATCTTTGTGAGTCCCTTCCAACTCAGCATATTGAATGATCCTGTGATCTTTTAAAATAACAGTTTCTATTTGGTTTTTGGCTTACTGAGTGATAAGCTGGCTGCTCACACATTGTATTTCTAGTCTTAACCATTTCTCCTGCCTGTACCTGCACATGAGTATTTCAATGTCATCACTTCTGATATTTATTTACATTGGTATTAGAGAAAATGGACATTTATCTTACAGTCAGTTGGAGATTTATATTGCTTGATCTTTCTCGGGTTTATTTTCTTGATATATTCTTTATATATTTCTTTATCTGTTTGGAAAATGGTAGCTACAACTGTTTAAAACAATACTGTCCCTTCAATGAAACTAGAAGTGTTCCCGAAAACCAGGATTGTGTATAGTGCAGATGGGGTCCTTCTTACTCAGTTATTAGATTAGCTGCTCATGCTTTGCAAAAGTTATGAGAGCAGCCTTATGAACCATTTATGTTATGGAGCATGTATCTTATCATATTGGCCATCTGAAGACGCTTTGGATAGATGCTTACTGACCGCAGTCCTTTTTTTGTGGTGTACAGAAATGGCAGCAATTAACTCCACAGGAAAACCTACCCTAGTTCCAGGTGAGTAATAGTAGGTATTTGCTGATGAATCGGGTGTCACCTGGGACTAAAGGAGCCCTGAGTGAGTAATTCCCTTGGGCTCTCAAGGTTTGTCTTACCACTAGTTCAGTGTGGTAAGCAGCAATAGTTAACTCAAGATGACTATTTCTGAAAGGCAGGAACATGTTAAATTACTGATACATGGGGGAAAATGTAACATTTTAGCTGTACTCCTTGCATATGAAATCACCAATATCTGTTAGAAACTCACCACATCATTTCATGGAATTCTGGAAGAACATTAATCATTGCGTATCTGACATGCCCACATCTGCCTGTTCCAGTCTGGGCTGCATTAGGTTGTAAGTGTGCTCCAGAGGAGGGCACCAAAATCTGGAGGTGTTAGTGCAACTGGTATAGCAAACCAGTGGGTAGCCAGAACCCCACGAGGTCAGGTTCTGAGTGACAGCCCTTAAAATGTCTGGAAGCTGCAGTGTGATCGGATGCTCTGACTGGGTTTCTAGTAGGTGCTCATTAAAGTGTACTTACCTCACAACTGCATAAATATATTATTGCTGCTGACTGAAACAATGCATTCTCTGTTTCCTTGTAGCTTACTTCTAGCTCAAGAGGACCTTCATATACCAATTGTGGGGCAACAAATGAAATTGGCTTCTGCTGTTCATTAACATCCAGATCCTCAGGATTTGTTGTTGTTGTTTTCCCCCTCACAGTGGTCAATACAAGTTGAATGCTAATTTAGACATTTTAAACAGGATGAAAATAAACAATTAAAATGTCATCTCTCTGGGCAAGTTTTGGTAAACAATTGGGTTTGTTGTATTTTTTTACCAAATATTTTGCCTCTGAGACTTAGTTATTCCCTTCTGAGATGGGAAAGTTCACCTATTGAATATGTAGGTTAGTATTTCAGTGTACAACTTCATATATGTGTTACAATGGTCCATTTTTCTTCTAATATTGGTGCAGTTGTAACTCTGCACAGTAGTTTTTGTGAGAGTGCCTCTGTGTTGGCTTAAAGCATGGAGGGAAGCATTGTTCCCTTGGGTTTTTTTCAGAAAATGTGGTGGGTTGACCCTGGCTGGACTCCCAGTGCCCACCAAAGCTGCTCTTTCACATGTTTAGCACATATGAACATTGTGAGAGGGAAATGACTATGCCAGTAAGGGTTCTGCTCCTCTGTTCCTGATAAAGGATGCAGAAGTCAAAGCAAGCAGTGAATGGGAGCAGTTTCTATTTGTGTTGTGAGAATTTGAAGGATTTGTGTTCTGTTGCTGTGGAACTTCTTCTTTGTTGCTGGAGTGGATTGGTTTTGGTTAGATTTTTTTGACATTCTCCTGACTTGGGTTCTATTGCTTCAGTGTTAATTAGGTGCATTGTTTTGAGATATTTATTTTATGACAGTCTTTCGGGTTCAGTTTAGACAGTTTATTGAAAAATGACTGACAGCTGGAATATTTCGAAAATGAGTTAATCTCCTCTTTAGATTTTGCATTTTGTGGTTGTTAAGGTAACTAGGAAAAATGAGAAAGGGATCCTCATTGTGCTTTCTTCAAGTGTCTTAAGCAAAACTGTAAATTAATTTTAATAGGTGTTCTGAAGTTGCTCTTTAAAAAATATTCAGGTAAGTATTGCATATATTTCATTGTATAGTCTTTGTCTCTTAGGTGATACCTCTCAGGATATTTCTCTGTGTTCTAGTAAGTAGTTTTATTTATGTACCATTGACAGCTATCTGTTAGTTAGCAGTTGATTTCTACTTGAAAGGCTTACAGTGGCCTGCTGAAAGAAAGGTCAGCTTGATTTGGGCCTATAGTTGGACATCAGATGAACAAATCCCTGGGATGGTATTGTGGCTTTCTGAAGAGGTAGCTGTTCCTGTGATTTTAAAGTCACAAATTAGCTTTTATCATTCTGTTGCTTCCTGCTGGCTGACTTGCATGAGAATTGAAGTTGCTGAGAGTTTACGGGCAAGGTCTATCTCTTAAAATGATCTATAAAAAATATTTGCACGGTGACTAATACTGCTGAGAAACTTCTTGTAATGTCTTTGTTGAGATATGGAAAGGGAGGTAACTTCTGGTTTTTAAGCATGTTGAGAAACAGACTCCTTGGGGGGCTTTAATATGGTTCTGAAAACTAACATATACTTCACAATGGTCCCTCTTTCCTGTCTTTTTATATCCAAGGTCATTGCATAAGGTGCAACTACAGTTCTGTGCATGCTGTTATTACCGAGTTCCCTTCTGGCTCTGTGGGCTCACATGCATGAACGCACCGACGCAGGGATGGCTTCGGTAATATGACTCTGGCAGCAAGGAGTTGAGAAGGGTCCTTGCGTAGAGTTCCACAAACAGCAGTTTATTGCTTCAACTTGTGAAGGGTTCTAGAGGCAAATGACCCCGAACATGTGACAGGTCGATCTTAAATATGGGGGTGTGGCTAACACCAGGAGCCAACCAGGGAATCAGAACTGGAGTACATTACCATAACCACACAGGTATCCTGGGAGAGGCTTCTTTCCCTCGCCATAGCCACTAAGTCTTTGGCACTGGAGACTGTCTTACTAAGAGCTCTCTCTGTCTCTTGTACTGGTCAATTGGCCACCACATGCTGACTTTCCCTCTCACGTGTGTTCTCTTCTAGGAGAGAGATTTGGGTCTATGGTGCTGTGGTGGTGCTGGTGGGGCTTGTGAAATCCTTGGACTATTACCCCCTACTGCTGCTCTTCGGCATGGGCACCCTTGATACTGCTAGGGGGGTCCTGAGACTGGTCATATGGCTCTGGGTCTGAGGAGCAAGGGCACAGGAGCCAAGGTTTTCTCCCTGATGCTCCCAGTGAGGGGGTAGGGCTTGAAAAGAAGTGAATGGATTCTGGAGGTCAACAGCTGGTTGCACAACAGGCATTTGGCTTTTACAACCATGGAGACCCTCTGTGAGGGTCAAGGACTGCTCAGAAGAGATTGAATCTACCTGACCAAGTCAGGCAAAAGCTTCTTTGCCACTAGGCTGGCCAAGCTGGTGAGGAGAGCTTTAAAATGGGAAAAATAAGGGAGAGAGAGATGACAACCCACAGACAAGTGTGGAAGGGATGCAATGGGTTGGCAAACAAGAAGAACCTTGGAAAAAATGTAACAGGGCTGAAGGCAGGGGTTAGTTCCATGAACTATCAAGAAAATACTCAGTTTTGCCTAGTGTCTTAACATTCTTAGTGCATCTGCATTAGACTCAAAGTTTTGATAAAACTTTGTACCTAATGTTTGTAGCATTTTTTTAGAGTATGTTTTTTTCTTATTTTCCTTTTTTCTTTTTTTTTAATATATTCTTATAGTGAGGAACTGTTTGTGACACAGTGGTATATTGATAAAGTGATCCTTGATAATATGATCAATGTCTTTCCTTATCTTCACATGTTAACATGTTGTATGCTTGATGTTTTTTAAAAGGTGCTTAAGTGGGAGTTAAAAGATGTCATGCCACTGTTTTACAATTACACAAACTGTTTTGTGCCTTTATCAGTTTCCTTTAACTAAAAAAAAAGTTGTTTCCATGCCAACTGTATTTCAAAACTCTTATTGGAAAAGAAATCTTTATTTACATTTTGAAAAAGGCAGTTATGTTGATTATTTTGTAAATATTGACCCTGTAAGTCTTGAAATTTGAAAACATTTTCTTCTAAGTGGTGTTTGTGCGTTTATTTACACTACACAGAGGACCTATGCTCATTCTGGGAGCACGGAGCAATAAAACTTATTTTCTTTCAAGATCATGCATTTAACGTTGGCCAATTTAAATCAAACAGGGAAGTGGAAAGTAATTTTCTGTCTCGGCTGGACAGACAGGTACATGCACATGAAGGCCTCGTTTTCTATGGTGCCAGCTTCGCCTTTAACCCAGCATTACATAGCAAACCTTCTTTTCCCATACAGACTGGAGTGAGGGAGGCTCTGTAGTGGCTTGGACCCAAGAGCTGGTTTGGTTCTGTCTTCTCCGTTTCTCTCGCCTCATGTTACTAAGATGGATTATTTTTAGCCCCTCTTTCACCCCTTGTCCGGTTCCTTGAGGGCCCAAAAAGTGTTAGGAGCAGCCCAGCTTGTAGGGTTGGTCAAGAGGGAGGACACATGCCTTGTAGATGGGACAAGGTTGGGATCTTGGCAGGAGTGCATGCTAATGAGAAGCTGAAATGTCTGGGTCAAAATACCTTGCCACTTTTGAAAGGTAAAAGCATCTTTTTCTTAAAAACCCACCACCCCCCAAAAAACCTAAGCCCTTTCTGTACAAGATTTAAGAAACGTCTGTTAGTTTTCTTTTATCACAGTTCAGAAACATTGATCAATACTGTGGTCAGAATTTGCTTTGAACTTACAAATCTTGCAGGTAAATATAATGTGTTTTAGTATCAGGCGACTTGTGTGTGCAATTTTTCTTAGCTTTGGCTAGAAATACACTTCATGAGGCTAGAGACTTCCAAGTGACCTAAAGCAGAATCAGTGTGCTGGAAAAACTCCCTTCTAAAATTAACTGCTTGATGTTCAATTAAATTCTCCTTTTAATTCTTGGCAAATAAAAGTAAATTTTACTTTTTAAATGCTGAAAATGTGTTGGTAGTTCTTAGGGAGTTGAAGGGATGTAATTTTGAATTTGAAGTGCTTTTTACATAGCCACTTTTGAGCTTTCTTTCCTCATGAGCTAAAGACTTGGAAGTGAAAATTAAAGAAGTTGAAAGTTTATGTTTGGTGTGCACTGGCAATTGTTTCAGAGTGTGTTTCACACTCGTTAAGCTCAAAGGGGATTTGAATTAGTCTGTTGTATCTCTTGCCCACTGTGAGTAGAACAGCGAGAAAGTGTTTTAAAGTTGTCTACTGTTTTTAGCTTCTTTTTGTAACCTCGGAGAAAGCACTAAAAAGGTATTTTTATTAGTCAAGCAAGCCAGTCTGCAACCATGTTGGGGAAATGACCCAGACACATATTCTGTGTAATTATTATGCATACTGAAGGACTGGTTCATGCACGTAATGGAATTAGGAATAAAATACCAGAAGTGAAATTCTGGCTTCCCTGCAGCCTGGTTTGCTGCTGGGGAACTGGGCAGAGCTAACCAGTCGTGTTGAGTGCCGAGTTCCTGCTGTGCATATTTATTTGGCACAGTTGTGCTTCAGCTCTTTGTAGCCCCCACAGTCACATGTTCCACTTTGCTCCCACAGACTGGTGGAGTCAACAATTTATGTTGACAAGGGAAACCTCATGTGTTTTCTCTTGACAACGGTAACATTGGCTGCAGAGTCAGGATATCAACTGTGTTGGGTTTTTGTCAAAAATACCTGTCCGCTCTTAATTGGAATACTGCAAAAGCCAGGAGATTTTCACACCTGGGGGCCGAGAAAGATGTTTTGCTGTAATGCAGCAGAAAGGTTTATCTCTGATAGTTGTTTACTGTTCTTTGGTTTGACACTTTTACAGTGAATATTTCTGACATGCTCTGTAACAGCTTTTATTTTACAATATATTTCACTCAAAATACCTTCAAGATAATGTAAGCAGGAAAATAAGATTTAACCGAATATTTTTTAAAATTCTTTTTTACCTATTTAAGACACTCTTTGTATCCTCTAGTTCCTGGGTTAGTGCAGACATCCTTGTGTGTGATGAACCAGATTTGGACATTGCTTCAGGCATAATTTCTCATTTTTTACTTTTTTTAAACAACCGTAAGCATCAGGCAAATGCAGCAGTGCAGCTTCACATAGCCAGTGGTTGGTGGGACTCTGGAAAAGGACCGGAGCCTTTCCTCTGCATATGATGGCATCGGGTAACTTCTGCACTGAATCATGGTTTGGAACCACGCAGTCTCCCAGATGTGCTCCTTTGTGGCCAGCTGTTTGTAGGTTGCCCACAGGGAAGTGTAGAAGAGCTGTGGGTGCCTTTGCTTTCTTTGCTGCTCGGTGTGCGTTGTGCAGCACAGCACAGGAACCCTGCAGGAACCTCATGGCTCTGCTCCCAGCCAGGCTTGTAGTGATGCTCAGTGCCCTGCTGGGCCTCTGCCCACTCCCCACAGACAGCTGCCACCTCTTCTGCATCTCCTCCTGTGGATACAAGGTGCAAATCGACAGGTTTGCTGCCACACTCTGCAGACCCCTGAGGAGGATTCAAGACTGAGAGTTTCTAATTATGCAGCAATGATTTTGATTTTTATTTATTGCAAACTGCCAAACTGAGAACTCAGATATGAGAAGTTGAATGTAAGAGGTTGAAAAGCAATTTTTACCTGAAAAAAAGCCCAGAATATTTGAATCTTCTCTCCCTGGCTAGTGGATTGTTATTTTGCACTTTTTAAAAAAAACTTTGTTTCTCCCCCCCCCCC
>VZTI01004400.1:2675916-2816496 GCA_013397865.1 Struthidea cinerea
AAAAACCTTGTTCCCCCCCCCCCCCCCCCCCGTTAACTATTGGGCATCATTCTGTTCCTAGCTGCTAGTTTTTGCATCTGTGTTGTGCTTTTACAATAGATAGAGAGTAGTCAGATGGATCTTTTTCTGGTGCATTAGATATGTATATGAATTCAGACTTTATCAATATGCTAGAAGTTAGCTGTGAAGAAAACAGGATCTCTGTTGTACTCTTTTGTTATAACCCTTCAGAAAGACGTCAGGTGGTGGCATTTGTAAATTACCAGTCTGCTGGGGTCAGACACTGACATTGTTCAATGGAGTTATGAAGCTTTGAAGGAGGTACACCGAGGGTTGAGGCTGCAGCAACAACACTGTGTTTATGACCTGAACCACATCCTTTTATTGAAAAAAAAAAAGAGTGTGAAATATTTGCACTTGGTTGGCATGTGGCTAAAATAAGTGCTTAAAGGAAAGTAAATTTGCATTCAGTTTAGATGAGATAAAGGTGATGAGTGGACTGTGAAGGCATTGCTATTGACCGCTGTCACTTTTCAAACTATTCTGGAGATCAGCTTGAACATCTTTTGTAAAAGAGACGTGCTCTTGTGCTTGATGTCCAAAGTACCTGTTTTTGATTTTGTCCCTTGAGTGTTGTTATGGTTCCTCTTTGATTCATGAGGTCAAGAGCTGCATCCATCAATGTGCCTGCCAGATGCTGTTTGCAGTGGAGCTGTAGAAAACCTACCTGGGTTCAAAGCAGGTAGCACATGTTCTTTAATAACATTAGTTCCAGGTCAGGTGTTCTGGAGGCTGCTGAGCCTCACTGTGTTCTCAAATGTGGGTGTAGGTCCTTGTATTGGTTTTCACGGTGTCATAGAATGTTGCCACTGCACTGCTTGTGCAGCTGGTGTGGTGATGGTTGCTCTGCTCTGTAGGACCAGGGTGGGATTGGCAGAGGAAGTAACAAGTCCTAGCCCTGTCCGTACTTGTCTGAATTTTATGTGATTCACATCCGGGTTTCCTGTGTACAGTTTCAGGGTTAATGTGCTCAGAGTGAAAGAAACTTGCATGAAATTGAAAATATTGACCCAGAGCATATTCTTGTGTCTTGTCCTTGCTTGCTCTGCAAATTCCTTGCTGTTCTATGATGATTCCTGATTCTGGCAGTGTCTTACAGACTTTACGTACAAAGTAAAAGGTCGCTCACAAAGCTTGTCCTCTCCCTCTGTCCCTATGCACAGGGTACCTGAGATTGGTTTTTTTTCAGTTCACAGTATTAATGCAAAAGTCTTGAATCTTGCATGGGGCTGTCTGACCTGGTTTTTGTTTAGTTTTGTTTCCCAAATGAACACTGTCATTTTAACAGCTTGCTCCCAAATGCCTTTAGCCTCTGTGAGTTGTATGGACACATTAATGTGATCCCTCATTTTCTTCCTATTGCGTGCTTGAAACGCCCTCTTCAGCATTGGGGAATACTGTATGGACTAGTAAAAGCTGACTGATAGCACTGTAGGTCCATTAATTGTCTTTATCTGTTACATTTTGAGCTGAAGAGACCTCAGTTATAAAATATGAGAACACCAGTGTGGTCAGGAGCATTTAATAAAGGTGAGATATTCTCTGCATTAACCCAGTTTGTAAGAACATAGAGCGGAGTGCTGATAGCACCAAAGGCATGGGTTCAATCCCAGTATGGGCCATGGGCTTGAGTTGGGCTCAATGGTCCTCGTAGGTCCCTTTCAACTCAAAATATTCTGTGAAATCTGTGAAGCTACATGAACAAAAGTAGTTTTTAAATGCCGTTCATAAAAGAAGGGAAGCACATAGCAAAATACCATGGAACTGTAATGCGGAATGTAGCAAATTTTTTAGTTGGAATTCAGTGTTTTTTACTTCAACCCCTTGGTATTCTAAGGTTTCAAAATAAACTGAATTAGTTTCTTCAAAGACCTGGATAATGTGTTTGAGGCATCTCAGACCTTTTTCAAAGTGCCTTGGGGGTTAGTGATGAGAATCCTTTTGTTTGCAACTTCTTTTGAAGTTCTCCTTTGGTGACAGCAGCGGTAGCACTGTACTGTTGAAGCTGAGAGGAAAAGAAAACTGTCCTTGGGAAACTCTAGCCGTCTCTCTTTCCATCACCCTGTCTTTTTTTTTTTTCTTTCTTATACCTTAAATAAGATTTTGACACATGCACAGGAGTGTAAAAATAATTGCATACAGAATTTTGTAGAAGCTATGAAGTAGAGGATATTGTGAGTATTGCATTTTAGAAACTGAATGTAAGAAATCTGTAGAAATGAAAATTAAACTGAGAAAACAAGATATAATAGAAAGCTGGAGATAATGATTGTGATTAGCTTGATGTTTAAAAGAGTTATTTTATTTAACTGAAAATTAATGTCAAAATTTGAGTCCTTTTCCTGGCTGGTGGGGACTGAAGAATAAACTGATGTAGGAGTTCCTGGAATGTTTTCAAGAGCTTGGAGCTGTATAGGTAGCACGAGCCCATCTTCAGTCTGGGATAATCTTGTTACAATCTTGAATGAGGGCAGTAGTGTTGTTTGAGGAGTACAAATCTGCCAGTATGACGTTGTTAAAATTGACTCTTCACCTTCGTCGCAAGAGGCCTGGTGCTTGCTAGTATGTGTGGGAGTTTCTGTCCCAACGGAAAGGCGTTTGGGAAATCTCCACATTGAAGAGGAATTAGTGGTTGAGTTCAAGAATATGTCTGAACATACATCAAGTATGTCTGAACATACTTGTTAATGCAGGTCCAGGAGATCTCTGCTCGCCTGAAGAGGGCCAGCTGCCCTTCCATGAATTCCTGCTGCTAATAAGTGTTGTCCACAGCATCTCATCAGTGTCACTGTGTTAAGCTGTATGTGTAGAAATTCCTCTCAGTGAACAGGAGCTAAAAATTTTGATACTGTTTGAGGTCTCTGATAAGAAGTAACAAGGAATTTCTCCCACTTTTATGAAAGCAACATTGTTAACACTTAATACGGGGATGCAGAATGTAAAAATTACTAGGAAAATTATGACTCTTAAGACTGACTTCCATCCTGCCCTGCTGATTGCAGCACTATTTGGTGTTTTGAGAAACATCTGTGCATTTGACAGACTTACTGATACTTGTCTTTCAGTCCTGTTACTGTCACAATTTTGAAGGAGAACATGTTCATGTTTTAAAGAATTTTCTTACTTTTTCCCCATGGAACTCTGGGGAAAATCAGTTAGCTCGGAGAAGAGACTGAGATTGTCCTGAAGGTATACTATAGCCTGCACATCATACATACATTTTATGAACATTGAAAGAAAGGTAGCCTTGCATGGTAGAATTCAGGGGAATATCATTGCAGAAGTGGAAAATCAGGAATGTTTTGCAGAGTTCTTCAGCTGAGTCTGGAGCAGTATCATCTACTGCTATAGAGATGCGTTAGGTTATCCTGATTGTTATTGCCTTCAACAACTTACTCTTTTTCTGTTATTTCAAAATGAAGGTTTATTGCCAGTCAGTTCTGGTTTTATCCACTAGAAACTCTTGTCTGTCTTTTGAGGTGGTGTCTGTTGTTTGTCTTAGTTCTGTAGATATAGCACGGGAAGAATCAAAAGTTTAACCATGTCCCCAGTGCTGCTGGGCTTTGTGGAGGGAAGGTAATGTGCTGTGGACAGGAATGAATGAGACAAGGAACTGGAGAAATAACTGTGCTGCCAAAGCAGCTGCCCATGCACTCACAGTCTGTTGTTGTCTTGCTGCAGCTTTTGATGCCCGTGTGGCACTTCTCTGAAAATAAAGGAAATTTTAGCTGTTTTCAGTTGTGCCACTGGAATGGAGCTAAACGTACCAGCTAAATATATATAGAATAAGAAGAAGGAGTAGGTTGTAAAAGGCAGGAATGAAAGCACAGACAATGTGAATTTGTGCTTCACACCAGATTTCTTTAATTCTCATTGAGACACAACACTTCTTGAATAATCGTTTTATTTCTCATGAGAAGTTTTAACTTTTCTGTGTGGTTTTATCACTTAGAAATTGAAGTCATTGAGTAATAGGTTTGTGGTTAAAAGAAAAGAAACAAGCCCTTCTTAACTAGTAAGAAAAAATGGCAAGGTGGTTAAAAAGCTGGCTTGAATACTCTAGAGTACAACTTTCCATTTCCAAGGCCTATGATTCCTTGAGGACTTAGCTGCTTCTCTAAATGTAATATGCCTCACTTCACTTTTTAACCTGGCCTGATACTGTAGTACCTGCAGAATACAGCTCGCTGTTACTCAGTATTTCTTAGTATTTCCCATGTAAGTAAAGATCATCTAAGTAGGCACTGATAGCAGCAAAATACAAGTAGCCTCTTCTTGCACTAATGGGTGTATATATAGCCAAAACATTTTTGATATTGCTGTTCGTTTGTTGCAAATATTTTGATAGCTACTGGTTATTTGTATATTTACCTATCAAAGTTTTAAAATGTTGGGTAATATGGAGACTGTGGTGTGTACATGGTGGATAATGGGAAGACAGGTGAACTGAGTCATAAGGCACCAGGGGACAGCTGAAGTGGAAAGTTGGGCCAAAAATATCTTATAAAACTGAGGCAGATTATAAGGCAATTCTAATTTTTATCAGGTCTGAATCAAGAGCAGCTGTATATGTACATATTCACATATATAGAACTGCAGTATATATGCACATCTCATTTTGAAACTGCTTTATGAAATAATAGAAGTGATTCTAGTCTATCACCAGCTGTTCCCATGCAGTAGCTGCTGGCTTGCTCCTTACGTATTTTATGGTATTTTGGAACATGAGTGGTAAAGGAGATGCTTTTTGGGGAGACAGTTTTTGTGAGTTTAGGCCGATATATAATATTTATTTCATGCTTAAATCAGGTATTATCTACTCTTCTGGGAACTGATACTGTAAAATAAATCTATTTTCCCCATCACTTCTGAAATTGCATTGAGTATTCAGCCTGAAAGGGCTAGGTAGAATTATGTTTATTCTGTTGTGTACAAAGGGCCTTTATTTTATAACCAGCCACAAGCAAGCTATAGCTGTAGGTAAAGAATCTCTTCTGGCACAGCTCAGGCAGTGTAAGGGAATGTGTTTTCACTTTCTCTCTTCATTGATTGCAAGGACAGAGACACTTAGCATTTTTTAGGACCCTAGAAAAAAGAATCAAGCAACTGACCAGGTCTTGACTGTTTTGCAGTACAGCTTGGTTTGGAGTGTCTGCATCATTGATTGTTCTTTTGCAGTGATTTGTCTTGTATTGGTTTTGGGAATATAAACATTATATGTGCCAGCAATAATGTGTTGGGTAGATTCTTCCGTGCAAAAAATAAAGCAAAAGAAGTCTTTTGAAAGTTTGCATTTTGGTTAAGTAGGCATGCCAAGCAGAATTATATCCAGCCATACACTGTCATGTTTTAGGCTGATACATCCCACAGCTTTGCTGTCAACATCTTGGAGCTGGCTTCTGTCAACACCAACATTGTGCCTTATGTAGGGAGCAGACAGCCCAGCTGCTGTGTAGTTCTTTCCAGTGATTTAACTCAAACCAAAATGTCTCAGGGTTCTTTCTAACTTCCCTGAGACTGCCAAAACCATGTTTTCAAAGTAAGGGATGCAAGCATCTCCCCGTAAGAGCTTGGAGAGACAACGCATTTCACAGACACAGCTGAGTGTTTGCAGGATAGTGTTTTGTTGCTACTGCTCTTGATGCCTTGCAGCAGGTTACAGACTTCCAGCAGTTTCCCAAGGAGAACAAGAGCATGAAGAACAGCAATCCCTCTCCTGCTGTACCACCAGCTTTACCATACACTAAACATGATGAAATACAAAAGATGGAGCTAACAAGCACTGCCTTTGCAAAGACTAGAGCAATAGCTCTGATCAGGAGTCCAGCTGTCCCCTTCATTTGGGAAAGCCCTGAACTTTTGATCATCTGAATGTATTAATTTTGTCTCATCCATGATGACACGATTGTTAGTGTTTTTCTTTGCCTTTTGGATTGACTTACCCTGCTGTAGCAGATGTCCTCTTCTGCTTTTTTCAGAGTTGACTGCTGTTCTCCATCTCTCTGTACAACAAAGATGTAGTTGATTTGCTGCTCACTATACAGCAACTAAAATAGATTGGAGAACCCAAATCCAATATGCAGCTTACTGAAGCAGTGGCCTCTAAATGCGGGTGATCCTGTCAACCAGTACAGACCTTAGCGTAAGTCCCTCGTCCGAGTGGACAGCATTGCAGACTGGGTGGCTCCACAACTGACAGATTATATCTCTGGGGACACAACTTCGGTTATTTGTGCTGATCATGAAGTTGTTTGCCCAAAGCAAGTTGTCTCCCAGTATAGCCACTGCTGATTTCTGACTGGGTCCCTTCATCTTCCCAAGGGACACTAGTTAAGCCAGACTGAGTGAGCATCTGCTAAAACTGACTTCCCTTCTCAGCTCTGAGAGGTACTGAGTTTATGAGTTTTCTGCATGGGACACACTCAGGTTGATACCTTGAGGGAGTGCAGAACCTTTTCACTTTTGCATGTCCTTCCTGCTTCAGGAAGGACCTGCAATGTTCCTCTGAAGCACTTTCTCTGTCTCTTCTTTTCCCAATTCTTGTCAGCAGCTGTGTGACACCGGTAGGCTTGCTAGGCCTATCTTTCATTTCTTTCTGAAAATTCTTGCTGTCTTGCTTCAAAGTCTCTTGAGTTTATGTGCCTTAAGTTTGCACTCCTCTGTTCTATAGGGAGGTTAACAGACTTAATCTGTGTTGTGGTGAGCCATGGCCAGAGCCATGGTCAGCTGGACCAGGCAGACCAACAGGTCCATTGGTTTGATGCCTCCACAGCACAAGGGCTCAAAGGTACAGTGAGCACCCAAAAGGCTGTGTAAAGCACGCTGACCATTGGCTGCTGCACCCCTCCCCGTATGATTCATATTTGGTTATTTCTCCAGAAAGTTCTATGTTACTCGGTAGTTGATTGGCCCATGTTACTCCTCTCCACCTATTCCTTCTCCCATTTGTCCTAATCCCTTCTCCCCACCCTTGTAACACCCCATAAGTGATATTTTATTGGTTATTATGTGTTCTCCATGCCCATTATGTAGGGGTATAAAACCCCACGCCCGCCGCATTTTCTCGGCTTTGTCCATGGGTTTTTCTGCGTTCTCCAGTAAATATTTCCCTGCCCTCACAAAGAAGCCCCCCCGCCTCATTCCTGCCTCCTTCGTGCACCTTTGCCATCGGTGGGCACGGTGAACCCAAGCCGAAGCTTCGCCTGCCCTCCTGCGCCGCGATCGGCTTCTGTCCCCCCAGCCGGGGCAGGTGGGAGATTGCCCGGGGCTAGGGGCAGCGTGCTGGCCAGAGAGGGCACCGCAGCAAATCTGCCTATCTTCTTACACCTTCCTTATTGTTGTTAATAAGGGGAAATAACAGTAATTTGGAACTGTGCTGTGTTTCTGAGAGCAGAGATGGTAATTTTCTGAACAGATTGTGTAGCAGCATTTTCAAATATATATCAGAGTTTAAAAATTGTATTTTTCCAAAACATCACACAAAGTCTTCCGAATGAGCACGTACTTGAATAGAGCAATATGTATCCTTTAAAAAGCATAGGCATACAACATTTCTCTTCTATTCCTTTCTCAACTCTTAGTCAACTCTTTCCAGTAATATTTAATATTGTATCAGTCATTTCATATCCATCATTCAACAGCTGACTGCTTATGCAGTTTACTGTCTGCATTGCTGTATGCTTGTTTATATGTTTCTCTTGAGTACTAAAGTAAAATATTTTTAAAACATGAGTTATTTTTCCTTTAGTAGAAATATAAATATTTAAAACTCAGTGTTTCACAGCTTATGTTTTCCTCAGACTTTTCTAGCTGGGGAATGAAATGTTTTAACTTCTGACAAGTTAGGTGCTGAAGCTGTTGATTTATCTCTGGGCCCAGTCTAATACCAGGTAGCTAATTGGCAGATTTCTTTCAGAAATAGATAAGTACTTGTGCTTTAAACAGTCAAGTTCATGAATTGGTTAAAGACTTGAGGCTGGCTGCTCATAAGCTCTCTCTAGCTCACTTGCCTTTGCTCTGTAAGGAGAAATATTTGTGTACTATCTTCTGATCTCTTGGTTCAGTAAGTCAACATGTAATATGTCAATAAAAATAAAATTAGATATGAAGAGGGAAGGTGGAAACTTACAAGTCTGTTATGGTTTAAGATCTCTCTCTTGTTTAAATGTCTTTTCTAACTCTCCAGTTTATGTAGTCTAGTCAGATTAAAACAGACTCAAAAAAAATCCGGGTTTTCTGAGTTCCTTACTATTTTGCAAACCCATATATGTGTAGTAAAGATAACAAAACCACCTGTGTTAATGATTCTGTAATTAGAATGTAATTAAAAAGTTTGAAGAGTGTTTCTGTTTGAGAGCTATAAAAGGAGAACTAATCTCAGTAAATGTTTGTTTTACAGAATGCTGAAACCAAGGTGGAGGAAGCAGCTAAGGAGAGTCCAAAAGCAGCCAGACTAACACAGCAGTCTTCAGAGGATAACGAAGTATTTGGTGAGTTACTAGGACAAGTGGAAAATGTTATTTGATGTGTTAGTACAAAGAGAATTCCCATGAGGTCCTAGTGATCTACTTGGTGTACAGCATTTGAGTGCAGGCTGTACAGTCCCACAGAGACCTGGAAAGATGGAGGATAGGACCAAGAAGAAAACAAAGAGCGATCAACAGTCAAATCATCTTTTTGGAGAAGAAAGATTGAATCCAATTGTTCAGCAAAATTAAAGGTTTATGCAGTAAGGGAATATCAACTTTTCTCCATCCTTAATGGACAGGATAAGCAGTGAATTCTTAAAACTGCAAAAAGAAAGATGTGATCAAATGTCAGGAAGGGAAATACGGAAACGGATACTGAAGCATTGTGATGCATCATCTGGAAAGTGTGCAGGTTCATCATTGCAGGCCTTGAAAAACGAGTTAGACAAGTAACTGTCTAAGCTGATGTAAGCATCTTGTGCCAGAAGGATAGACTGGATGACCTTTGAGAATTCTTGGGGGCCTAGATTTTAAATGAGCTTCTCTTGGTATTTTTCAGTGAATCCCTTCCCTGCTCTCCATAGAGGTTTTGCTGATAGTTTTATTATTTAATCTGAAAGCCACATTTGACCTTTTCTTCTGCATTACGTTTTGGAAAAGAGACAGGGAATCATAGAATCATAGAATGTGCTGAATTGGAAGGAACCCATCAGAATTATTAAGTCCAGCTCCTGGCCCTGCACAGGACACCCCAAGAATCACACCATGTGCCTAAGAGAATTGTCCAGACACTTCTTGAACTCTGTCAGGCTTGGTGCTGTGACCACTTCCCTGCAGAGCCTGTTCCTGTGCCCAAACACCAGCTGGGCGATGAACCTTTTCCTGATAAGGGAAACCTTATTATTACAACTTTAGGTTGATTTTTTGCTAATAGAACTCCAATAAAGAAGCAGTAGTCTAACATTAATGCAGGAGAGGTTAGGGGAAGGCTGGTCATGTGGATGTTACTAAGGCTGACTAGCTTGAAAACTTAAATGAGTGAAATGTTTTTGAATACAGTAAGGATTTTTTTTCTTTCAAGGTACAAAAGGAATGGAGCATGGATAATTAGTCTTTGTCACTATATATGGAAACCATTTAAAATGGTTTTGTTTAAATTCATCTTTTCTCAGTGAGTTAATATAGTGTGATTGGCACATGAGCCTGAATTCCTGGTATGAATGTTTCCAACACTGATCACATAGTGCCAGTGTCTGATGAATACACCAGTGGACTTTAGAACTAACTTTCAACTTTATTAAGCAGGTGCTGAGGCTATTACCTCATTTCCTCGCCATTTGCTCTGCCAGTTATTTGCAGTAGATCCAGTATTACTGGTTATAAAGCCCATGGCGCAGTGTAATGTGCATCTCAGGCTGTGTCCTTTCTCCAAGCAGATCTTTCATTTTCTTTCTGAGAGTGATGGAGACAGCAAAGCAAGGAGATCTCCATCTGCCTCTTTCTGCCAGCAAAATCTCAGGCGTTTAAACCTTCTGTATATTTTGATCACTGCTCCCATGTACCAGTGAGCTAACCCAGTAGTTAGTCAAGCCTGTGGTCCATGTGGGAACTGTGAGTTTAAAGATGGGAATTAACTGTGGAATTCACTGTTGGTAGGTTTGAACTCAACATCCAGTGATCACTACCCTGGATCAACACATTCTTTTACTAATTGAAGAAGGTCAACATGCAGTTTGCTACGTGGTCTTTAAAGCTAATGGCTTACTAACAAACTGCTAAATATTTCCATGTTCCAAATCTGTGAACTGAACTGGTTATGTGAGGTAGGACACTGATCAACCTTTGATAACTCGACATAACAAGGAGGAAAGTTTCTTTCCAACTCCAAAACCAGTCAGACTACAGTATCTTATATCAACCCTTCTACCACTTTGCAAATGAGTCTGGGTTTTTTTTTTTTTTTTATTTTAAGATTACGTCAAAATGGGGGGGGGGAAAGAGGAAGTATGGTGCAAATAGAGCCTGTAATCTTCTTTTACCCTGGTCAAGTGAGAAAATCAAAGCGGACTGAAGGTGCAAATGAAATCACTGTAGTAAGGATCAGGGAGAATATTTTGACAGATACAAGTTTTATGTGTCTTGAGAATGACTGCAGCCTTTTCCTGCAGTTCTGGACAATTTCTTAAAATACTCTATTACATCTTATAGGGATAAAGGATAAGCTTGAAGCAGTTTTCCCTAGGTGAGTTATTTGCTGTTCTGTGACTTAAATGATTACAGACCCTGCTCACTTATTCTCCCTCTGGCTTGATCTATTTCAAGCTATCCCTTGTTTCTTTCTTCAGTCTTTTTCCCCAGTGATGCTAATTATACCAAGCATCAAGTATGCACCAATAGTTGGTTAATTTATAGCTCCAGCTTTGACTAGAATCCCTCTTCTGAAGAATTTTTAATAGCCTCCAGTCTCTTTGAGCGGGTGCAGTGCCTTCCCTTTTCACAGAGATCACTGTCTTCTGTAACTTATTTATTATTTTCCCCAGAGATCCCTTCCCCCAGCTTTCTCTGGACAATGCCATCCCCTACAGAAAGGTTAGCCCAGGCAGCAGAGGAGCCTGACACAGCCTCTGAGCCCCCTTTGAAGAGGGGCAGCAGCCCTTGAGAGCCGCCTGCCTTTTCTGTCTGGTGCGTGGGTGCGCAGCCGGCGCTGGGAGGAGCCGTGTCCCCCGACAAGGCTGGCTGTCCCTCTGCGCTGAGCCACCCGGTGGCAGCAGCTGCCAGTCCCTGGCAACCACCAGGGCGCCTGGACTGCCAAGTCCAAGGCTCTGCAGCAAAGGAGGCAGAAATCTCTTGATTTGTGCTTGTGCTCCCCACTCTCCACGGTTAGTGTTGGCGTGGACCAGGTGGCAGTAATGACTTTTCAGGATAAGGGAACTTTCTCTGCTGTGGACAGCATGGAATAGATGCAGTTGCTAAGGATTGTTCTACAGAAGATATCTGATGAAGCTGTACCATTTGAATGTGGCAGGCTTTTTTGAAAATGCTTCCTTTCAGAGTAAGTGTGGTTTCTGCAGTCCCTATCAGCTGGGTCCTGTTTTGGAGGCAAACACGTTATTATTGATTGAAAATACCACGATGGTGAAGAACCAAGTGTGGGGTTCTCTTTCAAGTCTGCTAGACCTGGTAGTATTCTTTGTAGATTCAAGCAAGGTTTGATCCACTACTTCAAAGGGCCACTTGTGAACACACATAAATGTCATACTTTTCCTGTTGTTCTTCTCTCTATGGGTTGGATTTTGGAATTACCGTTCCAGAAGGCTTTTTTGCATTTCTCTTCAGTATTTGGGTTTTTACTGATATAGATGAAATGACCTTGCCAACAATGAAGCCACATCATACCAGCTGCTTTATGAAACAAGCAAATAAGTCAGGTGTGTCTTGTGTTTCAGAGAGGTAATTCTCAAAGGCAATGAACTTTTTATACAGGAGGATGGAACGGAGAAATGGAGCAGAAGGGTAAGGGCATGGGAGAGAAAAGACATCACAGTGATGGCATTTGCAACTATGAAATTCTGAATTGACAAGAGTTAGTTTTGTTTGCCCTTTGAAAGGATTTTCTTGTGGCATCCAACAGAGTTCTGTTGTCTGATATCTATTGAATATGCATCTGTGATGTGGAGCTAGAATGTCTTGCTTGCTACAAACTTCTGTTGAACTTGCACGTAGTCAACATGGTCTCTGTTGCAACCACTGTGTAGTCAGAAAAGGAGTGTGAATTACATCTCGGTCCAGGGGAGAGAAGAAAATTGCTGGGTGTGGTGCTATGCATTTAAGGAAATGGATCAGGAGAGGACTCTTTGCCTTACTTCCAGAGATTATTTTCTGAAGTTTATTTGATCCAGTGCTACGCTACAGCTGCCAGGCAGAAGCAGGGGGGAAATCTGCCTGTCATTCTGACCACTGGGATGACTGGACCTTCCTTTCTTTGGTTCAGCCCCTATTACATTAACCTGGAAAATGACAAATGCAGATTTTTAATTATACTTTATACTTTTTTTTCCGTAGGGTTGAACTAGCATAAAATTAGAAGCAAGTTTTTTCTTTGGAGGAACTGTTGTATATTGACAGTATATTCCCCTTTTCTGATGGCAATGAAAGTCAAGTGTGCTAACTTTCCGTCATAGAATCATAGAATATTTTGAGTTGGAAGGGACCTTTGAAGGCCATCTAGTCCTAACCCCCTGCCATGGGCAGGGACATCTTGAACTAAATCAGGTTGCTCAGAACCCTGTCCAACCTCACCTTGACTGTTTCTAGGGATGGAGCATCCACCACCTCGTGAGTAACCTGCTCCAGTGTTTTACCACCCTCATATTAGAAAACGTCTTTCTTGGGAAGATAGAGTGAGACTTGATCTTCTCAAACAGGAAGCTTCGTTTCCTTTCTGTCTGGTAGATCAGGTCTAAAATTGTACTGGATGTGGCCATTTTTCTTCTGGCTTAGAGCTTTCCAGGGATCCATGCTGTGTGCCTGGAGCTGTACTGTGAGGTGTTGGGTTTTTGTTGTTGTTTGGGTTTGGTGGTGGGGTTTTGTGCTTTGGTTATTTGTTTTTGGTGGCGGTTTTTTGTTTGGTTGGTTTTGGTTTTCGGTTTGTTTGTTCTTTGGGTTTTTTTACTAAAAAGAGGCGAAGTGAACACTTTTTTTTTCCCCTCTAAGAGGAGAGATCCTATTGTAGAGCTTTTTCAGCACCATTTGCCATTCTGCTGTTTGGAATTGCAGTACTGGGTACGTCCTGAGGTATCTTTTTGTGTGCACAGCTCAGAGATACAGCAAGAAAACGTACATTCAGCACAATTCCACGGTGGCCCTGACTCACCCCGATTCTTGCTTATGCTGATGCCTGCTGCTGTGTCCCACACAGAATGTCCTGTGGGGAGTTGTGTAAACCCACGCAGGATGAAGAACTTCTCTCTCTGTGAGGCTTCCATCTGTAGTGGTTTGACAGGCCTAGTCACGCTCACTTGTGGGTCTGCCTTCACACGGTCCCGCTGCATCCAAACCTAGGAATTTTTGGATTCTGTGTATTGAATGCCAGTTTGGGTTCTTTGGTTGTGGGGTTATTTTGGTTGGTTTTTTTTCTTTAGCTGAGGATTTACTGATGCTCTATAAAGTTTGTCTAGGAAAATGAGAGAATTTGTATTCTGGTCTTACAGAATATACTTACAAAGGTGGGAATATATGTTATTGAGTGTTACATCTGTATGGATTTCACTCTTTATTTGTACCTATTTTTGCTTTTTGATTGTTGCTTAAAAAAGGGAAGGGGGCAGAATGTGAAGGGAGGAGCTGGAAGGCACAATGCCTTCTTTAGGAGGTGATGCAGTCCTGTCAGGAGCTGGCTAAAAGCTGAGGGTTATTGCAGTTCAGTGACCTTACTGGGAAGCTTCTTTCATTGTAAACACAATCAATTGTGGAATACAAGCCATGACATTAATGCAAAATAATGGCAAGCTTACACAAAAAAAAAAAATCAATCTGGTGAGACAGCAAATGGTCCTAAAATAGGTGTTATTACCATGGTGCAGTTATTTCCTCTTGCCTGAGAGGCAAATGGGGGAACTTAGTGTCCTGTCAGTTTTCATTATAAGCTAAGTAATGATTCTGGTTTTCCAGCTATCCACCTACTTCCACTTTTCCTTGCCTTCTTTCCTTTTCCCGGTTTCTTGCAAGACTTGACCTGTCTGCTTTCATCCAGAGATCACTGGTTTATCAAAATTACAGCAGCAACCCTGGATTAGCTTTCTGAGGTGGAAAGAATAGATTTACATTTTAATAAAAAAAACGTGCTTGCTATTTTGTGTGCTGTTGTTGGGTCTCAGAGATACGGCTCACAGCTTTCCCTTTCTGGTGTGGTATTTTATGCTCACCTGCCAATCTTTATTTTAGGGAAAGGGCTGAAACTTTTGTATCTTACATATCATAAAGTGGTTTTTGCAAACTATGTGTAGTTTTTACATATGGGCAAGCGAAAATGAAGACTGGAGAAGTGCTGTGGTGGAAAGAGACCTGTAGGAGTCCAGAGGCAGCAGCTGGCCAACTGGTGGGTTGTTATTTTAAAGTTTGAAGCTTTTTATGAAGTATAGATATTCACAACTTCTGTATTAGTTCTGTGGTTGGTTTGGTTATGGCTCATTTTTATGGATTTTCTTTATTTAACAGTAACATTCAAACTTTATTTCCTGGCAGCAGTCTGGTGCTTTAAACAGTAATGGTAGCTCTTGGACATCTAATTAGTTAATATGCCTTTAATTAATTAATGTAGTGTCCTACAGTAGCACCAACTAAGTCTTTAAGATTACTTTTAGTATGCCATTGATGTTTGCTGCAAAATTAGTGCACAAGCACTTAAGGGCATTGTAACAACTGTGATTTGGTATGATTTTTCTTTTTTTTTTTTTCTTGTGTGTACCATGTGCAAGCAATATGTAAAACAGAGGTCTGGGTTTTCCTAATATCATAGGGACTGGATTTGTTACTTGGGTGGTTAGCAGAGGTGTGGAGCTGAGACAGCAATGCCTGCTGCATTTTTAGCAGTGGTGGGCTGTGCTTGCTGTAATTAATCAGCACATTAACAATGAATTACTTATTCATGATTTTAATGCTTGCTGTACAATGTACAGGAGCTGGTGACTTTTTTCCCCCTTGTTTATTCAGTAAGAGTGAGTCTGTATGCAAGATGGGGGGAAGCACAATAGGCATTTACCATCCTGTTGTTATCCAGAACAAGCATTGTATCCGATGGTAAAAGTGAGGATGGACAGTGGGTGGTCTAATGTCACGTGTTGCTGGGTGGTGATAATGAGTCCTATGGTTAATTAGCTAGCCATGAAACAAATTACTCCTTTCCCAGTGCATTTTGTCATCTTTGTCCTGTTAGCAGGCTGCAGCCCAAGAGAGTCTTCTGTGTGCACAGAAGTCCTCAGTGTTCTCTGTCACTGATTCTTACGTACCATCCAGTTGGGTTAAGGCAGGATTTTATCTGTAAATGAATTAAAAGTGCTTCTGAAAGATCCTTATTTTGGGGAAAGCAGCTGAAATATTGCTGTTGTCCCATTTCCAATTTTTTTGAGGCTGAATAACCACTCAGTTCTGGTTTGAGTGAAAGAAGAAGCAGAATAGTTCTCTGTGGGCCAACCACTCTTCTGTCGGGTTAGCTGAAACAGATGTTGTTGTTAAAATTTAATTACAACATGACTCACTTTTTAGTGCAGTGGCTAGAAGAGAACCAGAAGGAGTTTTTGTACCATGCATTCGGAGAATATGAAAACAGCAGCTAAGATTGATAACACTTCTGTGTCTTTAAAAGAATAAGTAATACAAAAGTCATCAACTTTGGCTTCCTGCATAACAGAAACTATGGAATTTCATTATGTAATTCCTGGATAAAATACATAATACTTGATTTGAGCCAGAATAATGTCCTATTGCAAAAGCTATACAAAACCAATGGATTCTCCTCAGACTTTAAGCAGTTAGTTATCCTGGTTAGAAAGAGGCACTTTTCTGATGGTCTGCACCCCATAATTACCTCTAGTTATGTGTCTGGCCTCCATTAGGCTGCCCATAGCACACATCATGAAAGACATATCCAAATCCAGATTTTTTTCTCCTCTGAATGCAGAAGACAGAAATCAGGGGAAAAAAGGGGATACTGAGGTAAACATGTTGCCCTCATAAATACAGTAGGTCAGTGCTAAACTGATGCTTCCCATCCAGTGTGCTGTCAAACAGGTGAAATTCCAATTCCTTGCCAGGATCTGATGGGCCTAAGAAATTCTGGGTTGGATTCTTAATGATACTTTCCACTCACACCCCCCTTTAAGTCATGTTCACTCATGATATTGTGATTAGCTCTATTGACTTTGCCAAAACTATAAAGATAGTGAATTGAGCTTAAAAACCAAAAATCCATTGACTTGTCCTCCAACATTAAAGGATCGGGCTGGAGTGTGGAAAAACTTGTGGAATTTCATATGTTCAGGTTGATGCCCAAAGAGTATGGAAGGGCAGGGAGAGAGCCACTGTAGCTGCATCCTCTTGTCAAGCAGCAGTTCTGTGAAAATGTCAGCCTGAGTGTGTGATGGGTGTAGCTCTGCAAGGAGAGCCAAGCAGCAATAAGCCCACTGTGAAGGATTATGAAAGTAGAGAATGACAGCTATTGTAAACACCCCATGCAAGCTGTTTTGCTGGTGACCCTGACAAAATATTTTTATTCCTGTGCTGGATTGTTCTGAATTGTGCTTCAGCCTCATGCATGGTATTTGTAACTGTGTCCACAAGACTGAAAATGAATCTGATGGTGGTGGAGAGTGAAAGCAAGAAGGAATGCACAGCATTTGAATGAGTGAATGAAAATTTGCAGGACTTGGCATGTGTCAGTTTCCCCTTGGCACTCCCATTGCTGTACCCTGGAGCTCTGTGAAACTCCAGGGCTCCAGTACCCTGTCAGGCAGGAAATCCAACCCCTACTTGAAGCTACGGCTTTCTGTTACGCATTTGTTCAAGAAGGCTGCCTGTGGTTTGGCTTAACTCCTTCAAATATATAGCTCGGCAGCACTTGTGCAATAGTTCAGTTTCAGGGGCGGGACAGTGGCCCTTTAAGTGCTGACAAGGAGGAACAGAGCAGAAATTCACATCTGAGATAATCCATTTTTGATGAGGAAAATAGAAGTGAAAAGGACTAGTATTTACTGGTGTGCACACACTGGTACTTGTACAGAAACATCCTGGTGGCGACAAGACTGCAGTCGCTCACAAGCCTTGCAAGGAGCAGAGAACAGCCATGATAATGCTGCTCTTTATTTCCAGGGCTGTTCAGAGCAGGCTCCCTCTCTAGAGCCTTCCCTATGCTTCCCTTCCCTGTTGCCAATGAAAATCTTGGCCTTTTCTAGTCCTTTTAATAGTACCACTTAATTAGAAGAAACCATTTTTAGACTGGATACAAAGTATTTCCATCAAAACAGCAACTTTAAATCAGTTTGAGTGATTTCTAGTAGCTGTCATTCATCGTGAATTTTTCTTTTCTTTTTGGTACTTCTTGCTGTAGCATCTTAAAATTTCTTCTGTGCATCACATTAATCTACTGCAGGAGGACTGCAGTAAAAATCAGCATTTTAAAGACTAAACTCAGTTGCTTAAACATATGCATGGACTGTTAAAAAATAATTCTAAGTAAGTTTATCTCAAGTGACTTCAATAGAGTCTACAGATAAAAGAAATTCACAAGAGTTCTCATTTCTGTTCTGAAGTATCTGTAATAGGATTTTCTTTTAACCTTTGCTTGTGGAAAAGTAAATGAATGGGCTCTTGAAACAAAAGTGGTAGGGTTTGGACACTTAACTAAGCCACCATGCTATGTTACTATAAATAGACTTCATTTGATTGGACTCAGTGGAGACAAAATGAAGATATTGATGCTTCTAAAATAAATGCTTGACATGTAACAAATGATTCCTTCTTTGAAGTAAGCCTGCTTCCCTGAATGTTTATCAGGATGTGGTGACTCTGTTTACCTTGATGGGACCTCCTGCTTCTTCAACACAGCAACTCTGCAGATTTTAACAGAGCCATGCAGTGGTTATGCCTGAGTTCCTACCAAGATGATGGTTAGACCCAAGTTCCTACTGAGGAAGATGCTGATCTGTGGTACCTGAAGTCATCAGCTCAGCCAGCAGGTTTGAGGTAGCCGTCTTTCACATCACTATTGAGCATGCCACTGGGGCAGCTTCAGGCAGGCAAATATTTCCATTTTCTGATCTACTGATGTCGTGCAGCCCAAAGTCAAACAGGAGTAGTAGATAATTATATTCTGAAATGAATGGGCCAAGTTTTAATTGCAGTTGTGGCATTTAGTGTCATGAGTGAACTGAATTCTTCAGAAAGCCTTTTTGGGCAGGATTAGCTATAGACATGATACATTTTTGTCCCCTTTTGTTTCACCTGTTGCTTCACCTATTCATCAGGTGTAAAATGTGCAAGTATTTCATTTTTTTAAGGTAAGGCTATGGCAGAAGCAGGCGGTAGTGTTACTCTGTTCCCTTACTTGCAGGCTGTCCTTTTTTTTGTGTGTCATGTTCAGTCTTGTATATAAACTGGCCATCCTGAAAATGACCACAAGACCCTCTTGTTTGGTCTCCAGATTTTATTGCTGTAGTATCACATTCCTTCTGCATTTGTCAGCATAGGAAATCTATTACAAAATAGGCAGTGGATGTCTGGATACCGATTATACAACAAGCCTGAGTGCCCTAGTCAGCATTAAATGTAAATTCTGAAGGTTTATTTATTTTGATTTATTTGCCAAAATTTCTTGAAATAATTTTACTGCTCTATTTTGGAATATATAATTCCGATATGAAGATCTGAAGGCAAATTTGTTTCAGGATTCCTGAACGATTCTGCTTGAAATAAAAACAAAAACCACAAACTGTTGCAACCCCTGAAAAATAAGAGCTTCCCTCTTCCTTTTCCACCAAATTTTTCCTCCCTTGCTTTGATGGATCAGTGGCTGGCCAACATTATCATGAGCTGCATAGCCTAGAGAGGGAGAATAATAAGTGAAAATTAATAGAGGAACTTCACTAGATTTCAGCAGAATTAGGAACATGCATTACCACTTCAAAATACTATCCAGATTTTGACTGAGATATTTTGGTGGATCTGGGCTTAAAGTGAGAATCAGAAGATTGGGCAAAATAACTGTTTGTGATTTTTCCCTCTGTGATAAATTCCCCCAGGCTCTAGCAGAGAGATGTGACTTCTGTTTCCATATGCCAGCAACAATAAATCTGGCATCTATTTTAAAATCAGTGCTCACCTGATTGCAGTAATTTATATATAGTGGTCTGTTTTCAGGATGTGGATTGGAGTGGTCAGTGAGATTGAATTGAGGAATTTTCTGAAAGTGGGAAGCCTGGGAGTTGAGACTTCTAAATGTATTCATGCTTGGGATTTTTCCTTTTCAGCTGCTCTCATTATTTTCATGGTACACAGGGTTTTTTTTTTTTTTCCTCTGTTACTAAAGTACCAAGGTCCAAATGCAGACTCACTCCCAGCATTACTTCAGTCACTATTCATATTGCAGGAGCACCCAGTCGAGGACTGGACCTCACTGAGCCTATTGATCTATAAACATTAGACCATAAGAAGGTTGCTCTGCACGTGTTGCTGCCAATTCCCATTTCTGAGAGTAGGCGTTTCCCTGCCAGTCAGACTGCTTTTACACCAAGCAGTATTTTGCTCTTAACTGTAAGACAAGAACCAAATTGCTCTAGATTTTGCAGATGAACTGCAGTTTCACAATAAAACCTGTTCTGCGTGGGTAAACTCAGCAGCAGAATCTCAACAGCGCAGTTATTCTGTGTGGACGCGTGCTTCATTAGCAGCCTCTCTCAATGCTGTTGCTGCTCTTGACAGAGTTACAGCTGCAGTGTCCTACCTGTAGCAATACAGCTCTGCCAGTGACTGCTCCCTGAAGGCAAGAGTTTAAATTATTCCTCTCTAGAGCCCAATAATCTTTTTATATTGACTTGTAATTTGTTGTTCAGTTTTGAATAATTATGAAGAGGGACAAATATCTTTCTAGTTTCTGAGTTAGGCTTTTGCCACCCACGGGTTTTTTTTGTGTAATGTATGTGCTGATTAAAAATGTCTCCTGCAGTGAAAATATGAGGCCTTTTCTACTGTATTTTCTTAGTTCTCATGTAAAAGGACCCTTTTTAGCTCTACCTAAAGGTACCTATTAGAGGATTTCTGAGACTGAAATGTTCCTGCAAATTAATTCCAAGATTCCAATAAAAAAGAAAATAAGAAAAAGAAAGCTGTGGTGCTGGCCCCTTGAGAAAACAGAAGTGTATGTCTTGAAATCAGCATGTTATTTAAAATCACCCTCTGCGTTGGCTAGTCATTGTGTCACCCCACCACTACTGGCATGTTCAAATACCTGGCTTTTCTAGTCAACTCCCTATGTATTTTCAGAGTATTATAATCATGTTCTTTATCAGGAATGAATTGTGAGAAAAGTCAGAATATAAGGTAGTTTGACATAGGGAACTATTTAGGATTAGAGCATTTTCTCCTCCATCTCTGTTAGTCTGCTTGTGTTGACATAATTGTGATGCAGCACTGCATCAACAACATAAAGACATGTATTTTTTAAAGGCAAGTTTCATAATTCAAATATCCTGATTTAAATAAAAATTCAACCCCTCTAATTTAGCAGATTCATTTTCGTTGAGGAAGTATATAAATATTTGATAGTTCTGGTATTTTTATTTAGTTGTTTTATTTGCTATTTTAATTAGGGAATAAAAAGGGATCTGGAGGTTCTCAGGATGATGGAAAGTTGTTTTTTTTTGTTATCTATAATGTTAAAAAAAAATCTGTGCAAGTAGTGACATTTTCATCTGAGTGAAATATCCTAACATTTCTTCTTTGTAGAATTGCTAATGAGGTCATGTCTTTCTGAAAATTGCAGTTAATTTGCATTGAGTGTAGGGTTTTATAGCATTTCAGATCTCCTTAAAATGTTGTGGTTGCAATAGTGCATTTATTTTAAGGACATTGTTTATACACAAAATTAGGAACCATGCTAGTAAGCTGTGTCTTCCACAGAGGGGAAGATAAAATTGCTACTTGGATTAGGGGGAAGAATTTGATAAAGCATATTTATGTCCTTTCATGCTCTGTACATTCATCTGTTTAATTCCTAGGCTGGTTTGTGTGTTAATTCAGAGAACAGTAATGTGCACACAGTGGAGTTGCAAAGGCAATTTCCTTGTCTCTCTGAAGTGTAAGTTGGAAAGTGTATAATTATCTGTAGATTTTAGCACATAGTACCAATTGGAGATCTTGCCTATATGCTGCTTGTGCCAAAAGTGGTGTGAATCAGAGGTGATTTGTTTTGTTGTTTGGGGTTGTGGTTTGTTTTTTTTTTTTATTAACTTATCTGTGGGTAAAAGGCTGAGCATCTCATTTTTGAGATTACTGGTAAACAACTTAATGTTTTCAACAAAGCAATTCAAGAATCATGAAAGTACATCACAAGGATGTGACTTGAATGAAATATTACAAAACAAAATTTAAGAGGTAAGAAATAAATCTCGTATGGGAGACTGTAGAACAGTGAAGAATGGAATAACCTTATTCTTTCCTACTTACATTATCTTTGTGTGCAGCTTCTTTGTCTAGTGCTTGGGTTTTGAGTGGAGGGGTTTTCCTTGTGCTTTAGAGTGTGGTTTTTTGGGAGGTTTGTTTGGAGTTTTGGGTGGGGCGGGGGAGGTTTGGTTTTCTCTCCTCATGTGTTAGTATCTGCTTGTGCTAAGAACCTTGTATCAAATGCACTTTTAGGTTTCTGCTGACGGCTTTGGGGAGAGACAGATGGATCTGGGATTAGAAACACATCTGTATCTGTTTTGTCATTCTTAAAACTGCTTCACCATTCAGCACACAAGGTCTCGAGCCTGGAACTCTTAAGTAAAGGATTGCTTGTATCCTCACACCTTTTAGATTAGCCCAGCGGTCAGCGAGTTCGTCCAAAAAGGCAGAAGAGAAATTCCAGGTCTGTGAAAATACTTCACTTAAAATGTCCTGCCAGCAGTTCTACCTCGGCCTTTATATGTGATAGCCGACATATCTCAGATGATCTCAGCTCTCAGGGGAACATAAGAATAGAGGCATTCTCTGCGTGCATGAGTGGTTGGAATAACACTGTGCTTAGTGATCAAATGAACAATCCCTTTGAGCTTTCGAGATAGTACCCCCTCTCACAGGGCATCGGAAAGCATTTCTTTAACAATTATGCAACAACAAAGCACAATAGGATCACTGGTTGCCATGATTTCTTTCTGAGGAGGAAAGTCAGAGTTTATGTTACCTTGTTGTTACCATCTCAAACTAAACCGGTTTGGCAGTCAAGAAATGCAGCCTGATCTGTTGCCAGATCCCTGATTTTAGTGGAATAGGGTGCTGCAGAAATAAATGTTCGAAATTTTTTTGTGTTTTAACCTGCCCCGTGCTTTTTCTTTTAAACCTCCCCCCCTCGCCCTCCCAATCTCTTGTCTGGCGTTCCTGCTTTTCCTTAAAGCAGTTTAAAGATCCTGCTAATGTAAACAGAACCTGTACCACAGACTGTGCTTTTCTTATGCTCCAGGTCATTTCTCCAGCCCAGTGGTCTTCCTTTTTACTGTGACCGATTCCTCCTGCGTGACTACACTATTTTATTGCTGTTGTCTGCTTTTGCTTACCACTAGGCTTTTTTCCCTGTGTTTTTGCCACCACATTTTCTTCTCACCTGCTGATCCATTTCTTTCTGCCAGACCTTCTTTAGCTGCATTTGCATCCTTCCATCTGGCTGGTTCCTTCCTTTTCTTACTTATCCTCTTCTCCTCTTCATGGTCTTCCTTTACTACTGGGGGTCACTCCTTCAGCTGCTTTCTAGCAGCTTCTCTACCAACAAACACACAAAGTTCTCCTTCTGGTGAGGTCCTTGATGATTAACCTGCATGTTACCACAAATACTCTAAACACTATTAGCCAATCTATCTCTTTTCTTGCATCCCTGATCATCAGAAAAAGAAAAAAGGGGGATAAAAAAGGTCCATATGCTAAGGGTCAATTTAAAGTAATTTAGATGTTTCCTTTTTTGATCTTTGAATGTTGAATGTGGGACACTGCAAGCCACATACCAGTGAATATTCCAGCCTTGCACAAATGAATACTGATGAGATGACCTGGGATAATAGCATTGCTCGGGGCTGCTGAGGCCATTCTGCTGTAATAACAAATTCTAGTTAAGACTGAGACGTATTCAACAACAGGATGTCTTTTCTTTGAATTTGAATTTGAATTTGAAAACTAGTAACAAAGCTGAGGTTTTCTTATGTTGTGCATGTGTGTGCAAACAAGTATTTGTATGACACACAAGTGTTGCACAGTTAGCAGCAGAATAAATACAAATACATATATTCTGTGTTCTCTGGGATGTTCATGTTACCTAATCTTTTCATTCTAGATGAAGAAGAATAAAAGTTGATTACAAATTGCATTCATTTAAAATTAAGATCTGGTGTTTACATTTTTTGCTGGTGCTGTGCCCATGCCCTATTAAAATCTTGGGGGAAAAAATGTATGATCTTTAGTAAAATTGCTAGTTATCAGCTACTGAAATGGGCCTCAATGTAATATTTATAGCCTCATCATAGAGTTCTACTGGTTTATTGTTGGGTTTCTTTTTCCCCTTTTCTCCCTGCTAATTAGATAATGCTGTCAGCATAAGAAACGTATTTTTACTTTTGTATTGGTAGTATTTTTCTGTAACTTCAGGTTTATATGTACGTTTTAGGAAAGGGAATGTCTTATCCCTGGATTTCAGCTCTGACCAGTTACTGTGTCTAGAATCTCATTAGCTCTTCCTACTGCTTTCAGCTCATCCCAGTAGAATAGGCTGTGATGGTTGGCTTTGAGCTGCTTATTATCTGGAAGCACACACAGTTTGTTAGATTTTGCATCCTTGGAGGGCCAGAGGCTGGAAATGGGAACATATAAATTTGACACTTGATTTGATATTCCTGCTGAGTAAAAGATGCACACATTTATCCCTTTGCAGTCTTCTTTTCTCCTGGTGGAGCAGAAAATATATGATAATTAGTCCAAAAGCAAGTGGTTATTTAGATAGCAACAAATTGCTGCATAACTGTGGTCCCAAGGAAGAACGGGAAGCTGGGACAGCTGTTCTGGTTTTATCTTGCAGAGGGTATTTAGCACAGCCAGTTTTCTCAGGGTCCCACTGAGATTTTGTTTATGGAGACAAGTATTTTGTATGTCTGAATCTACTGCTGACCTTTTCTCCTTTCTCTTAATTATTTTGAGTGCCGTGAATTAGTATCTTGCTTCAGATTTAAAAAACAACCAACCAAAACAAAACAAAAACCAGATGAATGTGCATGGTAAATTGATAGCATATTACCCTCTCTATTAACTTAATAGAGTATGAAACTGGTAGAAAACAAGAAGCAGACATAAAATTCTTAAGCAGGCAATTTGCATGTTGTGGGTGGATTTTCTGAAATACCTGAAGGGAATTTTAAATACTCTGGAAAAATTATCAGAAAGATCATAACCTGAGTGTGTTGTAAGTAATAAAGAACACTAAGCACAGTGGTGAGCTCTGCAGAATATCCTAAAGCATTTTCACATTCACAACTCAGTCTCAAAGGAAAAATTGTAAATGGAAGGGAAGGACTAGAAAAATCTGGTCCATGCAAGTGTTAGTAATGAACACTGTCAACACGATGTTCTGAAAACCCTGAGATGTAAAACAACTGTTGGCATTTGGAAGTTTGGACAGGGTTTGGGGGTTCTTTTGCAGGAGTTGAAGGTCAAAATACCTGATGCCAGACTGCATATGAGCTTTAACCTGACAGACAAAATACTGACACCACTAAACCTTTCCAGTCTGGCTGACAGTAGTGCCCCTAGCTGTGTGTGTTTTGTAAGAACACACTGGGGGACAGCCAAGCAAGACGGCTAAATGGACACATATTCTTAAACAGCAGCTGTCTGTAACATCCAGTTCCACTTGGCTAAGCACTAATTTGATTTTTGCTTCTGCTTTTAAATTCTTTTTGAGCTCACTGTAATCTGTTTGGATTGGTTGGTTAAATTTGCAGTAATAGTCCAAAAGCAGAATTTGACAGCCACTGCTTTATTGCCACCTCCTTTCCCCACCCCATTTCAAACAAAGCCTAATTCCAAGGCAGAGTGGCTACACATTTGGCTTATTTGCTTTTGATTTCCGTTAGACTTTACTGCCAAAACAACCTGGTCATACCCGTGACAAGGCTAAATTTGTCTTCCTAGTAACTTGTCATTGTTTGCCCTAAAAAGCTATTTGATGCAAAGGCTTTCTTCAGAAAGGGAGGTATTTTGGGGCAGTAACCACACAATAAAAATGCTTCATTTCATTTTTGGAGACCACTTATTTTTAAATTACTTTGGGTGAGCACATTCCATTGTATGCTGCAACACAACCCAGCAACATTTTCCATCTCTCCTCAGGCTAGGTCCTGGCTTTTTCCTGTATTCATGTGCTTACAGTCCCCTTGCTTTCCCCTTCCACACCCTTGTGTCTATGTTCCCGTGTCAAAAAAACCTTGATGAGCAGGCTGGGTGACAGAGATGTCAGAATTCACATCCTGACACACAGCATGGGCACAGCTATACCGCTAGAATGTATCTGGTATGAGCAAATAAAAAGGACAGACTGTTTTTCAGGCCATTTGGGGTACGGCTAAAGCTGCCTCTTGTTCTTTGGAGATTTTGTGTTACACAGATTTTCGGTTTGTGTAAAATAGATGCAGGAAGGGCTAAGGAATGCTTTGACAATACGATAGATGTTTCCCGAGGATTGATCAGCTTAGTTCTGAATCATGATATACTGTGTAATTCCTGTAAGGCAGATGAAGCACATAGTCCATGATACGTATGCTTGCTCAGAGGTAAAAGAGTTCCACTCAGACATTTTTTAAAGACTTTTTAGCTATTGTGTAGGGCAAACAGTGTTTTGGTGGAGGAGGAAAAGACACTGCTTCTCTGGTATCACTGACGTCTCTCCAGTCAGCATTCAAGTGCCATGGTATTCATTGAATGTTGTGTTTTTCAGGAGCAGAGCCTTGTTCGATCTATTTTGTGTTACAAAACATGAAAAGACATTCTGAATAAATTTCTTGCACAGAATCACTGATAATTCTAAATGTATTTCATTTTCATGTCAGTTCCTCTTCTGGCTACCATTTAAAGCATATTTGATCTAGTTAGCTAGCCCTTCTGCAGGCTTAATGCTGCTGGTGCCTCCGAGTTACTAATGCTCATGTTTGTGTAGATGTTGCTGGAGAAACTGTGTATGGCCACATGAGAAACTGCACTGTCGGAAGGTGACCTGGTGCGCTCCCCAGGGACGTGGTGCCTCTGCGTTGCAGTGCATCCACCCTTGCCTTTTCCTGACATCCATTCATTCGTTAGGGGTTTATATTTATTAAGGGATTTACCTTTATTCAGTCACCACTTAAGCTGGCTTTTGCTAATTACAACAGATTTGTATACGTGTGTGTGTATGCAGGATAGTGCTAACAAAAGGATTCTGCTTACAAAACTGAATAGTTTGTTCCATTAAGTAGGTCTCCGTCACCTGTGAATCCATGCTGACTTAGAGCTATACAGATGCTTTTTTTTTTTTTGGATAATCTTGGACATATATCTTTGATACACAGGTTGTACATCCACCCAGTTACGCTAAAGTTCCTGTGAACTGGGCTGGGTGTCCTGTCACTCACGTAAGTGCAAGTGGCTCCCACTGACTTAAATACCAGTCAAAATAATTTTTTTAAAAAAGCAGGTCTATACTGCAGTGCAAGCAGAAGAATAATAGCTGAGATGATGCATTTTTATCTGCTGGTTAGTTGTGATGATGATAAATGGTAGTTATCATTTAGCTAGCCCCATGCAGCTTCTAAGGACTGCACAAAGTGTGCACTAATTAAGTGTGAACTACTCTTGCAGTTAACGTTTACTATATTTGGAAAGCCTGACACCTTTTATTATGTGTGACAGACCTGGCAATGAGAGAAAGATGTAAGCAGCATGACTTCAACTTGCAATCATCTAGTCAGACTGTATCAAATGATAAATTAGATGTGTATGAAAAAGAATAAATGCTCAGCCTGTCATGGTCTAGCTCCACATCAAGTTATCCTCTATGTTTTTCCTCTTTTTTTAATATGGATTGCAACATGCTGCTTGTGCCATCAGTAGGATGTAGGATAATTTGACAATTGCTGATTTCAAGTAAGTTGTGTCAGCCACCTGCAAAGAATATGGGCCTTAATTTTATTCCTTTCAGGTATGTGAGAAATATTTTCCTTGCCAGAGTAGAAAATTGGGAAATCGAAAATGGGGTGAGTGATAGACCTGTCTTATTTATTGTCACAGAAAGAATTGTCAGGAGATGTGGGTGGGAAGAAGGGGATTTGTTTCAGTAAATGCCTCTTTATAACACTTTCTGAAAGGCAAGCGGTCAGAGCTGGAGACTTTTGCAAGTGCAAGTTTTTGTCCTGATCATGAGCTACTTACTTTCTTATTTTTGTGAAATGTATCTTGGTCTGTTAATCTGCATACATTTGCTTGTTTTTTTTTTTTTCACTTCTGTTTCTCAGGCAATACTGTCCGCAATGGGCTTTTTTTGCTGCTGAAAGGGATACCCTGGAGGTTCAATCCCTCCTGTAATAGGCCACAGATAATAAATGAGAACTCAAAATTAAACACATTTGCTTTTCACAGCTTGATGCTTTCATGCTGTTGGGGAGCAGCAGGAGTGGCCTGCCCAGCGTGGGGATGAGCTGGGACCGGGGTGACATCGAGGAAGGCAGTTCAGGCACCTCAGGCACCCGGCAAGGGGAGCAGGAGCAGCGAGGGCTGTCAGGGTCCTGGCAGGTCCCACCGTGGGGAGACACAAGCCCAGCCACGAAGGAGGATCCCCTCCTTTGTCTCATGCCAGCTGTCTCCTGGCAGTCTGAACCTGGGCTAGAGCTGACCTTGAACAGGGACAGGGAACTCCCAGAGAAGTGAGTGGGAAGAGGCTGCAGAGCCTGCTCGTGCACTTGGGACCTGGAAATGTATCCTTGAGCCATGTGTTTTTCAGCTGTTCTTCACAGTCACTATAGATAGAGTTAGATTTTTTTTCCTTTGTATTTTTTTAATCCTTGATTCCAGTACTTCAGGCTTTCAGTGGGGAGAAAAAAACCCCCTAGTAGAGCATGAACACAAAGTTGGAGGCACAGGCAATTTTCTGCTACTTCTTCCAGCACATTTGACTTCTGCAGTCTGTGGCACCCCTTTGTCAGGCTGTCCTGGTTATCCTGTTTTCTCAGGATAAGCATAGTCCATGATTGTCTACAGTGGATTGCATCCTATATTGAGAACTGAACCAAGTTGCAAAGATTTTATAAACAGATTGCATTATTTACTTATATCAAAAGGATGCTGAGTAACTTTCTGGGATGCCACAGACTGTGAATATGAAAGACTTCTCATTTTGCCAGTCACAATTTGTGGCTGCAGAAATGCTGTTACAGCACTTACCTGGGAAATAAATCACTTCTTATTTTCAGAGATAAGATTAACACAGCTATTTTTCTGTCTGTGGAGCACTTTCTGCCTTCTGTGAGTTGTCTGCACAACTTCCTAGGAGGCAGAAAAATGAAAACTTCCTGCTGAGAAAACCAAGGCAGAGTTGTTTTGTTTATTTCTGAAATGGCTTGTGCATGGTGCTCCTGCACACACACAGGCCCAGAACCATGAATTGCTGAGCCTTTTGCCAGTGGGCACAGGGCTGCTGCACCCAGGAAAGTGCCAGCTGGAGGCTGCCAGTCCGAGGTCAGTGCAGCACCAAGCCAGGCATTAGTCAGGTTTGCTGGTTGGGATGTGCGTGGTGCTGAGGGCTCCAACATGACTTCTCCCAGCCTTGGGCGCAGTGGAGCATCTCTGCCTGCAAAAAGCAGGCATGGTGTCACCTGCCTCCCCAGGGCTGCATCCTAAGTCAGGATAACCAGGACTGTGTGCTGTCTGCATCTTCTGTATGCAGTTGCTGGCCTGTGACAGTCCTGGTGTAACCCACTGAGTTGCTCTCAGGCTCTTTGTAAACTTTTCTGGAAGCGGTGGTTTTACTCACTCTCATGCTTGCCAGGTGGATTGAGAGAAATGTACCCAAGTACACTTGGGAAAAAGATGTTTATAGCCTTTCTTGCTTGTTAAAATATTGTGTAGCTCATTCATACTGCCATTTTAGTCTTCAGAGCTAACAGCTCTTTTTGCTGGCCAAGCTTTCTTCATCACATGAGAAGTGACTTTATACATACTCAAATAGCAAAATAAAGTTTGTGAATTCTTTTATTTTCTTTCTTTCTTTTTTTAATAGCAGTAACTCCCACGAACTGGTACAAGGCTTGGTACTGTGCAAGCAGTTTTTCACTCTTAGAATGCTGCTACTGAAAAGCAGATATTGTGTGAAGTACCATCGATCACTGCCGCGGTTTTATACAGTTTGTCACCATTGTTCTTCGTATAGCATTGAGTCACATTTAGAACTATGGTACAGCTCACAAGTGTTCAGCATGGGGGAAAAAAAGTGTTGGGGTTTTTTAATGTAAAAAACCTCTTAATTATTTGTAATCTGATATCATTGATTTGTTAGTGTATAGAAAATATGTCTGATGTGGCCTAGTAGAGGTGAGAACAGCATTATTAATATATTTAGAAGTGTATGATGCGGTTTATAATGATGGAGAGTGGAATGGAGTTTCTAAAGACCTAGAATAGCTGAGGTTAGAAATATTAGAGCAGACATCTGTTGGAACCCTGAGTTCTGAGAATTTCAGCCTTTCAGTGCTGACAGACAGTGATCCTCAGAAGCACAGTGCATTTGACCTGAGACCTTGGGAAAGACTTCCCAAATTGTGTGGTGACACTGAGGTTGTTGCTGTGTAATCAAAGTTATGTCACTGGGTGATATATGTAGAAATGTGGAAATTTAGGTTTATGGGATTTGGAGGATTTTGGGTGTGTGTTCGTACTTCTTTCTTCTTTCTTCTTTCTTCTTTCTTCTTTCTTCTTTCTTCTTTCTTCTTTCTTCTTTCTTCTTTCTTCTTTCTTCTTTCTTCTTTCTTCTTTCTTCTTTCTTCTTTCTTCTTTCTTCTTTCTTCTTTCTTCTTTCTTCTTTCTTCTTTCTTCTTTCTTCTTTCTTCTTTCTTCTTTCTTCTTTCTTCTTTCTTCTTTCTTCTTTCTTCTTTCTTCTTTCTTCTTTCTTCTTTCTTCTTTCTTCTTTCTTCTTTCTTCTTTCTTCTTTCTTCTTTCTTCTTTCTTCTTTCTTCTTTCTTCTTTCTTCTTTCTTCTTTCTTCTTTCTTCTTTCTTCTTTCTTCTTTCTTCTTTCTTCTTTCTTCTTTCTTCTTTCTTCTTTCTTCTTTCTTCTTTCTTCTTTCTTCTTTCTTCTTTCTTCTTTCTTCTTTCTTCTTTCTTCTTTCTTCTTTCTTCTTTCTTCTTTCTTCTTTCTTCTTTCTTCTTTCTTCTTTCTTCTTTCTTCTTTCTTCTTTCTTCTTTCTTCTTTCTTCTTTCTTCTTTCTTCTTTCTTCTTTCTTCTTTCTTCTTTCTTCTTTCTTCTTCACAAATCTGGGTTTTCTGGTATTGGTTCAAAAAACCCACAGTGCAGGGCATGAATAGTTAGTTATTGGATTATAAGTAAAAATAAATTACTTGGAATTCCGTAATTGGTGATTTGGACCTTAAAAGGCATTGGAAGTTGAAGCTCGGGGCCATTTTCACCTTGTTAACTTAGAAGGCACACTCTGTGCAGCTGTATTATAGATAAGATACATTAAGCATCTAAGTCCGAAGATAAACTTCCTGTCTCCTGCATTTTAATTTGAACTCTGAGTAAAAAACTCATGGAAACAAAAGTGAAAGAAAGAAAAGAAGCAAAAAAGAGAGAAAATTAATAGATATCTGTAAGGCTGTTCAGAGAGATGCTTAGCTCAGAGGCAGAAATGGACTTCTATATCTAGTTTTACATTAACAGCTTTGGGATTCCCTAATGATTTCCTTGGGGTTTTTTCTGACTAAGAGCATACTGTATCTCAGGTAAAATCCCACTGAAGTAATAGATTATTTTAAATTGGTGTGTGAGCAGATCACTTTTTCTCTCAGTCTATCAAACACCATGTAAATACATTTTTTAGAAATGTGGGATTTCATGCTGTACAAATAATACCAATGGCCTAGGCTACTTTGGAAATCTTGTAATTTTGCTCCCTCCTTCAGCCAATATAGATATGTTTTGTTTTCCTTTCATGCACTGCCTGTAGAGATGAGCTTGTAGAATGAAATGGGGAGAATCCTGATTGTACCTGGGACACAGAGCAGGCAGCAGTGTACGATCTTTGTGTTAGCACAGCCATTTAAATTTCACTGGGAAGGGTGAGGAATGAAGTATTTCTTCTTTCAGTGCAGCAAAGGCAAACTCCCCAAACCAGATCAATCTGTGGCACCAACCACGTGACACTTAATGCTGGTTTAAGGGAGCTGTGAGCACATGCTGATCCAGCAGTGCTCTGTTAGCAGAGCTGTCGAGGGTTGCTGCTGGAAAGGTGTTTGTGAAATGTATCCTGACATGGCTTTGAAAGCTCTTAGCTAATGTGGACAAGTGTCAGTAATCCAGAGCAGCAGAAGCATGTGAGAAAGGGCAAAAGGCCGTGCAGTGTTTATTTTCCAAGTGGGGACCCTTTGAATTTAGATGTTTTGTGTTGTCATCGTAAGACATGCATGGGTTTTAAGCCTTTGACAGAGTAGGTAGGAGAGGTAGCACTTTAATCTTTTGACTCTCGTAGTTGATTTAGAAGTGAGTATTTGTTGTCTGCTTGTACTAGCTTCTGACAGCTCTGACTGGTATTGGGCAGGCAGGCTTGGCGACAAGGAGAGATTCCAGAGGTGAATTCCTGTGCAGAGATAATTTGGAATT
Organism: Struthidea cinerea; assembly: GCA_013397865.1. Classification (NCBI taxonomy): domain Eukaryota; kingdom Metazoa; phylum Chordata; class Aves; order Passeriformes; family Corcoracidae; genus Struthidea; species Struthidea cinerea. The sequence goes on from VZTI01004400.1 coordinate 2,708,063, forward strand.
TGTTCCAGAAGAAGCCTGCCAAGTCCTGCAGCAGCTTGGCAAGGGATCATGATTTTTGTGGAAGTGGAGCTTGTGGGAATTGGATGGGCAGCACAGCAGAATGGTTTGGACAGCAGCTTTGGTCCAGAAGCTTTGGGAACGGAAGGTGGGAGGAAGGACTGGAAACTGCTGGGGGCCAGAGAGGGAGACAGTGCTTGTCAGGAGAGAACAGCAGAATGGTGTGAGCAGTGCAAATACTGTCCTTTCCTCCAGGACTGGAAGTCTTGCATCTAGACTTTGAGGGCTGTGGATTCTGTGGTTCACCTTGGAGTGTAAAGTCTTTCCATGTGATTATTGGTAATGTTTATTCCCTGGTAAGTGGCGGTCATTCCTTGCAGTGTAGACAGATGAGGTGATTTGTATCCAGCTTTAAATGTCTTCAGTTCATCATCAAAAAAACCACTCATCTCTTTTTCCCTCTGGTATCTTTTTTCTGAACATCTTATTCTCAGCTTTCTGCCAGTATTTCTGTGGAATAATATCTCTGCTGTTAGGCCCTGTGCCAATTCAGTCATTGCAGACTACTGAACAAATCCTTTGGATTTGTTGTTTTATTTGCTTGGTTTCAAGTATTCTTCTTTTCTGGTTTTAGGGCTGCACTGGAGGCTATTATGAAGAAGATACTGTCTCCTGTAAACCCTATGATAAGTTCTGGAATAAGGTTTTCTTTTAATCTGTCTGCCAGGCAGAAAGATATTTTAATCAAATCTCATATTAATTTTTCAGGCATATGTTGGAGTTCCCTTCTGAAAAATAATTTCTTTGGATATCAAGTTTCTTTACTGAGGAAATCGCTTCACTAAGAAGTCTCTAAACCATTTATTTTTGCTGTTTAATGCAAACCACCTCTGAAACTCTTGGGGGTTCTATTGTATTGATGGTAAAGTGTAAAGGCCTTGAAATAATTTTTGCTAGTATTTAACAAACTACCCACCTTTCATTGCGTGTATTGCAATGTTTTTATACCCTCCACTCATTCTGCACAGCAATTCCATGGCTCTGTTCCTGGGTCTGTGCTGATGTTCTCCATTGTACAGCTTCCAGACAAAGCAGTTTTGACAAGCAGGACAGAGCATGGTGGCAAAAATCCCATTCCCTCCGTTCACCATTCACAGCAGTGATCAGGATGCAACATCCTCGAGTGCTGTGCTCCTGTGCCAGGGCCTGCAGAGACTTTAAACTGCAAGGGAGGCCAAATGCAGCCTTCAGAGTCTGTGTCCCAGCAGCATCCCTGCCATAAATGTGCTCAGCTGTGATTTCTCTGCTGACTTTCGATATGGCATGTGGAACTTGTCCTTTGAGAAACCAGGCTTTTAGGTTCATCCTCAAGAGTTCAGAGGATGTCACAATCATCTTGAGCGTTACCTTCTAAAATCCGTATCATTACATGAAAACAAACATTTTAAAATATGGTTAGAGTAAGCATTGCCAGGCAGACAAAAACTAAGATCTGGAGTTGCACATCCCTGAAGTGACACATTTGTGAAGTATTTACTGTGTTTTTAAAATTAACAGTTGGCTGCCAGTCTTTTAGGCAGAATGACTTTCTCACCATCCATACCCCAGGCAGAGCTGGAGCTGCACATGGCTGCTACACAGTGCCCGTGAGAGACAGGGACCTTCTCTTAATGCCAGCGTTGTGAACTGGAGGTGAAGCTCAAGACCTGGTCCTCTGCTTCCCCAGAGGGTTACAGAGGTGCTTCCACCTCATGGATGCAGCTGGTGGTGTGGCTCTTATCCCCACCGAGGTGTGAGCTTCTTCTGCTCTGGCACTGTCTGGTTTTAGCTGAAGCTGTGAGTCATTGCCTTGCCCCAGGACACAGAGGGGCTCATCTTCTACCTCCTGGGCGCTGCTGGACATGCAGGTCACAGCATGGGCCTCTACACCCTCCCAGAGCAGGGAGCTGCCCACCTGGGCTCTGCCTCCCACTGGGCACAGGGGTGCTTACATCACCTTAGAGTCATTAATCAGTTTCTGAGATGTGACAAGCTCTGTGAGCAAACTCTGTGCGACTGGAAGAAACTCCTGCTCACTTTTGCTCCTCTGACCTTTCACCATAGGTGTCAGGTGAAAGTCAGTTCCAAAGTGAAGATAATGTCAGACAGCAACTAATGGCTGTGAACTTGTGATTGTAAAGAACTGCAGTTTAGGCAGACTTGAACAACCCTATCCCATCTTTTTTGGCTTGTGTGTGTGTGTGTGTGTGTTTGTTTGTTTGTTTAGGGAGTCTGTTTTGTCAGCTTCTGAAGAGCCAGATCTCCAATTTCGTTTTACGTATGCAGGAATTCAACACAACGGTAAATGCTCTACAGGCTTATTTGTGCCCAGGTATTTCCGGTATTTTTAGAAATATTGGCAAATATGTGTGTCATACTCAAAATGTGTCATTTATACCATTGTGATGTATTGCAGAATTTTCTGGAAAAAAAAGTCTTCTCAAAACTACCAGCGTAATTCCCCTCACTGCAAATTCTGTAACCATGACTCTCTGAGATCACTTTTGCTATTAATAGCTTCAGTTCAGAATGTATTAACAGGGCAAAATAGAGAAATCCAGAGATACGGCAATGTACACCTGAAGGATGCACAAAAATCCCAGGCTTATTGATTACATCATCCTGCAGGTGATTCACAGCTTCCAGAAACCCAGCTTGCGTTGTGCACTCTTCACTCTGCCATACTCCTGTAATTTGCTTTTTACCTGGACCTGCCCTATACAGGGCTCTATTGCAAAACAAACTTTGAAGTTATGTCCTCAAACCAGCAAATCAGTGCATTATTTTGGGGGAAGTTAAAAGCATTCATATTCTCTTTTTTTTTTTTTTTTTTTAACATATGAAAAGCTCCTCTACAGTACTTTGGGCTGTGTTCACTGCTGGGAAGTGTTTTGTTGGGTTTCGTTGGATTAGCTGGTCTCAGGAAAAGTTAACACACGTGAACACTGTTATTCTGTAGGACTAAAATGCAGCTCTTAGAAATCAGAGTTTATAGCCTCTGGCTGTAAGTGGTTTCCCTGTGGTCACAATCAAACCATGTTTTTTAAAGGCAGCTTATTTGGTTAACTTACTACAGGTGTATTTCATTCTGCAGTTTATACTTTCTAAATAATAAAATACCACTCAGAAACTGAAATCCTGGTCAGGAAAAACACAGCAGTGTTATCACCTCCTTTGGAGATGCTACATGATGGGTTTTAACAAAAAATATTCTACAGATAGGGGTTTTTTTGTGCTGCTTATCATGCTCTGAGCAACTTCTTTGAACCAGCTGGTTCAGTCACTGTACTCGCTTCACTCACTTCACCAACGTTTCTTTTTCTGCTGCTTTTAAGGCCCTGTTTTTCTTTGCTGTTATGAAAGAAATTTAACTGTAATATTGGATACTGAGTTGAACTGATGGAAATAGGTTATTTTCCAGTAAAAAAATAATTGATATGGAAAATACAAAAGATAGTGGAAGTTGTGAGGTCTGATGGAAGCACTACTCATTTTGTCATACTATTGCTTTGGTGGGGGGGATATATCCAAGTTTTGCAACCTAACAATTGTTCAGACCTGATGCAACTGAAGCAGAAAGGATGAATAACCAAACAATTTTTGTGTAATACTAGTCAGTTGCACAATTTTTAAAGAATACAAATGCTGATGGGTCAGCAGGTGATTTAATTTCTCCTCCTTAAGCACATGAAATTGTTTGTTACAAATGATGTTCCAGCTCGCTTTGCTGTAGGAGGATCTTTTGTGAGATATTCAAGATGTTCTAGTAACACAAAGGAACAATTTTCTTTGAAAATTGGTGGGTGGATAAAATTCTTTGTTTAAATTTTAAAAAAAAACTCTCTGCAGGCTGTATGGAGAATTGCCACATGCTTCTCATAGATTCCAAATTTCTGCCATAGCAAGACCCACTGGTTTCAACCAGAGGCTCTTTTGTTTTCTGTACTTGCCTTTGTAACCCTCAGCAAGTGGAGGCAATGCCAGAAGTTCTGGAAAACAAGAGCGAGAGGGTGCGAGCCAGGCCTACACTGCTGCATTCCTCTGCAATGGTAGGCCACCGTGTGGGCTTCGTTTCAGCTCTTCATTGTGAGCCAGAGGCACGGATAACCAAGTGCCCAACTCTGTGAAAGCATGCAGAGTGCAAGGCAGTTTCTGCAATCAAGCAGATTGGTTTTAGTTAACAATCTTGGGATCAAAAATTGTTCTTGCACAGGGGACGCGTTCAGCTTTTTGGAATGCCTCTTTTTACTTGCTGGTTTCTTTACTCGACCTCACAAGCAAGCAGTACCTTCACACACCCACAAGACTCATAGCAGTCCTGAGCCACTTCCTCTTTCATAGAATCATAGAATCATTAAGGTTGGGAAAGACCTCAAAATTTGAGTCCCACCTTTGAGTGAACACCACCACGTTAACTAAACCAAGCACTAAGTGCCACATCCAGTCATTCCTTGAACACTTCCAGAAATGGTGACTCCATCGCTCCCTTGAGCAGTCTGATTCAGTGCTTAATCACCCTTTCAGTGAAGAAATTCCTCCTGATGTCCAACCTGAACCTCCCCTGGCACAGCTTGAGGCCATTTCCTCTTATCCTGTTGCTGGTTGCCTGGGAGAAGAGGCCGACCCCCACGTCGCTTCTCTTTCCTCCATCAAGTCTGAAATGTGGCTCCTGGAGTGCAGCCCCTCACAGGGGGATGTTAGTGCATCTCAGCCCCCAGTAACCACACACGCTTCCCATTAATATCCAGGCTTTGGGCATGGACTGTGGGTTATTACTGTACAGACTTGCAAGTGTTTCCACATCTCTGACATGCAGATCCTAGGAGTTGTGTGTGCCTTGGTGAAAATACAGAAAAGCTTTCCAGCAAGAGGACTCCTGATATATCAAAGATTTCTGACTCAGAGAGTATTGCTACTTTTTACGCACTGATACTGTAAAACATAATTGCCTTCAGTAGAATGATAATGCTGAACATAAGCTGTAATGAGTATACAGCTTATTTTTAATTTCTCATTTTTATTTTGTAGTAGTTTCACAGAACCAACCCTCTCAAATCAGGAAGTTGTCAGCAAAACTAAAAATTATGTGCTGTTTGCTGATTCACAAAATAAGATTTAGGCATGTTTATTAGAGTGTCACCATTCCAGCTGGATGTCACATTGCTGTGTGTTTTCACCTAGTCATTGATTGGTTACCTTATGGTTTTACTGGGTAAGTTGAAAAAGTCAGTATAGTTACCCTACCAAAAAAGATACCACGGCAACAATTCCCCACTACCACCTTATAGGGATCCTTCTCCCAAAAACTGTTGGCTTTACTGCAAAGCAATGCTTAAGGGATGTATGTATCATAAAACTGGTACTCTTGCAACAAGCAGTGGTTCACAGTTACGTATTAAACACTTTGGGATGATGAAGTCTAGGAAAGACAGTTGAAAGCATATTTCCTGATTCTTTCCTATTGCCTCTCCTTCGTGTGTTTTCATGTGAGCTTTTCTGTAAGGCCAAGCTCTGCTACCTCAGCAGCTTTTCTTCAGCAGGAAAGGACCAGGGAGGGCTTGGAGAAATGAGATCTTTCATGAGTCTGCAAGAAGCTGTGCCAATACTTGGCTATTAGAAAAGGTCCAGCAATTAACAGATCCTTTTTGACCTATTAATTTTCCATCTGGCATTAGCTCTTAGGGGGCATAATGCTTTCTGCAGAGAACAGCTAATAGCTGGTATTCCATGAGGCATCAGGGATTCAGGAAAAGCAGCATTTTTCAGACACTTCTTGTAAAATTTTAAGTGGAAGTTATCATTCACTTGGCCACAACAATGCAGTCTAAATTTCTAAACCTATGTTGGGCCTTTACCAACAATGAAGTTGCTCTTAAATAAAATAAAGTGCAGTAACTTTCAGCAGGCTCAGCCAGTGATCCTTACTGACCCAATATGTAGTATAGAACTAAACTTGGTCTTTTTTTTTTGGTTTAGTTCAATAGGAAGTAAATACTGGACCAGGTGAGGTTTTTCAGTTTTTACTGTATTTTTAGTACTAAGTTTTATTGTAAGGAAAATTATGCCACAGCAGTCTCCTTATTCACTGCTTCTTCAGATCAGTGTAGAAATGTACTCAACTCATCAGTGAAATGGAAACACCCTCACAATTTTTATTCTAGTCTGGTAAAAGCTTTATATGCTGTAAAATGTCTAATGAAAGAAGTGAGGGAGGGAAGTCAAAGGAGTGCATGCTATGCTTAGCAGGTGGCTTCTCATTTGTGTGGTGGTTTAGTCTGCAGCTTGGTTAGCCCATAGAACAAACTGAATTTCTTGTGTAGAAAAGTATCACTCCTTAGCTACGCTGCAGCTATAAAGAAAATTTGCCTTTGGGTGGAAGTTTTTTTCCCTAGAAGTGACAAGCTTTGGCAAGGAGGGAGGGAGGGAGGGGAGGGCAAGCTGTAATGGAAGTGATCTGTTGGCTAAGTGTGGTAGGAATGTTGAACTCATGTGAATCTGTATCATGAGACACATAGGCACTTCTCTCTGCATTCAGTCTGCTAGAAAATGGGGAAAATGTTTGCGTAAGGTTAAATCCACCAGCACATCCGTTCTGGTTGTGTTCAGAGGTATGACCAAGTGTTTGTTTCACAATTATACTGCATGCCATCCATTTCAAACAGAAATATTTGTCCAAAACTGATTCCCAACTGTTTGACAAGCATCAGACAAACCCAGTAATTAGGTCTGTTAATTTGAAATGTCTGATGGCATATTGCCTTCTAACCATATTAGTGAAGTTAGGCTAAGAGCCATATTTGGCCTGCAGTGTCTTAGCATAATGAGGATGAATCAAGCTTTTGCAGTTCAGATTTAACAATGCAGACATAATTCTTTCCCCTCTGTCTCCCCAAATACTTCTGTAGTGAAGCCTAATGGCTGTGGGTGTTCTGTTCTGCTGTGGGCTGTGCTGCAGTAAAAGTCCAAACCAGTAGTTGGATTGTTGGGAAATTGTCTCAGCACAGAGTTGGAACCCAGATATCCTCAGCTGCAGCATGTGTGTAGTGATGATGGATGTGTTTTCTCCAGCCTTTTATTCTTTCAAGTGCGTGATATTACCACAAGTGTCATTAGAAGCCACATGTTCCAAAACAGTGGTCTCAGCCTCCTAAATAATGCAAGGCAAGCTATCACTAACACATTTGCCTTACTGCTATAGCTTACCAGAGATCTTGAAATCTCAGCTGTGACAAAGTTGATTAATTTCTAGGTGTTACCTTTTGTTGCTCAAGTGACTAAGAGCAGGTGAATCAATACAAAAAGTCAGATGTTTTAGTTAATATTTTATTGTCAGCATTTCAGTAAACATACTGAAATAAACTTAATTCAGAATTGAGGACTATACTGCATTGCATTTAACTATCTATAAGTTGACATCTTATAGAAGAGAGAGGATCTAAAAAGCAGAAAAGGGCAAATACAGGTTATATTTCATGTAGTGAAAAACAGTGCTTTTTTGTATATATAAATGACTTAAGCTAAAATGAAAAGCTGATTTAAAAGTTCAGTGAGGTAATTTCCATCTTCATACTCTGAGAAAAGAAGGCCAAGAAGAAGGAAGTAAGTATAATTGATCACAGTAGCCTGTAGTTATGATAAATTATATTCAATATTCAGTGGTACAAAGTTGATTAATGTACTTTTTGGCATTTGTAACAAGTAAATGATACTTAATTCTTAAGATTTCATACAAATATTTAAGGTGCTGTCATGTATTATTATGATCAATATTTGCAATATGCTGTGATTGTTGATTTAAGGCTCTCTTGAGAACCCAAAGTAAGGGAATGGACTTCAGCTTTTATCTGCTTCATCTTCCTCATTTATTTTACAGCATTTGTAGAGGGAGCAGCGACAGGAATGTGAGAGGAATTACAAGTATCTGCAAGAAAGCAGGACTGAAAAGGAGTAGGAGGAGATGAAAAACTTGTAATCTTTTTTAAAACTCTTAGCTTAAGAACCTCTTTCCAGGTTGTCCTCTATGGAGGACTACAGACTGCTGCGCACACAAGGGGGGACTGTCACAGAGCAGCCCTTCCAAGTGACCCATGAGAAAGATATTTGTATCCAAATTGGAAATTGTACTTTGCATAGAACAAATTTCCGTGGTTCTGAGAGGAGTTGTTGTTTGAAGCACTGGGCTGAGAGGTCCCAGCCAATTAGAAGCCCAGGGAAAAGAGTTATTTTGATTCTCAAGAAATGGGATAAACTATCAGTGTCTAATCAAACACTAAGGCCACAGTAGTTTTGAAAATACTAATATGGGACCTAAGTCTTATTAAAGACAATGAAGGATTGGAATTATTTTTGTCTCAGTGAAAGCTTTGGACTTTCTCTTTGGTTTCTTTAACAGACTGTTAAGAATTTTTTGCCCGTCTATATTCCTCATTTTGGAAGTCACTGTGTGTACAGGGAACAAATGGCTCTGTTCACTGTGACCAACATGCCCAGGGAACATTGTGCCAGCAGCAGTCTCAGAGCACCGTGTGGTGAGGGGAAGTGGAGAGGTGGCATTGCCTTTGGGAGTGGTCCTTGGCCCCGCCTGGAGTGCCACATCCCCGCTGGCTCCCTCCTGCTGCTTTTGGGCTAATGTGAGGAGGTGCTTTTCTTGTGCTCTCATTTGTGCAGCTCTCAAGAGCTCCATTCACTTACATATAAATAGAAGACACTTCCATAGCCCTCTAGTTAATGCCTATGGCAATGCATTCTGCTGTATTTCATTTTACAAGGATTAGCAAAAAAATGCCTAAGATCTCTTCCTTCCTGGGCAAATTTCTCTTGTACAAGTGATATGGTACAGACCGGGTACTCTATTAAGAAAGAGCTTCCTTTTTCAAAGAAAAACAACTTAAAAAAATAGTAGGTATACACAGGATTTACAATAGGTTTTAATAAAAGTCTAAGTATTTGTTTCTAAATTAAAAAATAAGCATAAATTTATATAGTCCATTAATTTTGGATATCCTTAGGACATTATTAAAGTGATCTGTCCAAGTGCACTGGAAGTCTTTGATGAGTTAGCAAAAATATTAACAGTATCTCTCTTACGTGTTTTTATATATTAGAGAAGACATAAGCATGAAGAAAATTTAGAGGCAAACTTAAATGTGTGCTTTCACTACTGAAATAAAGCCTCCAGAAAGATTTGTACTTTATAGCTCGCTGGGTATGCATTGGGAGAAGCTACTTTCGTGGCACAATTACCCTTCTTTGTTGCTTACCAATACCCGTATTCAGTGACACAAAGAACAACTGTTGTAAAAAATATTAGTATGCAGATGCCCTGGTGTTTTGTTAATGCATTTAATTAAATACAATAACTCTTTTGTTTGCTTTTCTTTCTGCCCTTGAATGGATTTGTATTATGGTATAGAATCTAGGCTTAGAGTTGCTGTTTAAAATGTTTTGCAGTTTCAGAATGTGTCCCATATCCAAGTTAGTTACTTTGCTTTTGTTCTATTAAGAAAATCATTTGGGTGTGTTAAGGGTTTTTAATAAGTTTGGGAGCATTTTCTCAGGAAAACTCAAATCCCAAAGTTGCCAGCGAATATTTTCCCCACTGATGGGGTCTTCAGTGAGTTAGTCACTGGTTAAATAATTGTATTCCTGAGAGACACTTCCAGATGTTTTAACCAAAGAAATTTTTCTTGAAGTTCCCCAACATTTTCTAGGTAGTTTTCACAAAAGAAATTTAAAAATTGCACAACAAAACTGCACTTTATGTTTTATATGAAAAACTGTAGCAGGCTGATTACAACCAGTTGTAACCTACACAAAGGTTTTGCAGAAGCCATCATTACTGTCTTGTGTTGTTATTCGTAAAATTATTTCAGAATTATTGTCAGCCTGAGAAGAGGTTTCTTTACTGCCTTGTGGGTGGGTGAAACCATATGAAATGACTGTGTCAAGTCTAAAATTGCTCTGCTGAATCAGCGAAGTGCTTGAGCCCAGAGCACTTCAAAAACACAGCAGTGTTTGCCAGATCCTATCCCTCCCAGGGCAACAAGCACCAAATCAAATGAGGATGTAACAGGGTAATTAGGAGACCCTAAAGGTAACACATGACTAGCTAAATTATTTCTGAAATTCTGAGCCCCCTTAACTCCAGAAGACATTTCTGACACAGAGTGGGTGTGTGGGAGGTGTCTGTGCAACCTCCTGAGGTTGCTCCTCAGGCAATGACCTACTAATACTCTTTTGGTGTTCCTTGGAGATAAGTCATCCTCCTCAGTGGGTGCAGTTTCCTTTAGAACAGTAGGAATCGTGGTATAGATCATAGAAATCTCCATAAATCTTTTTGTCACTGATGGAAGGAGCTACTGTAGGTGAAGGGCTAAGTGTGCTGCAGCTGATGCTGCTTAGATACTTTACTTGGAGCATCAGAGCACAACTGTGGAGAAGGCAGCAGGCATTTCAGTTACCACAGGGGTCTGTCTTGGCACCTTTCTTGGCTGAAAAAAGCTTGTCAGTTGCTGATAATTGTTTTTGTCGCTTCTCACAAGCACTAAATGCAGATTGGACACTTTTGCTTTAGGCCTTCGGCATCAGTGCTAGGACATTGTACCCGGAGTGCCAGGATCATCACACATGGGGAAAAACTGTCATGAGAGGCCAAGCAGAAACTGCAGTTCGGTGCTCGCGGACTTTTTTGAAGTGAGGACAATTTCAGTAGTGGGGAAAAAGAACCCCTCCCCTCATTATGCTTGTTTGAGCCATATTGAAGCTACAGCAAGGGATTCCAAATGAGGCCAAAAGCTCTGGCATCGTGGAGAGGGAATGTGCACTTGTGAAGGCACAGATCTGCAATGTCACTGTAATTATTTTTCCCCCCTGTTTTGGACAAAGACGGCATAGTTAGAGTTGCAGTTCTCAAGGGAAGGTACAGGAATTCTGATTACTCACTGAAAGCCTTCTCATCCACAAAACTTCCATGTAAATAAAGTTAGTTTCAGTTATGGTTCAAGTAATCTATTGATCTATTTATAAATGCATTAAATTAAAAAAAAAAAAAACAACCCACAGCAAAAAAATCACCTAGAACTACTGCAAATTTGTGTGAGAACATAATTCTGGTTTCAGTTCCAAGATAACTTAATGTTCTTTAAGGCTGGAAGAGAACATAGTTTCATTACAACTGCACATATTACGGGTTTTGTATGAAATGAGCATCTCAAGGCAAGGGAAAGAAAGCAGCATTGTTCCAGGGCTGTTTTTCACAGGCCTGTATTCATATCTCATCCTTGTTGTTTGCAGGAGAGGCAGATGTGAACCAGAACAATGGGACCTCCACGAAGAGCCCAGCGGTGACAGACTCCAAAGGCACAGCAGACCCGAAGAATGCCTGGCCTGAGGCCAACCCAGCTGACAGGACTCGTCGCCCCCACTTGATCCGCCTCTTTTCCCGAGATGCCCCAGGAAGAGAAGACAACACCTTCAAAGATCGGCCCTCAGAGTCAGACGAGCTACAGACCATCCAAGAGGACAGTGCAGCAGCTTCAGAGAATTCGGATTTGATGGCTTCACAAAAACGCTCCTCTTTCCGGCACGGATCAAAAATGGCATCTGCGAGCACTATAGACCATGCCAGACATGGATCCCCACGGCACAGAGACTCGGGTCTACTTGACTCGCTGGGCAGATTCTTTGGAGGTGAAAGACACGTTCCCCGGCGGGGCTCGGGCAAGGTGAGCTCTGAGGAATAGAGAACTGCGAGGCTACAGCAAAATGCAGTACAATTAAGGAGGAAGGGTGGGTCTGAAAGAAAGGTCTCACTGCTATAATGCAAGAGTTGACCTAGCCAGCGGGATGGTACTTGTAATATAATGCTTGGCTTTAGACTGAAAACAGCAACGACAAAAAAAGCAAAGATCTGGGAAACAAGAGGAGCAGCTCTGGGTACTAACAAGGAATATTAAAAATCCAGGGGGCTCTAGAAACATTACCAAGTGGAATTTTTATGAGCATTTAATGTAATGTGTTGTATGCATTTGTATGCTGTGCCATTTAGAGAAACTTCAGTCTGCTTTTGTGTGTTGTTCTTAAATATTTGCATAAGGGACCTGGATGAGAGCACTAAATGCAAGACAATCTCTACATATCTTGGCACTAAACAAACTTGGAAATAGATGTTAGAAAAGGAATTGTGGTCAAATTCTCAGCCTGCTTGTGCAAGAGTATGTTTAAGGTCAGTTGACAGCATTGCCAGGGAGATGGCTTGACAGATATTATCCTGAATCCCAGGTGTACAAAATGGTCCAGCTGCTTTGTTCTGGCAAGAAGTTGAGATTTGTTCCAAGCATTTCATATTAGAAATTGTGTAATGAGCCATTTCTACACTATGAATTCAAAAACAAGGTATCAGTGAAAGGCTCTTAATTGAATTCTTCTCTTTTCCAGGATTAATCTGCCTCCTCTGATAAATTATGCAGCTGGCATATTAGTTCACTATTATTCAAGTGGCAAAGTTTAAGATATTTTCGCTGTACCCTTTGCCGTGTAAATGATAAGTGGAGTCTTGTGTTTGTGTGTCCACACACTACATAAGCATTTGAATGGAACTGCTGTAAGGCTGTAGAACCTTTCTTTTAGCTGAATTTGTTGTAGCTGCTCAAGTTGTGTGTTGCAAAAAGCAGTATTCATAGTTGCTGGCTGTGCCCAAATTTTTGGATAACCTTTGACAACCTTTGAGGTCTGTTCAGTGTTCCCGCCTGTGATCTGTGCCGTCTCTCAGTGCTGCACTGGGACAGGACACGGGCTGCCCTGTGGTGTAAGACTGATCTGTGGTGGTCCCACAGCTGTGGCTGTTGGTGTCCGTCACAGCTCCACACCTGGAAGCACAATGTATAATAGCCCTTCCCTGAAGAGTTGGTGTAATGTGGAGACCGCTGGATGAAAAATACTCTGGAAACTTAAAACCAGAAGCTTCTCACGCTTGGTAGGCAGTACTAAGCAAGCTGGGTGTTTTGTTCTTTTTATTTCTCACCTTTACAAACTGGGGCCTGTAATGCTAGTGACAAAGATTCAGCAGCCAGGCAGTTGTTTCTGTAGTAGTGTTCCTGTGCGTAATGTTCATGAATGCAACGAGCAGCTGCTGTCAGCATGAGGAGAACCTTTTTTCTTGCTGTTGCTGCTAATAGCAGAGACTGTTCCCAGCTGCTCTTTTCTGAAACGTGGTTGGCCAGCTCAACTCTTGCTGTTTTGTTCACGTACTGCGTTACTCGATGAAAAATAGTGTATGAAATGTTCTTTGTACACCAAGGAAACAATACCAAAAAGTTAGATTCTGCTTACAGAATATACAGAGGTATGTGCATTCCTGCTTGGCAATAAATCAAACCAATCAACTCAGTTTTCAGGAGTAATGACTAAAAAATGTCTGCAAGCTGTACAAATTCTGTATTTCATCTTCTGGCGCGAACGCAATTGCAATGATTCTCTATAGAGTTCTATGTAATTATGTATGAGAGGACAGGACATCATCTCTTTTATCTCTGCTCTTCAGTAAACTGCTATTCTGAAGAACTTAAATGTCTGCAAAACAGTACAGAATTACGGACAATTCTGACTCTTTTTACCTAGCAGAAGTAGTTGTTTGGGGTTTTTTTTCCCTTAAGAATGACTACTCATAGTGTTACAGAGTCCTGATTTGCAGAGCTGAACTGGAAGCACAGAGAAGTTGAATTATTTTGGCAAAAGTCAGTCACAGTACAACTTCCCGTGCCAAAGGATCTCTAGCACTCTTCCACACAATGATAATATTGATGTATGTCCTAGGAGACATTCCTAGGAAGTTCTCTTGTGGAAGGGCTTCAATGTAGAAAGTATTGAGCAAGTGGCACAGACAGTCATTTCAGCTATTATTTATTTAGCCTCTGAAACAATGCCTTTTGGTTTCTTGTATCAAGAAAGGCTTGTGGTGTCATTTATTTATACAAGTGTAGACAGAGGAAATCTAGATGGTTAATTTGTGCTTAAACCCTAGATAGTTGTTGCCATTTGCTGAATTTTGTGGAGTATCACTGATAGATGATGAAGGTGTTCATGGACAAGCCAAAATAGAATGAAGTCCCTTGGCAGTTTTCCAGACTCCACTAAGTAAGCGGGTCTTTGGTAAATAAGATACCACTAAAAGCACCTTAAAGGATGAATTTCAGAGGCTTGTAAAGGAAAAGTTCCTAGAGCTGCACTGTTTATTTGCTTGCACTTTTTTCTTTATTTATTTTGAAGCATTTCAAAGCAATTCTGCAGCTGCCTTTCTTTCAGTCTTCCTTTTTCAACCAGCCCATGCCTCAGTGGGAGCATCTCAACTACCCACACCAGCAAGCACTGGAATGCAAAGACAACACTTGCTCTTTGTACAGATTTAGGGCTGACATTCAAGCAAAACACATTATAAATTCTTTGTGGAGACATTTTCTTCTTGGATCCGTAGCTAAGAAGTACATTAATGAATAATATTCACTATTGTGTCCAGAAAGGTGGAGTAGGAACAATGCTGAGACTGTTTCATGGCCTCCGTTTCTCATGTGGAGCAGGTTCTCCCTTGCCCTGCAGTTCTGAAGTTAAATTAAGAGTGCATGGGAGTTCCACAGGAGTTGTTAAAAATAGAAATACTAGAATGTACAAAAGTACTCCTTCTCCTCTAAGGGGCAGCAAGTGCATTTGCCATTTTTCCCTCAACCCCATCGAGATTATGGATAGCTGAAACTCAATCAAAACCAGCTTGAATTTTGTACTTCTAAAAGTTTTTCTTAAGGTAGAATATTTGAAACAAAACTGTTGTTGTACACAGCCCAAATTTAATCATATTAAAAAAGAATTTAAAATGGTGACAGAAAGAAACTGTGGTGCAGACATTTTAAATAGCATGCAAGAGAGAGTAGCATAACAATAAATTATTTCCTTTCTAATCTTTATAGCATATTGGTCGAAGCAACTTTGTTAAATCTATCAAATGTTCTTTGTGCCTCCTAGATTCCAGCCTGTATTCAACTTCAGTGTGTACTGACTGCTGTTTTGTTTCTTTGATGTAGTTGTTTATGCTTTTGTAATCCTTTTGTTTATGATTTTATTTTTTTTTTCTACTAAAGTTTGGATTTTGAAACAAGAACTTTTCTGTCCTGGTTTAACATTTTGCATTAATGTACTAAACTTTAAACCACACTTCTGACACAGATGCAACAAACCAAAATATGTGACAGTAAACCATAGGTGAGGCAAGACTGAGTGGAAGGTTATATCAATTTCTCTTTTGCATTTTGCTTCAGTTTTGTATGCGATCTTGTAACATTCTTCCATTGCCTGTATGAAGCCTTGCTCCTGTATTTCCTTCCCAATTTCTGTGTATTTGGGTGCAAGAAATACGGAAGGTAGAGATGTGGCTTCCCCGTCCTACAGACAGGTACAAGGCAGGAGCATCACTGGGCTGAAGTTCTTCTCAACTTGAGCAGAATCAGGGTTTGGGATCAGCATTTCAGAATCAGCAGCTCCAAACCCACTCCTGAGCTAAGCAGTTGCTGGAGCGGGGATCCACAAAAATGCTTGCAATAACCATGCACAGGCAAAAAGTTTAGGAACCACAGTTTTAAATAATGCCATGGAGGGATAAATTAATCAGTCTTTTTTCTTTTTTTTGCACTTGAACTCTATTCGCATTTCTTGTGGAAGCTTTAATGTATACTACAGCACCATGAAGAATTTGAAAAGTAGTTAAATCAGTGGTAGTCTGACTAGTATATGATGTGATTTAAGTAAATACTTACTGTGATTTTAATTTCCAAGTCTTAGTTTGCAGGGAGTGGTATTGCTTGTGATACAGTGTTTTGTAAAACCTGCTGTGCAAGCAGTATGCTTGTAAAAAAATTTTATAGAGTTTATGGTGGTTGTAACAATAATTTTGTTTTAATCTTTTGCTTTTTATGTGCTTTATGTATTCATTAAACTGTTTACATCACAAAAACCAGTGTACTAATGATTTAATTTGTTTTAAATGCTTTAATCCATTAACAGAAGTTGCAGCAAACTATTACTCGTACGTGACGGGATTTTAGTTCACGAAGAGGCTGCGTGTCCTTCTGCAGAATTCAGTTAGAGCAGTGCATGGGACACAAGGGAATAGAGGTTGCCTTCTGGAAGGAAAGGAGAGGCTTTGAATAACCAAAGCTCCTGAATCTGATGTTCTCACTTAATGGTAATGGGAACTGAATCTGGCCTCTCATTTGTAGCAGTAGTAATGAATGATGACTACCTAAAAACGAATTAGGGTATCATCAGAACTGCTGGTCTGAAGCTCATTAAGCTTGTGCAGTGGTAGAACCTCAGAGTACTTTATATCTGCCTGGTAGTTTAAAAAATACCACCAGTACAAAACAAAGTATCAAATGGTGAGTACACACAGCGTGTGAGAAGTGAAAGGCTTAGGAGCCAACATTACATGGGAATGATTTTGACATGTTCATTTAACACAGGTATGACCATATACGTGGTATTTGTGCCTAATAATTAACACATTATTTAATGCACTGGAACTTGCATTTTCATGGAAGTTCCTGCTGGAAGCAATTATTACAACCTCCTAGAGAAATTTGGGAATTGGACTAGGTTAAATGTTCCGTAAGTGCTACTTAGAAGTGCAAGCACTAAATGTTGGTGAAGTATTAGTGGTACTTTTTGCTCACCTGACAGCAGCTGCATGCAAGGTTTGTTCAGAAATGGGACAAAGTATTCGGGGCTCACTGATTTGTATTACAAGTTAAAGAGGACAGATCATGACTGGGCAGAATGCCCCCGTGCTTCACTGCTTTAACTGTCTTTTGTATGGTCGTTTTTGCCTCTTAAATTCCTAAATGTATTAGTAACATGTTCAGGCTAAAATACAAATTAATCAGCTGAAGCATTTGAAGGATCTCTGTTTCTAATCACTCTACAGCAAAAGAGTTCATTAAACTTCTAACAGGATCTTTCAGTTCAGTCTTTGCTTGACTATTTGTAGAGTCCTCTAGCCACTAGTATGATATAAAAATAATAGTAGTGTGTTTAAGTGGGAGCTGCAGAAGAGCTTCAAGGATTCTTTTGAGCACTTGGTGAAGTTCAAGGCTTGCTGGAGCCCTTTGCCTGGGCCTGAGCTGGATGGCACAGCTTCTGGAGGGGCAATGACGGCAGCTTTGGGGTCTTTTAGTGGGAACTGGCCTCTTCTGTGCTCAGCTATTCCTTTCTTGTTCACCTGCATGGCACCACAGCCCAGCTGTGAGTAAGGTCTGGATTTAATTTTAATACCATATACCAGAGGGCGGTGTTTGTGCCAGGGGTCAGCAGGGACCCCAAAACTTACAGATGGTCAAATAGGTCTTTCTCTGCCTGAAAACAATTTAATCTGTTTACTTCTCTGCAGATTAATCAGTTTGATAAGTAATAAATTGCTTTATGTTAAAATCGGCTATATTGGTTTTTCTATCACATTCCTTGCAAATGAAGAATTGCATTATCCTTAGCACTTTCCATCCTAGAAT
The DNA here is from genome assembly GCA_013397865.1 of Struthidea cinerea. Classification (NCBI taxonomy): domain Eukaryota; kingdom Metazoa; phylum Chordata; class Aves; order Passeriformes; family Corcoracidae; genus Struthidea; species Struthidea cinerea. The sequence goes on from VZTI01004400.1 coordinate 2,725,645, forward strand.
ACCACAATAAATCACAGTGCTTCAGCTGTTTTCAGATTACACAATGGTAAATTCTGCCAAATAGAAAACTGGAGTAGAAGTTAATACTTTTTTTCCTTGACCTTTTTTTTTACCTCTGTCATCGCATCCTTTAGTGACAATTACTGGCTTTCACCTTTTGTACTGATGCAAAATATCTCACCTTGTTCCTGAAATGGTCTCCAGTTAGACGTGTTCAGTTACTCATTACACTCTTAAAGTTACTTGGTTTCATTTCTGAGCTGCACAAGAAATCATCAACTGCCATTTTCAGGTGATTTTACTGAATGTTTTACAGAGCAATTTAAAAAATGTTTGTAAAACACAGAATTACTTCTGCAGACCCAAGATGAGCCTTAGCACTCTTTCACCTTTTCCTTGTGATGCATCTACTTCTCCATTTCTGATACATCATACAATTAAAGTGCCTTGGAAGCTGTACAAACCTCAGGTTTGCAGTGGTCCATTTTCCCCACTTTGTACTAACAATATTATTGGAAATTTTACCACAGTATTTGTTTCAAAGAAATATACTGTTAACTGTGCCATGTCTAATTATTTCATAATAGTAAACTCTCATTGCTATTACACTCTCTCCACAAGTTCTGCTGATACCAGCAGTAGTGCTTTTAACAACCTGTACAAGAGTTTAGCTTGTCACTTGTTTACATATTAAAGGCAGAAAAGAAATAGAATTGGGCCAATCCCTTCAAAGATGATCAAATATTTTGTGGGTGGGTGAGTGCGCGCAATCTGAGATTTCCAGAAATCAAGGTCATAGTAACATTCTTCTGGCCAGGAGCTGTAAAGTGATAGTGAATGCCTGGTATTTATAGCTTTGTTTTCCAAATAATTCCCATCTTGTTTATTGTGTGACCTTCATGACTGAAATACTAAGGAACAGGACTTCAAAAAATTGTATAAATCTCCGTTTTCTTACCAATGGCCATACCCACAACATTAAATTCTTTTGCTGTAGCAGCACCAACAACCAGCTGTATCTCCGCCAGATACGCAGGCCATCAGTAGAAACTGATCCTGGTGAATACCAGTGCAGGATGCCTTCCATATCTTCCACATCTTGCCCATGTACAGTTAAGTCCTTCAGGCTGTGAAGTTTGTTGGTAGCAGAAGCTACTCAGAGAATACCTACTAGCCAAAGTCCTTTTTTTGCTGGAGCGATTATTCTCAAACAAAATCCAAAACAAAACCAGCCAAGAAAACCCCCACCCAAACCATGGATTATTTCAACAAAGTTTAATTTATGTCATTGATACCAACTTGATAAAGTAACAGAGAGAACAATACTGAGTATGCATGAGAGACTGTGTCCAAGCAGATGAAGAACTTCTATCTATCTATGAAGAATATTTGAACAAAATTATTGATGCTAGGCAGAAAAAATGCTTCAAAAAAAGCAAAGTCATATTAAAGTATTGGGTTTTGCCTCTGAAACCATTCAAGTATCAGAACAATGGAATAAACTGGACATGGGGAAAAAACCCAGAGGGTATGATGGCACTGGTCTCTCACTTGAGTTCCATCATAAAACAGAACCATCCTGAAAAACTGCCCCCATTCTTCTTTTTGCCCCAGTAATTCTTTTACCTGCCAATTTGTGAACACTAATCATCAAGGCACTAAGGGGTAAAAGGGTTATGGAGAAATGTGGTTCTGGATTATCAATTGGCACCTCTCTTGATAGGGAGTGTTCTCCGTTGTTTCCTTCTTCTTCCTTGTGTTTCTTACTTTTCAGTCATCTCTACTCTTTACTGCCATTTTTGTTATTCCTGTCGTTCTGCTAAGAATTCTTCCTCTTTTGTTCATCACCTATTTCTCGACAAAGATTGATCTCAGCACAACACTGAAAGACAGAATCTCCTGTACTATACATCCCTCTTCCTGCCAATTCTCCTCTATACCTTTGAGCAAGTAATTTAATTTCTGTCTTCACTTCCACATTAGTAAAAGTTAAAAGGACCGCTATAAGGATGTGTGGCTCATCCATTCTAAAGTGATTAAAAAAGCCTGCTGAATTAGGTAATTAACTATAATGTCATCACCAGAACAGCCAGTGGGGAAGATGTCAGCATCCCCATTCCTTTTGGCAGCAGATCAGCAAGTTGTGAACAGCCTGGGACAAACACCACTACCAAGAGCAAACTGCTGCCTGGGTTGTATGTGAATGAAGATGGAACCAACACCACCAGTACAACACAGCTCTGGTTTAGCAGTGCGTGCTCACAGAAGTTACATTACTACTAGAATAAGCATGGAAAAATACATCCCCACATGACACATGGGCTGTGTATTCTGTCGCTGCCTGGTGAGAACCTGGGTAGCAGCACTGGAAGGTTCTGATAAAGTGTCAGCCATGCCCAGGAACACAAAGCCCCATGGACAAAGCCCCTCCAAATCCCAAGATGACACCATTTCTGTATTCAAGTGCCTGTCAGATTTTTCGTTAAACTATATAATAGATTTCCACATTATTAAAAAGAAAACCCAAAACATATATATTAACTGAAGGGATGCATCGCAATTCCTGTTTGGCATACATCTTTAGAAACCATCCTGACTATGTAAGTTTGAACCTGGATAGAAATGTCATTAGAGTTTGGATTCGGAGTCCATTTCAAGGACTAACACAAAATCAGATGAGTGGCTTACAAATTGCCTGTTGAACTTGCAGCTTTTTCTTCCCACTGAACAGCAAAGTGCTTGTCACATAATGCTTAAAGGATAATTTTAGTCTACCAGTGCAGTTGCAAATGTGGGGTGGTTAAGCATTACAGACAACCTGCCAGTTGTGGAACAGTTTGATTTTCTGAGACAATCTAAATGCAATTTTCATGTCCATGTGAATTTGAAATGTGTTGATTTTGTATGATATCTTTTAAATTCATGCACAGCAACTCATTAGGTATCTTGTGAAGAAAAGCCATTGGAAACCATGAAACCCACTGAACCCATGAAAAAGCCCATTGTTTTTCATCTTTACCTGGTTTGACTGCGTTTTGTATCAGCTATTTCCGTATGTATTTGTATTTGGATTTTGCCAGTAGAAAAACAACATGGCATGTACTTTAGATTTTCATCTCACATCCCCAAGTAGGCAACAAAACCACATAATAATGATACTGAAAGGAACTGTAAAAAGCTGTAAATTCAAGTACTCAGAATATCTTAATACTGTTATTGTCACAAATGCGTATCACAGACTGATTAGGAGTTAGAGCTATTTACATGCATACAGCATCTTCAGCTATAAGCAATCCTCTTGTGGAGGATGAGAGCCCTCAGAGACAGATTATAATACGCATTTAAAAGTCCCCCCTAATGCGTATGAGTGGCAAGATGTGACATACCCTGTTTACAGCAAGCAAGGTCATGGATTTCATGACTGAAAAAAAGGCCTGTAACTGCTTAACTGCAGTTTTTATACATTTTACACCTGGAGCCAGTTGTTGCACAACACTGAAAAGCATGCATATACATATATATGTGTGTGTGTGTATACATATATATCTACCTACACACACACACACTTGGGTATCTTCAGGTCAACTGGAAATGTAATAACCGTGCACGAAACCCCAAATGGAGCCCCTATTGTTAGAGAAGTGGCAATTTTAATTTTTCTTTTAATTAACAGCTCTTTCAAGATATTAGTACGGGTTGTGCCAGTAAATGCAATTAGTGTGATGTGAAAGTACATGGCTAACACAGGGAATGCAATTCCAAGGTATAGCTAATGTTGAGACTAAAATACCTGCATGTTTTCTTTGCACTGCATTCACAGTTACTCTCTCTTTTTTTTGTCTTAGTGGCCAACATACCTAAGGTAGGTGGCACAGTAAAACAATGCAACTTTCCTGTGCATCACCAGAAAGAACCACAAAATGTTTCAAGAAAAATCACTCCCCATTACAGAATAACTGTGGGTATTTTATGTATATTTTTAAGAATTCTTATTTAGATTATTAATCCTTAAAACTATTGATTTCAAAGTGAAGTTGCAAACTGTGTTTTTGTCATCAGGTCTCCCAGTTACTGCTTAAATTTCCAGTACTGGCAAACCTTTTTTATTAGTATTATTCAGCTTTAGGGTACTTTTTGGTTTTTTTGAATGTGCAGCAGTTAGTTCAGATCCTTAACTGAGGTCAAACATTTCATTAATGTTAACTGGGAACAGGAAAAGCTGACTGTTCTCCTCTCCTGTTCAGTTACTGAATAATTATTGTATGTTTAAACTTTCTTTAAGGGCACAGAGGCACCTCCATTTTAAACTTGACCAACAATACCCAAGGGCTCAGAATTCAGGCTCATACTTGGCAATTACATTTCAAAATACATACATATGGAAGCCAAGGATGCCTTTTATTGGCCCTGCTCTCAAGACTGAAATTCCTAGCAACATTGCTAGAGGTGTGGGGAGACCTCACTGCACTGCCTGGGCAAAAGAGAACAGTAACACAAAGAAATAAGAAGTAAATTACATCCCTTCCTAAAACACAGTTGCTCTTCTCTATTCCTATTAGGTTTTAATGAGAATATTATCTAAAGCCAAGCACTTAAAACATATTTAAAGATAAATGGTGATGATCTGAATGCATTAATGAGACACATGGTAACTGTTTAATTGAATTCATTCAGAAACGTCCACTCATATCACACCATCTCAGTAGTCCATCGTAGCAGTATAAATCAGATTTATTTTCTCTTTTCATTTCAAATCCATTAGAATTTACCTTTTAACACCTATAGAGATCAGTTATTACACAAACCTAAGCAGTCTCCGAAAAACAACAGTGGACTTTGCTCTCTGCCCCTAGGAGTCCAAAAACTGAAAGAACAAACTAGAGGTGAAAGAGTAATTCCAACAATGAATTGAAGGGAAATGGAAATTACCTGTCACAAATAAAGAATAATATCAAAGGCTCTGAAGACAGATGAAGTTTGCTGATGACAATATGAACGGAAAGCACTTTATTTTAAACACCAGGAAACTCACCCAGAACAGTCATTAAAAATTACTTCAGATTTGCTGCTGCTTTACACACATTAAAAAGGGGGGACAATCAAAGCCTGTGATGACATTCGGCACTGCAGGCAGAAGAAACTTGGTATTTACAGCACAATAATTTTTCAATAAGCCAAGTTATTAGCATCTAATAATTGTGCCAATTGGTCAGAAGCCAAAACCAAGAAACTCAACCGGATCTAGATTTTAAACCTTATTATCCCCATTTCTCTCCATTCCTGTGGCAATCCATAGCCCATCAGATCTGCAACACCATGGTATTTATCACATTACTTATCCTAAAGACAAGGCAGGCAGCAGGTTTCAAAGGCAAAGCACTGGGTGATTTGAACGTACATTTAGAAGACAAAAATATGGCCGAAGGGCTCTACTGGCTCTCTCTTCCTAATCACAACAACAGAGGACATTTTGGCATCACTGGAACTAGCAACCAAGTAGAAACTGCTGCAGAAGTTTAGGCAGGACTGACTGCCTGACATCATGGAGATTTCACAGATCCAATACATTTCAGGTTTTCCTGCTTTAAAACAGTAAGTGTCCACATATCATCAGGGTTGTTTTTATGCATGCTAAAACCCAGCTGAACTTCTTTGCATTGATTATTTTTCTTTTCCAATGGAAATCAGTGTCATAAACCATATATCTGACTTCATTTGGACTATTGCTCAGGAAGCCCTACTGAAAATAGAAAGCTCTACTGAAATAGAAATTGTCAGCCTCACTTGATTCCCTCATTCTTAAAAAAAAACATTGCTCTTGCAGCTTATGAGTGTTACGTAGTCTTTGGGAACTAAAAATGATACACAATCTATTCCTGCTTTCCCATGCAGCATGATCCAACATAATTTTAAGGGTTTTTTTCCATTTTGGTTTAATTTCTAAAATCACAGCCTAAGATCCTACTTAAGAAAAATTTCCTGTTTAAGGAAAATTACAAGGTTTGTTACCAGAACTTTCCAATGAGAGGCTTAATTCCACGCTGGGCTGTAACGTTAAGAACATGTGCATCCATATATATGCACAACGTATGTGCATATACGTACTGTGTATTTGCCATTTCACAGCACTGACAGCTACAGGGGGCAATCTCTGTAGATTTCCAAGGCATTTTTCTCCCCTCTTCACCCCTGGTGAAAATGATTCTCCATGCCATGGCTGATAAGCTGTCCTTCCCAGCTGACTGGGCCACGTGCCTGTTCTGCTTTTCAGGACATACATGCAGCCAGGGTCAGCCACCACGTCGGGTCCATCCCCCAGAGATCTCAGCATGGCCGGCCTGTTGATGACAACCCTGTAGTCCACTTCTTCAAGAACATTGTAAGTCTCCCCTCCTCCTATGCACCAAAATTAAATATTTTCTTTAGAATCCATCAGTAACAAACACTCCCCAATCATTACCCTTACAGCCCCAAATTGTACAGTGCCCTTGAGCTCATTATGCTGATAAAAGACAAAAATAATTTTTACGTAGAAGACAAAGAATACTGAAATGCTACCAAAAAAAGCGTGTGAACCTCCATTAGCATAGTCAAATGCTAACCATGTCAGTTATACAGCTTCACCATATACAGGTTTAGTCCTTGTGTCTTCAACACTGGCAGTATTCAGAAATTATTACTGTTTCAAGATAGACATAAATCCAGTGTCTTCCAGGCAAAGCCTAAGACAGCAGAGGAGCTTCTCAGTGCAGTTACCATTCTTAGCTCATGGATAATGTGCAAAAGGCCTGATGGTTTCTGACATTTATTTTTGTCTTCGTTTGACAACTCCTTTGTGTTGGTTTTTAGGTCTCACCCCGTACACCTCCCCCAATGCAAGCAAAGGTAAGCAGTTTCAGGGGCTCAAGGCATTTAAGGGCTAATTCACACTAATTTAACGGCGAGCCTGATTCATTGTCTCTAACCGCACTAAGTAAAAGTCTACAGGTATCACTGGGAGCAATTTAAAGCAAGAGCCCAAGACAGAGAAGCCATGGTTCTCCTCCTCAGGCAGCTCCTGACTTCGTGCATGACTAATTGAAGCCACTTGCAGGGATTTTTATATTCAATTTATGCTGTGATTGCTTTATGTAATGAACTAACAATAGGTAATGCTTTCAAACAAGCCTCTTAAACCAGAGGCTGCCCTTCCTTTTACTCAACTCAGCTGGCTTTTGAGATATGTTATACTGACAAACCATGGCTAGTGAAGTCAGTTCTAGTAATTACAATAAACAATCTTGCCTTTTTGTGCTACATGAAATGACTGTACAGATTGTTGTTTTCAGTTCCTGCCTGCCTCATTACCTGGCTGTTATTTCATAATCTTGGCTGTCTTTTCATCTTCTTCTGTGTATAGCAGACCCAGATGCTGTGTTCCATAGTGATCATCATGTCATTGTTTCTATTTCTTGCATGTACAGGGAAGAGGATTATCCCTCACCAGATTTAGCTGGGTAGGTGACGAATGTGCTTTCGATAACAGCCCTTTTATTTACCAGGCCAAAACATACCTTGCTCCATTGCCTCAAGCCACTGCAGCAACGTGATAATTTTGTTTTGTCTCAATTTTGCTATTTTGCTTTTCCTGTTCCACCTTCCTCCCTCCTTCCACAGCACTTTAAGATGGTAATTGTGTTGCTTGCTCTTATCCTGCAATGTGACAGCCCATGCAGCAATAACTTCTTTTGCTTCAGCACGAAGGGAGCAAAACCCACTGCATGGCAAAGCTCTCTTCCCTTAAAGGCTCCTGGAAGACTCATCTGCTGCATTTTTCTTCTCCTGGGATGGACCAAAAATGGGAGGGAGGGCTGGGACGAGATAGGTGCTTATTCCACTTTTCCAGCTGCTTTTACACAGTAAAGTCTGCAAAACTAATGCTGTCACTAACCTCAGTATTTTGTCCCACCTTTCCTGTCAGTTAGAAGTGATCTGCCTAAGCAATTCCTAGACAAGTTCTTCCCACAGTTCTCTCACAACTAATTAAATTCTACTTCTCTACCACAGGTTTGATTTTATATGAGATGGCATGTAAATTACTGGCACTTTAAGACAAAATATCAAAGCCTTCAAGCCATTAAGCATTTCTTTCACTATCAGAACACCACAGATTAGCTGATGTGTTTGACATCTTAGAATTCATTAAATTAAAACATTTTAAGTTTTGTCAAACAGGTTAACCTTCTGAGTATTTAATTTTTGAATATTAATTCACTTTTTACAGATTGATGCTACCCTCAGATATGAACGTATTCAGATAATTTCCTAACATTTTCCTTCATTCCTGTTTATCACATAAAAGATTGTTTTATTGCAACAACTTCCAAACTCCTCATTTAAGTATTACATTTCAGTGATCACAGAAAAAGACTACAACGTGCATATGCTAATTTGAATGTGATAATTTGCAATATACATGAAAATCTTTCTTTGCAGGGTGGTGAAGGACACAAGCCAGGATATGGAAGTGGAAAATTCTATGAGCATAAATCCGCTCACAAGGGACACAAGGGATCCTATCATGAGGGCCAGGGCACTCTTTCAAGAATCTTTAAACTGGTAAAGTACAACTGAACTTTAAGTGCAATAAAATTGAACTGGGAAAAAGAGAAGCCAAACCTCTCCAGAACCTGCCATGTTTGAAACAACCACATTTCCTTAAAGCTTCAGATGGAACTAGATTTGCATGGATAAACCAGAAGGTTATTTTGTGGCTTAGGGACTACTTACATGATAGGAAACAAAGGTAAAAATACACAGTTAGAGGCCATCAGGAAAGAAGGTAGGTCCACAATGTCCCACAAAGACCTGCACCAGGATCAGTGTTGTTACTGAATGCAAAAATGACTTGGAATACAGAAGACAAATGAGATGACACAGCTTGTTGCTGCTGAATTATTTAGGATAGTGAAAATGAAAGGGAACTGATAAACTGCAGAAGGGTAGTACAGGGCAGTGCTGGACACATATTTGGATGCAGTGACAACTCCAGCAGTCCCTGTTGTTCCCACTCCAAGTGGGAGAACTCCTACAGTATATGTCAGTATCGCAACTTATGAGACCACAAAGTGAGGCAAATCAGAAAACTGTCATATTAGAACTAAACATTTGGTCAATTATCTTTAGTCTGGTTCAATTCCCCATTTCAAGGCACAGCACAGCCACAACACCACAAGCAATAAACGAAAACAGAACAGGAAAAAGAGGTCAGTTGTGAGGATTTTTCATATTCTATGTCAGGAAACAGACACACAAAAAGCACACTATAGCCACTGGCAGATACTTTAAAGAACACTGTATTTTCCCTCAAAGGCAGTGAAGGCAGTGAATTCACTCATAACAAATCACCCAGTGCACTATTTGTACATGAAGATGCAATAAGCAGTTATCTTAACTTCAAGTCAGAAGGTCTGAGATCCTTAGCAGAGCTGATCATTTCAGACTCTTACTATTCCTCCCTGCAACAGGAAAATTAACAGTGCCTTCATCTGTAGCAAAACCCACATTTTTGTCTCTTAACACAATTTAGGTTTTGTATGTCCCATTGCACAGTTGTTTTCCAAATATATGCAGCACCAAGTGACAGCACAAAAACTTCCAAGGAAGTAGTAGGAATTCTTATGTTGCAATATAAGAAAAGGAATGATCTCTTCAGACGCCCAGGTAAAAATCAAACACATTTTAAGTCTTATTTTCACATTATGCACTTGGTAGTTTGTAGTGGGGTTCAGATACATCAAGTATTCCATGGCTATGTATTGACATTATTTGTGAAATTTCATCATTTCAACATCTGAAAATACGCATTAATGGCCTCCCATGAAATTGAACATTCTCTTTTTTGCATGATCATCACACCTATTTTTGCTTAGATTTATATATATTTGAGAGATACATACACCAGTTCTACTTTTAGATAGCCTTTTGTCAGCCATAATAATTTCTGGAACTTTGATACGAGTTTTATTCAGGCCCATTTGATTTAGACCCATTGTTTACAGCAGGAGGCATTAATTACTGTTTCTTTATATAGTTCTACAGTCTTGTAAAATAAAAAAGTTATCCACTCTTCAAGATATCTTTGAAAGAAAAAAAGCTGATTACCTCATGACTTTGCCTGAATTTTCCTTGAAACAGTTCTGTAAAACTAAGTAGGCAGCACTGAAAGATGAGAAGAATTTAAATAAAGAAAATTAAGTCTCAAAGTACACACGTGCTTTTTTTTTGTTAAGTAAACAGTTCAGTCATCACCTGATTACAGTAACAATTACCACATCATCTCACATTTGTGGTCATAAGTGTAATTTTTCAAGATTTGCCAATAGAAGAGTTGCTAAAGCTAAGGGAACAAGGCATCAAGTTAGCCTAATCTTAAACTCCAAAAAATGAAATGTCAAAATTTCAGCTTGGATCATCTTTGCTATAAAACTGCATCTTTTCTCAAGTGCAGATTTATGAATTGTGACAGTTTTTTCCTCCTATTTTGACACTTTCTTATTATTTCTAAGAATAGGGCAGGTTTCAGCTCTTTATCTTTTCTTAGCTTTCTCCTGTATTTGCATCTGAGCTTTCCACACAAGTCTCATGTTGATGTAACACTAAGAATTTACTGCAGAATGAAACTATTAACTTTCAGTTCTTTCAGATGTGAGACTATTACACCTCATATGCAAGGTTTGGAGATTTTGTTTCGTTATTTGTTTGTTTGAAGCATACACACAGTACAGGGTATATAAAAATGAAATTTTCCATGATGTCCAAGCAAATAAATTGTTTTCATTAGGAAGGCCTGAGTAAGAACATGCACTTAAAAGTAATTAATGAGAGACTAGAACTTCTAGTCCTGTGTGGAAGATTTAATGAGAGTAAACTAATCGTATGTGAGAATATATGAAAATCAATCATCTTTTTGAAGTGAAAGTCCCAGTAATGTTTAGTGATAGAAATAGAGGTACTAGAGCAACTGCAGGCCATCTTCATTAGATAGTATTTAAAATTTTGTCACACTTACTACAGACTGATGCTTTCAATGTACAGCCCCATGGTAATTAATTAACATATTAATTTCTAATTAATACAACTCTGTTCTTCCTTCCGCAGGGAGGCTCTGGGTCCCGACCTGGATCACGGTCTGGTTCACCCATTGCTAGGCGCTGAAGCTCCAAGATGCCATCCAAGGATCATGTACTCTGCTTCATAATGTAACTGCCTTAAAATTAGTAACAGCTGCCACAATTACCTAGATAGATGCAATCCATTACTTAATGCCAATTAGGTTCTGCATGCAGTAGATGATACAAACTTCTATCGGCAATCCCTGAGCAACAGTTGAATGAAAGGAACACAAAAAGTAGCTTTACTAGATGTTTTCCTTATTTTATGTGAAGTAACAAGATCTCTGACTTTACCCGTTCTTCTTCAGGATGCCCTAACTGTATGCTGGACTCCTTTATTTCTCCCAAGCACCTAATTTAAGCTCAACTCTTCCGGTTTCATTTTAGTGAACATCAGAATTACAAATAAAGAGCTATAATGTCTTGGATACTGAGCACTGCTGTTAATGAATTTTTGAGACACTGCTGTTAAAAAAAAAAAAAACCCAACATGTGCAGAAGTTGTAAGGACTGTTTATCCAAATTTTCTTTTTTGTTTTGTTTCGTTTTGTTTTGTTTTAATCTTCCTTCTCTCACTCACAGAATAATTTATTTTCATAACAGGATTAGGCAGTCACGGAAAGGTTTATCAAACATAGGGAGTTCAAGGTATGTGAAGTGTGGGAGGGGGCAGATGTTGTAGAATCAATATGATGTGGAGCAATAGCAATAAGGAAATTCTTTCAACACTACAAATTGCTCATTGCATCCAAACCATTAGAATAAAGAGTAGATGAGGGAGAGAAAGAGGATTTCAAATTTGAGTTAGACTAATGTTACAAAATAAGGGATATTCCCAGAGAAACATCTAAGATTGCACAAGTGACCACCGGATGTCACTGGTGCTTCACATAAACTCTGCTGCAACAGCATTAACTTTGCAGTACAGTAAGTAAATAAGCATATAAACAAAAAAGTCTAATTTCTGAAAGAAAGCCCTTCAGTACTGGTATCTCAGATAGTCCTGCACATCTCACGTTAGAATGTCAAACCTTTCTCTCGGTATTGCAGCAGTGTTGTATTTGATTGGCTCATCTTTTGCCTGAGTAACACCTGGATGCCTCTTAAGGGCAGTGCACCAAAGCAAACTCATAGTAAACTACTGTGAACATTTAACTGTTGTATTGTAGTTGCCTCGTAGAAATAAATTATAGCTCAGTTAGATTTAGATATTAATTGTTCACAAATTACTAAAATGAATGTGTGGAGATGGTATTTCCAACCACACTTAGGGAAATAAAAGGCTCTTCTGAATTGCACTGTTTTATTACTTAAAACTTACCATTTCTTCAAACCGTCATCTAAGTGTCTGATTAATTATTTTTTTAGTTTTAGCCTATGCACCGTAGATTACAGTTAGTGCTTCCTAGGTTGAAACTGCATTCCTAATCAGTGCCCAGTGAAAGTTACCTATGAATATATATGTTAATTGCATGTCACATCTAAAACTATTGTAGGCTTAAATCAGTGTCCATTAATATGAAGCAATGGAAGATGAGATACATAGAGAAAATACATAGAGACTAAAGAAAACAAAACTGCCAAAATTATTAAGCACACACACACATATTACATCTATTACCTTCGTTGGTTGCTATGTGTATTTTTCTATTGTAGCTTATTCAGATGTATACTCTGCAACGTAATAGTCAATTTAATTTGAACACGTGTTGTTCTTATAGGAAGACAGCTTTTAAAAAGAGTCATTATTGAAATAAAGTAATCAACTTGAAATGAAACTTGGGCCAGTTTTGTTTTTTACATAGGAAAAGGTCACAGATATATATTTATATATATATACATATATATATTTAGGTCTGTTTGGTTTATTTCCCCCCACACACATATAGAGTTTATGAATAATATTCAGATACTAGAAAATGACACTTTGGGACCCTGCACACAGGCTTCTGTGTGGCCCAGCTGGCTGACAGTAGGACACATGAATTATGGAATGCCAGTGTCTACGGAGTGACGGCTACAGGCCAGAGGGATATTGCAAGGCAGAAAATGTCTATGAACAGGCAATGAAAACCTGCCCCCCTCATGAACAGCTGTGGTGCAAACAGCCCTCAAAAATGTGAAAGAATATTTAAAGTAAAAAGACAGAGAAATACATCTTTCACAATACTGCACTGTAGAGCAACAGAATTTATCCAAAACTTCTTCCTTGCCTTCATCACTCTTCTTCCCCCTCAGTCATCTTTCCCAGAGGGTGGAAGTGGCTTTTTTGGATTTACTTCCTTTAGAGGAATAGGTCCAGTACTTGAAAACATTGTTTTACCAACACGAAAAGAGATTAAAACTTAGCCTGAAATTTATTCTTTTAGTTACTCACTAGTAGTTTTGATGAAAACCAGCAGTATAAATGGCCATTTGATTTGTAAGCAAAGGATTTTTCCTGAAACAGGAATGCACAACCAATACTACGAGTGGGTAATTTAATGTACTGAAGGAATGGACATAAACCAAAAGAAATTGTGAGCAGACACAAGCCAAAAAGCCCAAGGCTAGCACAAGCCTACTACTGCATCAAACTGGAAAGAACAGAGGCTGTCCTAAGCACTGTTCACTTAGCCACTATACAACGTGGCTCTTCCAGCACTCCTCAGAATTAGAGTTCTTCTGCTTCCTTAAATAATGCACCTACTTCAACACTGCTTTTGAAAATACCAACATATTGGTTACTGTGTCTGTATTTGTACTGAACATCAACTATACACTGCTTTGAAAAGCTCCAACTCAATCTTACCGAGGCTACGAAAACCTCTGTCAGGACACTTGAAGTTCATGGGGGAAGAGGATGCAAGGAAGCAAATCAAATACAATGTTAAAAAGAAATTTTTAAAAGTCTATTATTGTAACTGACAGGATTTCCAACTGCTGAAGGAGTAGCAAACTGAATTCAGGAAAAAATGTCAGCTGATGCCATAATTTACACAATTTAACACTTCCAAGACTTGCTACAGACTCACTGCCTCTAACCAAGGCATAACACTTTGAGAAGTGACCCTTTAAAAATGGCATCTTTTTACTCACAAAATCAACTTTTAGGTTGTGCTTACTGAGTAGCACAGAATCACTGAATGCTTTGGGTTGGAAGGGACCTTAAAGATCACCTAGTTCCAAGCCCTTTGTGCATTTATAAAGTATTCCCTGAAATAGCAGGGAAAAATTTCATACATGGTACATGCAACACAGCACATTTTGCAGTATTATTACAGATAAACAGGGTGCTATGCCATGAAGCCAGACAACTGCAAAATATAATGTCTTTCTTAAACAGCTGAAACACTCACAGGCTGCCTGGAAGGGAAGGCACTGCTGGAAGGACTTTATTCTTTACATCTAATATTCAGACGCACTTCTGTAAACAGAGTTTTTCCAAACTCCTAGAATCCAGAATCATATGCTTAAAAAATACACGAAACAGAATTTGGAAAAAAGTAATATTATTTAACATGTTTTTGAATTAAATATTCCACATAACAAAAGTGTTATTTTCATGTCACCAACTATATTACTTATATACATATGCTGAACAGTTAACAAAAGAATTAAGAGATGCCCTATCAAAACCAACAGCAATTTCTTGCTTCAGCAATCTGAAATAACTAGTTTTTATCATAGACAGAGTATAGACAATATTTACAGAAAAGGGCTTTTTGGATCTGAGAACAATTATCTTTTAGAAAGTAAATTAAAGTCCAGGTCTGTATTATTGTACAACATACCCACCACTGATGTAGAAGTACTTGTGGCAACCGTACAGATGAACTTCTTGCAACTGGGATTAGTATTTACAAAATATACTGATCAGCCACACAGAGGCTCATAAACTTTAAATATATATGTACACATATATAAGCACACATATATATATATATCAATATATATGTAACATATAAATAAAATTCAAAAGAACAAGGCAAAAATAAGAAAACAGCTTCTGTCTTTGGAATGTCTAAAAGACAACTATGTTTTTACTCCAGTGTTTCTTTGCTATGAATATACTTAACAAGTGGCACCTTTGAAAGCAATACTCAGTCAGCTAGGTAGTTTTGCTGAAACAATGACTTAAACAACAAATAAATGTAACATATTTCCAAAATCCACAAAGAAAATAATAAGGAATTTACAGATTCAAAATGATAACTGTTTACAGCACTGGGGAACACTGTATAATATAGGTGACCTAGTGTGCATCTAACTTTCTCACTGCTACCACAAAATTGTACTTGTTTACTTCACAGATTTAGTATATGGCTGTGTTTTCCACAGATACTGAGATATGCACCTGCTGACCCAGTACAGCAAACAACAACAGAGGCTTTTACTGGAACCTTTTCTTGTTTGGATTCTTTTTAAGTAATTATTGCCAAGTCCAAAATCTCAGACTTTTACTGTAAAAACTAACATCTGTCTGCCTCTGTGGTTGGAATGAAAATGAACAAGCTCCCTCCCAAGAAAAGCCATGAGCTCTCAGTATTTTATTTTTTTTCATCAAATTCTCAAAATGCACTAAAAAAGAAAGCTTTCAAAAGAAATACAGCCTTTTCCTGTGCCTTGTAAGAACAAAAAAAAGGCAAAACTCCACTATTTTATACTGCATGCATGAATCAACTGCAACACTTTGTTTCCAATCTCAATTATTTCTTTAAACACATTAAAAAAAAGTTGACCAACACTTTCATGATTTTTCTGTGAAGTTATTATTCATCTCCATTAAAAATGGGAATCATTCTATTCTGATATAAAGTTCCAGTTTATTTTTAAATAGATATACTGGCTGTGAATTCAAAGGTGAAACTGCATACATTATTACCTGAGTTCATTGATTCACAGACAACTTAGCACAGATTAAATGATGTTTTCCAAATATTCTTCTACAAAAAAAAAAGAATTCATCTTTTAGGTAATTTCTGTAAATAATTAAAAAAACTATAATATATTATTCTATTGTTAGTATCTTCAATGCTTGAAGCTTTAAAGTTCAAGTCCCAGAAACATTTTTAACTTTCAAATTTTAAGGTGTCATCGAAAAACATTGCCTATACTTTGCCATTCATTTGAAGATTCTTGTACCACTTCTTCTAAATTCAGAGCACGACTAATGTCTTCCCCTTCTTGTTCTTGGTGACTCGCAGGCTCTTGTACAGGACCTAGCAAGGTACAAGAGAAAAAGGAAAGTGAGTATGATGTGATGCATAGTGTAAGAAAAATGCAAATATAGCACTTGAGAACAAAGGAAACATGATGGGAACATGGGTATTACACAATTACTTCAGATACTGTAAATTCATTAGACAGTCTTGGAAAAAATTTTTTAAAAAATTTAATACAATATACTGTTTTCCTGGAATAATTTTTAAACTCTGTTTCTGTACACAGAGCTCCACATAAAAAACAAGGAACCATAAACAGCAAAAAATTGGTGTTTCAACCTGATTTTTGGGTTGCATGTGCAACTATTAATTCATCAGCTGTGGTCTTTGGCTATTAGTGCTTGATTCCTCGATAACTTCAGAGAAGTGCTTTGTGCTCTCCTAACAAAACACACGGATTCCTGCCCTCAGCAGTACTACTGCTATGCCACGTACCAGTGTAACCATGTGCCCGTTTCATGTGCAGCTTCATATTGCTTTTCTGTGTAAATCCCATTGCACAGTAATCACATTTATAAGGTCTCTCTCCTGTGTGCCTTTTCATGTGGACTTTAAGAGCACTCTTCTGGTTAAATGCCTTTTCACACAGTGTACACTGAAATGGCCGTTCCCCTTTATAAAGAAGAAAAACATATGTAATAATTTTTCCTTTCAACATTAAAATACAGTTCGGAATTCAGTAAAAATCATTAAGGCGATCTAGAAATGAAATAGACATAATTTGCCTTGAGACTTTTTCCAAACAGTGCTATAGCTCCATATTGTCAGCAAAAATCTCAAATTAAATGTCAGAATAGTTACATAAGTACTAAATCATTGATATTATCTTTCCTATCCAATTTCTCATCTAAGTAAGTTATTTAACACAGGTACAAAAAAAATCAATTTATCAATTTGACTTTTCTGTACTCAAGGAAATCATCACCTTTTTACACCACTTAGAGTAATGCAGATAAAGCAATGTACTACAATTAACAAAGCTGATGCCTTTAAGAAACTAAAAAGTCAAATATGTTAAAAAAAAAAAGTGTCCTGGTAATTCTGCATGGGACTTGTGGCCTCCTATGCCAACAGCAATTAGTGATTCCCATATCTTACTTATTGTTCCAATTCTGCGAGAATACTACTGATTTCTAACTATGAACACAAGAACATATTAACTTAAAAAATATTTTAAAATTTAAAAATAACTACTTTGCAAAATCAGACTTTTGCTTCAATACTCAACACCACAACCTCTGAAATGAACACCAGACACATTGTTGTATGTCATTAAGGACTTTGAAAAGCACTTTCTAAGATACAACTTGCTACTAGTTAGCACAAAAAAGCACAGGCAGGAGTAAAAATACTTTTCCAAGTTCTTCCTTGAAGGACTAATATCTCTCTCCCTTCACTACCTGTATGTCAGTGTTCCCACATGCATGCTAAATCCAACTTCTCAGACAATCAACAGAAGGTCCTTTAAAGCACAAAAATTTTCTTTCTGTTTTTGTTAATAACTTTTTCACTAGTTTGAATAGAAATCTAGGTTTCCTCAAATACTTTTGATTCCATTTTTTAAATTCAGTGAAGGTCAACAGCCTTTTTGGTGTAATGTATTACCACACGGTTTTGGGTAGAAATGGAAGCAACTGCTTCCCTCTAACTTCAATATTTCAGCAAACCACTCTTCACTGATAAATCTTAAATAACAAGATATTTAGAGCTATTCAGAGAAATAATGTGTTTTCCTTATGGCCATTGATTCAGTAGATATTACCCATTAGAAATGGTTAAAAATGTTTAATCAAGATAGAAATGACGAACACTTTCTCACAGACCTTTATGAAAACCTTTATGAAAGGTACCTTTATGAAAACTAGTCAGTTTAGATTTAGATTAACCTTTCCTATCATAGTTTATGTAAGTGCATCCATCTAAACACTTCTGTGCAGCACATTTTCACTCTTTTGGTCTTAAGTGACTTCTAAAAGAACATTCTCTTCTGAAAGAATTACTATCATAGGGATTGACCTACTGTTGTCTGACACTGTTGAAACACAAAAATAAATATGAATTGAGCAAGGTCTGTTACAGCCTAGCACATGAGCACCCTAGTAAAGAGAAATCCAAAAATATCTAAGGATTTAAGGATTTACTGAGTGAATGACAAGTCATTCCAAAGCCGAAAGAATTTTGCCTATGATGGTGAAGATTTATGACAAACAGATTAATAAAAGGACTCTGCTCTGTGCCTATTACAGGGGGGTAGCAGCATGAAACTGAACACAGAAAATGGCAACTGGTCGTCTTTCCAGCTTTCTACATATTTTGTGGAACGCTTAAACTAGGAGACATAACTTTTTTAAGAGTCTGTGTTATTTAAGTCAGTTTTACAAAAAGCAAACTATTGACGGATTCTAAAGAATTTTCATTGCCTTGGATTTTAACTCCCACTTCTCTTTTCCTGCCCACAGCAGAACCAGGATGTTCCTTTTTAACACAGTAACCACAAAACAGCTTGATGCTGGGGAAAGAGAAAGCTTTGGATGACTGACTGAAAGAGAGAGTTATCCTTTTGTGGGAGTCTTCTTATTTTACAGCACATCCAGTCAAATTCATTGGTCCCCTCCAGCTTAGTAGCAATACAGATAACTTTTCCCTGTCCTCTTTAAGTTTAGCAGCCATGACAGCTCTTTATTGGTAGCAGTGGTAGGGAAAAGAGAAAACTTGCTTCAGAAAATTGACTCCTATATTTAGAACTCATGTTGTTAAGAAGACTGTTTGTCAGGCACAGAAGGTGACAAGGAGGGCAGCTGGGCTATCATCCTATGTACAGCTTTCAACTTACAGCAGGGCAGAAGCTGCAACCTGAACAGCACTTACATCACAGAAAATGAGGGCTCCCTAGGAGAAGCCAGTACAGGCTTCTTATAGATTAACTGTTGAAGAAAATAATTAAGTGGAAAAGAACACAACAAATTAAAGGCACTGGCATTAGAAACAGATGACCTGTACAAGCAGCTCAGTGACAATGAAGCACTGCATACAGCAGTCAATGTAAGCAGTCAACCCCGTCCCGTGTTTAACATCACTGAGAACACCCACTCATTTGCACATTCTCATATGCTTGAGGATGATCACATCTGGTGTCTTTACATCACTTCAAACAATGCTTTAAAATATGCTTTCATTAATCTGTTTCAAAGCCCGACAAACTTTTAGATAAAAGCTCATGCATTCACATTATCACTGCAGTACTGCCAGTCCCAAAATACAGATCAGCTTAGTGAAGCACGAGTTTTCAAGTTTGCTGCTCCTCCTTTTAATTTCCAAACACAGAGGTAAGAAATTGACTTGATTTTTTAAGCTTAAGTGGATATTTAAATGCAGTAGCTGAAAGCATAAGCAAGGACTCCAAACATAACACCCAGATATTCACAAGAAAAACCTTGCAAGATAAAAATAATTTCTGGTGTCACCTGTGTGGATGCGACTGTGTCTCTCCAGCTGACTTGGCTTAGCAAAAGCTTTTTCACAAGTATCACACTTAAACACTCTAGGCTTCTGGGAACTCAGTGAAGGTCCACCCTGATGGGTTTGCATGTGCTCCTAAGCCAGGATAGGAAAAAAAAAAAAAAATTCAGACCATTTAAAAAGACTTCAGTACTTAACATAAAAATATATTCACACCTTGAAGACAAAAGCAGAGGATCTTAGTCATCAGCAGACAAACTGGAAGAAAATGGAAGCCTGCATTTGTTTTTTTCTTTTAATTGAGAAATTATTTTTGTGTATCAACTCTCTCTAAGGCTGAACCTTTGGCATCTTTACACTTCTGAAAAACTCCATCAATAACTGTATGTCTTTCTTTTTTGGCATACATTAGTCCCTTCACTAATTATCTGAAGCATAATAAAATACAAAAAACCAAACCAGAGTTCTTTAAATGCTTTGTTCTTCTACAAAGAGGTATTTTGACAACTGTGCATTGTAAGCTAATGTAAGATTCCCCCCCCACCCTACAGTATCCCATCTCCCTCCTGGTCTATGTAGGTATTCCTCAGCACCTGAATTGGTAACGCTGTAGAACTGTACAGGCCTCAAAGAGGCAACTATCACAACACACACACACACACAGCTGCACGATGTCAAGATGCAAACAGAACCACTTCACAATGGACTCTTAATTGAAAAAACCACCAGAGAATAAAATCACTAAGGTTCTTACAGGTAAAATAGCAGTATGCTTTATCTTTGTGAAGAAGCATCAATAACAGTTGTTTTTAATACACTGATGCTGGGCCCAGAAGTTTTGCAAACTTAGAAGACTATCTTACACTATCTATACATTTTTTCATTTTATTTATCAATGCCAAGATAAAATTCAAATTACAAACGAAAATAAATAAAAATATATATAACTACAAAAATCTAATCAAGAACTGTGAAACAGTACTGCAAATACTTGTCCGCTTTCTAAACTGTGTGTGGATATTCTTTCCTAGTCTATGTCATTACAGACTAAACTATTAATTAGTCTTTACTATACCTAAACAATAAGCCTTCTTGATGTCTATGAAGTCCTATTCCTCACTCCACGAACTGAAGCAAACTGTGTCTGCAGAGTTTGTTTACACTGGAAAATCAGCGAGACAGTTACACGGAAGAATATTATTATTACAGTAATTATAATAATGTAGTATTATAGGGAAATAATATAAGGTCTTCTTAGAAAAATCAGGTATCTATAAACCCCAGCTTAGGTGGAAATAAATAAAATGTTTCGGTTTCATCTTGTTCATTACCCCTTCAAGCATTGAAATGGTGGGAGCACACTATGACCTACTCCAGAAAAATTATCTGAAACCAGTTGCTTCTTTCTTCCACCAGAAAACCCACACAAAAAACCAAACAAAACCAAACCTCCAAATCCCAACAACCCACCACCCCATTTTCTACTTGAAAGCAAAGATATCATCCAGATAGCCCTGTAAAACTTTCTGTCAACTTTCTCTGAAGAAACAGTTTGTGATGCAATTCTGTTCCACTGATCTGTGCATCTCTTATACTTTTCCTGTAAAATAAATATACTTTTGAAAATACTTCATGGAAATGCAACATTCTGAAGTTCAATCATCTCTTTATACTCAGTATTTTACTGACTGTTCATGTGATAATTACACAAACTTTATTTGTGTAATTATTTTATTCTTCAGAGAGCAATTATCTTGGGGCACCAAACAAGCATTAGATACTTAGATAATTAGAAAATAAGATCAGGAAACTTTCTTTGACATGACTCATGCATTGGTATGTCACTCTTGTACCCCATCTCTCCTCAAACATTAATTGTAACCACCTCTGAAAGCGTGGCAATAAAAAGTTTGTTTCATTCCGTTGTTTTAATAAGATGATAAGGCCTTTTTCCTTTCATCTTGGAATCATGTCTGTGCCTTATTTACTATCAACAGTCAGCTTGCAGATAGTTCCACTACATATTGATAGGAAATTGGACAGTTTGGTCACTGTGCACATCTAAAGATTCTCATCTCTGAAGCTGTAAAATAGGACAGCAACCCACATCAGAAGGAGAACTGAAGTCAGTGGACTGAAAAGTCTTGATACTGGGGTTAAGGTGGGTGGTGGTAATGTTCGTACATGATCTCTAAAGAGGATTTTCTTGTGGATAATTGTGAATCTGCTGGTACTGATATCTTTGGAAAAAACACATACGTAGTTAAGTACTGGCATCTAAACACTGATACCCTTGATACCCTTACCTCTTACTGGGTTTTTCTGAAAAGCCTGAAGTTTGGCAGTGCCCTTAATATTTTTGGTGATCTCCAGAATTCCATCAGTATAAAATGAAGACCATGAGTAACAGATCACTAAACCCTTCCCAAAATCCTAAGACAAATCCCATGGTTTCATTTATCTTTGTTGAACTTGCCATTAAAGGCTTCTCACAGCTGATGCTGCTATTAACACCTTGATAAAGAAAAGAGTCTGATAAGGGGTGGAATGTTTTAGTACATGAAGGTCCAGTGGCAAATGAAACTGTCCTTTACGACCTTTAAGATCAAAGCCAACCATTAACCAGCACTGACAAGTCTACCACAAAACTATGTCTGCTATCTGTATGTCTGCAGTGACACTGTCCATAGTGTCACATCTACACATCTTCTAAATACCGCCAGAGCTGGTGACTCGACGACTTCCCTGTACAGCCTGTGCCAGTGCTTGACAAGCCTTTCAGTGAAGAAATTTTCCCTAATATCCAATCCAAACCTCCCCTAACACAACCAAGGTAACTTCCTCTTGTCCTATTGCTCATTACCCAGCAGAAGAAGCCAACCCCCACCTGGCCACAGCCTCCTTTCAGGGAGTTGTAGAGAGTGATAAGTGACCCTCCAGCCTCCTTTTCTCCAGGCTAAACAAACCCAACTTCACTCAGCTGCTCTTCTTAAGACTTGTGCTCCACACCCTTCACCAGCTCCGTTGCCTTTCTCCGGACACACTCCAGTGCCTCAATGTCCTTCTTGAAGTGAGGGCCCAAAACTGAACATAAGATTTGAGGTGTGGCCTTGCCAGCGTGAAGTACAGAGGGACAATCCCTGCCCTGCTCCTGCTGGCCACGCTATTCCTGCTACAGGCCAGGATGCCACTGGCCTCCTTGGCCACCTGGGCACGCTCTGGCTCATGTTCAGCCACTGCCAGTCAGCACCCCAGGTCCTTTTCCACCGGCAGCTTTCCAGCCACTCTGCCCCCAGCCTGTGGTGCTGCCTGGGGTAGTTGTGACCCGAGGGCAGGACCCAGCACTCGGCCTTGTTGAACCTCACACGATTGGCCTCAGCCCACTGACCCAGCCTGTCCAGATCCCTCTGCAGAGCCTTCCTGCCCTCCAGCAGATCAACACACCTGCCCAGCTTGGTGCTGTCTGCAAAATGACAGAGAGTGCACTCAATCCTCTTGTCCAGATCATTGATAACGATATTAAATAGACCTGGCCCCGGTACTGAGCCCTGGGGAACACCACTTGTGACCGGCGAGCAGTTGGATGCAATTCCATTCACCACCACTCTCTGAGCCTGGGCAAAGAGACAATTTTTTCCCAGCAAACAATGAACCTGTCCTGAATATGTCCAAGCCATAGGAAGTCAGTTTCTCCAAGAGTATGCTGTGGGTAATAGTGTCAAAGGCTTTGCTGATGTCCAGGTAGACAACATCCACAGCCTTGCCGTCTTCCACTGAGCGAGTCACTTTGTCACATGAAATCACATTACTCAAGCAGGGCCTGCTTTTCATAAACCCATACTGGCTGTGCCTGATCTCCTGGCTGTCCTGCATGTGCTGCATGATGGCATTCAAGATGAGTTGCTCCATAACCTTTCCTGGCACTGAGATCAGGCTGAAAGGCCTGTAGTTTCCCAGATCCCTCTTGAAGCCCTTGTAGATGGGCATCACAGGTGCTAAGATCCAGTCAACTGGGACCTCCCTGGTTAGCCAGCACTGTTCATCACAAATGACTGAAAGTGGCTTCCGACAGGTCCCTTGGTACCCTTGGGTGGATTCCATCCAGTCCTATAGACGACTTGTGCATGTCTAAGTGGTGTAGCAGCTCCCTGACCATTTCCCCTACCTCCACTGAGATGGCTACAGTGCTATATGCACCAGTACAGGGACATTTCAAATGTGCTCCAGTGTAGTCAGCACATTGGGGTGCAGCCTGAAGGATGCCGCTGGCACATGAACCCTCAAACACTGGCGTGCTGCCCTCAAGCTGATCTCCAGCAAGTCTGCTTTTATCCCTTTCTCCCTACAAATCTAGTTTAGATGACCTCTTTCAATGAGCCCTGCTACCTCCTCAGCAAAGATCTTTTTCCCCCTTTGAGACAAGTGCAGCCCATCTGCAGCAGGCCTGCTGTTGTGTAGACCAATGCATGACGAAAAACCCCAAAATTCTGCTGGTGATGCCAGTCTCAAGACAGTTATTGATCTGCTGGCTCTTCCTGCCTCCTCATACATAATTCCCTGCAACTGCAAGGATAGAGAAGATTACTTGTGCTTCTGATCCCTTAATAAGTTGTCCCAAGGCCCCAAAATCTCTTGGGCCTGCCCTTGAACTTCTTATTGCAACTTCAATCCCTGCCTTCCTGAAAAATCAGTTATGGATAATAATCCGAGGGACATACAAGGGTAAGAAGTTATCTTGTCATACATTTAACCTGGGCCCAGGACATAATAGAAATCAAGATTTAATTATGGGGGAAAAAAAAAAGTAACACCAGCCAGTTCTAAGAAAACATATTAAAGAGAGACTGATATTTGGAGTTTGTTATCATTATCTAAGGAAAACAAGTATCGAGACTCTTTTGGTTTTTTCCCTGGGAAATTTCTTCTAAGTCAGAGGTAAAGAGTTTCACAACAACCCGTTAATTTATGATAGTTTCCAACAGTCTAGCTGACAGACATGATCACTCCAAGGGGGTGAACTTCATAAAGACAGTGCATTTCCTTAAAATATTATATCGAAGTGAAATCTATTGAAGAGCTCTCCTAAAAGCTAGTATAAAGATAATATAAATGAATATAAATACATTGCCTTTGGCTCCAAAAACTTTAAAACTTCTTAGTATAAATTCTGGGAAGCTGGCAAAATTCTGGGCAACTTGTATGTTTCCTCTTTTCTTAAAGCTCTTCTTCAAATTACTTCCTTTTAGTATCTCCCAGAGGTAAGATACCGGCCTGAACAAAGCACTTGTCCAGTACAGCCCAATATTCCTAACAGGAACATTCCATAATCCAATTAAGAACTTAGGTACACCACCAATTTTTTTAAAAAGACTTTGAAGTACTAGATTGTTCATAATCTAGAGAAAACAGAGAAAATATCACTAGAAAACAGCAATAATATACGGACTTTTTAAAACAAACGCTTCCTCTGTCACTTGTACTCACACAACAGAGCATCTACAAATGAAATGGTTAAGACGGTAAAACAGGTAACTTCCTGAGATACCAAAAGATTATCTGGAAATCAGGATTAGCACTGATGATATTCATATGCAAACAAAGTAAGTGAAATCTTTTCCTGACACTACTACTTGCATGACAGGCATTAACATTTTTCATTCTGTAGTCAGTATATGCATTAAAATCCTCTCCATGCTCCAGAAGAGAGTTCTCTATCTGTGCATACATTATCCCTTAGACTCCCTCTCTCAGATGCACACCTCTCACACTGTAAAGGGAAAGCAAAGACAAAGGGCTAATAGGCACCTTTTGTTAATATCACAGAAAGTCCAAAACAAAAGCAGTTAAGAGAACAATCAACTGTTATTACCAAATACCTTGAGATGTGTTGCCCGCTTAAAGGCCTTATTGCAGATGTGGCAAACGTGTATTCGCTCCTTGCCATGAACCTCTTTGCAGTGGTGCGTCAGCATGGTGACGGAATAAAAGGTTTGGCTACACTCAAAACACTGGTGCCCACGAGTTTCTTTTTCTGCTTGACTGCTTTTAGTCACATTAGGGGAAACTTCTGTCACCTAAAACAATTTACAAATACACTATCAGGTAATTTCATACGCACATTGGTTTATTTTTCAAAACCTACCTCAACATGACAAATTTTTGGACAGCATCTTCAAGCAACTTACAGACACAAAAGAAGTCAGTTATATGTAAATATGAACTTCTATTCCACTGCTCTAAAGAATGACACACATATGTATTTTAAGAAAACAACACTAATTAACAATGATCAAATTGACTTAACACATCATAAATAGAAAGTGTGTGCATCTGTATTTTTCTACATTCAGTTTTATGCTCCTGAACATCTTAGATGATGCTCAACTTCCCACCAAACAAAATTCAAAGCCAAAAGCACTTTGGACAGAAAAAAATTATCTCTGATTTTGTAGAGGAGAAGAATATTTTCTATTTGTTCAACTTCTTTACTGGGGGTTCTATTTTCATAAGGAAGTAAAGCTCTACCTCCAGAAGTACTGAAACACAATGAAAAATTGATAGAATTGGATGGTTGTGTGCTGTGTTATTGTTTTGTTTTAATTAGTGAGAACTGCCTGGAAAAACTACTTTCTTCAGATAATTTAACACCAAATTCCTTCAAATTTATAGATACAGAAGAATCCTAAGTACAGTAACACAGAAAGTAACAAATGAAGTCACCATTTGCCTTTCCCATTTCTCCTATTTTAGAGCTTGTCTTATCAGGCTGGTTGAAAACATTCATTCTGCCTTCAAGAAAACAAGTCTGAACCACTTTTTCTAGTATCAAAACTGTACCACGTATGTAGAAGTTTCTATTGTGATTCAAAGGCATAAGAAGTTGAAAAGACTATGTTGCACCATCACTGATACAACTTGGATACAGAAAGAGAATGGGAAAAGTGTACCAACAGGTGCTATTTTTTTCCCACAGCTCCAAAATTTATCTATTTTTATTATCTAAATAACGACTTACTTGGAAATTTTTGGAGCAGTCTGTGTTGAGCACATGATTACGTGATTTGTAGAAGAAAACATCTTATTAGTTACATTTCTTTTTTTGTGTGAATATGTATATATATATATATATATATGAAAGTGCTTTTTAACTCAAAACAGCATCTGGGTGACTAGGAAGTCACAGAGAACCTCTTCCCAATACTCTTGTTTGGGAATGACATCAGCCCTCATGATTCAGAATAAAAAGGAATTATTCTAGTATTTTGATTAAATAAAAGTCCTTTACCACAAAAGATACAGAAATGTATGGTATCTACCTGATATGTTATTTCATCAGAATTTGCAGGTGCTGAATGGGGTGCATGGCTCACCAGTATGACTTGCTGTGATCCTGATCCACTTTGGCTAGCTAGACTGGAATCTGTGAGTATAGCAGGAAACTGCTGACCCTGTCAGAGAGGGAAGCAAAAAAAAAAAAATTAGTAACCACATTTAAAAAGCTCTATTTAAACAGCTAACTGCAGTCATGTAAGTTTTCACACCTCAAAAGAGCTTCTCCTTTCCTTTAGAAACAAGCATTTCAGAATCCTATCTGAACAAATGCAACTGTTTTCCCTCCTTTTCTCCTTTAAATTTACATTCAACAATTTAAGGGTAATAACAGCTGGAAGTTTGTAAGACTAGATTCAGTTCTGATTAATTTTTACCAGCCTTGCATGAAATGCTGAATGTTTCAGCCTTCCCTTGCCTTTCTTTAACCCCTGTATTCTGCTCTCCTGCATGGCCTTCCAACAGTACCTACTTTTATTTAAATCTCTTAATTAAACATACTTCCAAACCCCATGAAATCATGATACAAAATCACTACTTAGGATATATGATTACTAATATCTTACCTACTTCTATTCTACACTACTTTTAATGACTTTTCAATTTCCCCGGGAAACACAGGTTTTTTACATACTACCTGTCTATTCACCATGATTTCCGGTGTTTGCATAGCTATTATTATTATTATACAATGTTTCAATTTTATTTATGCTTGCCTTAACAGGAGGCGCAGGATCTTATTAATAAACAGCAACACTGCCAAATGTAATCACTTAAATTATTACAAAGTCTGAAATTAAACCATGTTCTGCTTTGTTACTCTGTGATACCAGAAATCACAAACATATCGTAAGAATTATTGAAGAAATCTTTTCTTCCCTTCCCCAGAGCAAAACTGCAAACGGGAGCATATAACTTTGCTTCACCAGTTTTAATCACACCACATGCAAGATAAATAGTATTTAATTTATACACATTTACACACTTTAACTCAGGTCAAAAAGTAAATGAAAATCAATCTAAACCTAGTTAAGCCAATAAAATAGAGAAACAGCCCAAGTTTTCAGATGTAAAATCTACACTGAAATATCAGCCACACAACCCTAGATTTTCACTTTGTAGTCTTTTAATATTATTTTTTTATCTCCCCACTCTGTAGATTCTATTTGCCAATATGTCTTTGGCTCTTGATGACACCACAAAATTCTTAAATTATGCTATAAATGAAACTAATAGTAATGTTACTGGGGAGATGATAGTCCATACAGCACCATTTTTATAAAATTTCTTATAATGCCACCTGTTATTAAAGATAGTCAATTAAATTCTGTCCTGTTACTTGCTGTGAAAAGGACTGTCGCAACTGCTCTTCAATTCTCAAGTTCACAAGTAGGGAAAAAAAATTACCCCACGAAATAATACATTTCGGAGTACTAAGTTGTACTACTGAATAGTGATGATGAAGTACATAGTTGAACACTAAAAACTGATCTCAAACACTGTTTGAAACAGTAGAACCTATTGTTCATTTAAAAAAACCAAACAACCCTGCAAAATTTATCTGCGCTTCTGTTTAAACAATTCATGCTTCTAGATGCCATATGCACACGGTTGGCAGAGAGAAGGAAAATTAACTAAATTTTCAAATACTATGTATTTACAGGACAAAATTATTTTCTAAGCAAATCTCCAATTCCTGCCCTGTAAGACAGAAAGGTCAATTTATCTGTAAAAGCATCTTACCTGTGAAGTGATATTAAGTGTAACTGCATCAAGACCACCTGACAACATTCCCTGAGTGTCAGCAAGAGTCAAAGTGACACTACCATCCCCTCCAACTCCTGATGAAGACATTACCAAATTCTGTGCAGAAACGGCAGACTGAGATATAGGTGCTGCTGGAGGAAGGTTTGTTCCACCTGTTGTACTAAGTTCTAGAATACATGCAAAATGGTAAAAATAATCTGTTACATACATAAACTCTAAACTGCAAACTTATTTTAAGTGAACTTAGTAATTTGTTTCTCATTGCTAGGACTTTCTATTTTGGAATCAACAAAATTGGTTCAACAGCTAATCAAGCATCTAAAATTGTCAGATGATAAAATTAGAAAAATAACATTTAAATGTAGCTTCATGAACATAGTATTGCACACACAGGTGGTCATGTGCGTATACAACCATATATAGGTAGAAATTCATAAACATACTTAAAATCTCAAACTTTGAGTACTAGAGCAAATTTGATATTTCATCACTTCTTCAGCAAAGGCCCCATATTTTGTCATCCTCCAGTTTATAGATATAGTTCTTCAGTACTCCTGTAGCCTAAAAGTACTAATTTAAGCTATGTCTTCTTATTTTCATTTTTTTTCTTACTGCGTGGAATACAGTTCATTTAAACTGACGTAACAATTTAAAGCTTGTGAGAGAACACAAAATACTCTAAGTTCCTGAATCATGATGCGCAAGATTATATCATTTCATTCTAATATTTATTTTTTAAATACAATATTATTTTCAATTAGAAATATCATTGTATGCATACCTGGAGCATTTAGTGAAGGACCCTGAGAAAGAAGCTGGTCGTTGCTTATAGTTAATGTAGCACCTGTAGTCTGACTGCTGATGCTTGGTGCTGTCAGCCTTAAGCCAGTATTCAGATCAGTGCTTCCAGAATTATGCTGAATAAGATCTTGGCCTGAATAGAAATAAGTCCTATTGTAACTAGAATAGTCTCAGCATTATTCTGCTACTGTTCTTACAACTATGAACAATAGATCATAATATAATAAAAGTAGAAAATACAACCAAAACACAGAATTAATTTCTACACATGCAGATTTTTATGCAGAGGTTCTCAAAGCAATGTGTTTGGTTTTCAAATGCGGATTTGGGGAGTGTCTTTTAAAGTTGATGAATATACAAAAAATACACCATGGGAAAACTGTGGACTGTGAAAATCCTCGTATGCTACTGTATAGGTACTTTATGAAATAGAGATCTGGTATCATTAAAGATTTTTAAAAACACAAACCAGATATTGTAAGAGTGATTTCTTGAGGACTTCCTGATGAGGTCGCAGTAGTAGAACCCGAAGCATGAGCTAGAACTTGACTCAAACTGGAATTATTTATGGTCAACATTATCTCATGTTGTCCATTTGTAGATGACACCATGCCCTGTGAAGTCATGACTTGAGTAATGTCTTGTGCACCTAAATATTAGTGGTAGAACAAAAAAAAATTCCATTAATATCCTTTGGTGGAATTTTTGATATAACTTTTTAAAGCCATTTATACATTATTTTCTGAACTACTATAATCAGTGCAGCCCAGGGGAGATGCTAGAATTTGCAGTCCAAAATATAAATTTTTTCACATCCAATTTATTCCTCTGCAGTTAAAATTTTCAGAACGAAGATTCTGTATTTTGCTCAAGACTATGGAAATTTTTAAGTATTTTCACTATACAGAATCATAAAATGGCCTGGGTTACAAGGGACCGTGAAGATCACATAGTTCCAACTCCCCTGTCATGGGCAGTGACAACTTCCATTACATCAAGCTGCTCAAAGCCCCATTCAACCTGGCCTTGAATACTTCCAGGGATGGGGCAACCACAGCTTCTATGGGCAGCCTGTTCCAATGCCTCACCACCTTCACCTTCAAAAGAATTTCTTCCTAATATCTAATCTAAACCTACTCTCTAATTCACCTTCTGAAGAAAGTTGTATTAACACAGGGTAACACAAAGCTGTAAAATTTGCTGACGATGCTCAAGCAAGAACTACAAGTTTATTTTATTACAATGAGGTGTTTGGTGGGAGTGGGGGGAGGCAGACGGGTAACATTTTCTCACTGTGGGTAACACCCTCAGTAAAATTAAGAAACTGAAGCACAATAAAACTACTGACAGTGCTTACCATTAGCGCTGGTTGTCAGCACAGACTCCTGCTCAGACAGGGACCCTATTGTCATGTTAGCAGATGATGTTACTGTGGGCTGCAAAGACAAGCCTGATATGGGCTGAATAACCACATTAGCAGGCACTGCATTTTCTGTTGCCTGGAGGGAGGGATTCTGTGGAGCCATGGTGGGATCTCCAGTCAGCTGCTGAGTAAGTAAATTACTCTGCTGTAATGTCTGCTGTAGGATACTTGGATCGATCTGAAAAACAAGTTTTCTGCAATCAATCTGAACTTAACAAAATAGGTTAAATGAATATTCTTAACATAAATTCAGAATACATATTTATTACATATAGAGTACATATAGTACTGAAAATTTATAATTAATGATTTAAAATTTAAATTTAATTTGTACGTATCTGGATATAGCCAGTCTCTAAAGTGACTATGTAACCAATCTATTCAGATTCACCTTCCCTCCCTTCCCTCAGCAAAATGTTTGGGAAATCATGATCAGTTACGTATCAGCATGCCTGGCGCCAGGTAAACACGTTGCTGGTATTCTGTAACTGTCTTATTAGTGCATGTAATGCTTATCACTGTCTCCAAGCTTTTGAAAGTGAAATGCCATGGAGTAGAGAGAAGACAGATACCAGAAATTATTTATTTTTTCAGCTCCTAGGGGTCATTAAGGTCTAACTTCACAAGCCAACAGCCATTCTCCATACTTAAAGGTAAGACATTTTACTCTTGAGAGATGTTTAGCAGTGGAGAAAAACAAAATTAGAACATCTTCCTTTTATGCTTAAAACTCCTTGAGCAGAGGGACTATGAGCAACTCAATGAAACTCTGCAGATGTCCCTTCCCTGACCTTGGGATTGTACCTGTTGACCTCCAGAGGTCTCTTCCAACATCAAATTCTGTGCAACTGATCAAACACAACCAATTTCAAGAAAATCATTGTTTCACACATCTCAAATACTTCTAAATGCAATCATCTCACCTCTGTTGTTCCTTTTACAAGATCAGTGGGAATTTCAATTGTGAAGCCAACTATTAAAAGCTTGCAAAGTAACACAGTGTCTTATGTTTAGAAAAGCACATTCTGTGCAATAATTTGGGTTTGTTTTGGGGGGTGAGAGGGGTGGTGCCTTTTGGGTGGGAACCTAAAGTACTTTTGAAGTGTAAAGACAAAATGCAATTAAAAGAAAAAAAAAAACGTATTTTAAAGCAGTATGTCAAAATCCCTGAGAGGTAAAAAAAAACTGAGAAAAATGAAAATAAAAGAAAACAAACCAGCAAAACATCCCATTGTGCAGCTATTTTTTAAGTCTTCTAACATTGTACAACTGATACAATACGCTATTGCTCACTCAACTCAAGGGAACTCTTCCAGAATTATGCAGGCTCCTTAAACTTTCTTCAGCGTCCAAACTGACTTTATAGAATTAAAAGCAAGGAACAGTGAGCAACTTACCTGTAACGTTATGTTGTTAATACCAGTGGCATCTATTCCAGAAATCTGAACATTTTGTCCAACCAGATTAGCAGCAAGTTGTAACTGTATTCCTTCAAGAGTGGCCAAGCTACCATCTGTCAAGGACACAGTTAAGTCACCTCCAGCTAACAAAGAAAACAGTTATATTGTAATGTTTTTATTTACCATTACTGACTACCTCTTTCAGTATGCTTATTTTTATAAATTAAATCAATATAAAAGCTATGTGCACACACATTTATTTATGAAAAGAAAAATAATTTGAAGCAGACAATTGCCTGTTTTAAAGCTTCATAAATCCCAGGTGATTTAAGGATTGCTATTTAGGCACTAGCTAGCAGTTTATAAAACAAGAATCCTTCCAGAGTAGCATTAAGAAATTCAGAAAAATTTGGTTTAGATTTCCTTGGGAAGTGTGCTGCACCTAACAAAGCAGCACACACACAGGATATTTACATTCTGACTCTGAACATACACATGAAAGTTACTGCCACATTTTGCACAGCACAGACACGGTTCAGTATCAGTGTCAGAGTTCATCCTCCATACTTTTATGGATGAAAATAAAGGTACACTAGCAACTGAAATCCGAAAGGCTTTAAAACTTGAAAAGGTTCTAATTTCCAAAGTGGAGAATAGATCATCTCTACAAAAGGTCTTTAGAGAGCATAAGGAAAGTCCTCTTGTGTTTGATGTACCTTCTTCTCCAAACACCTTGAGTGTGATCAACCAGTTTCCTCTGGTTGATGCTTCAAGAACACCTATCCTTCCTCTTCAGAAGTTTTTAGTACAATAAATCTGGTTCACACCCAAAAAATACCTGCTCTAGACAAAACCCACACTACTAGTCTCAATTTAAGACAGCCTCTTTCTAGGACATCTGAACATACTAAACACACCTTCTTATTATATTCAAAAATCCAAGCAAACATCAATCAATTTCTCACCACAAGTTTATCACTAACTGTGCCTGTCAAATAAGATCAGTATCTTCTGAACACCAACAATTTGTTTGTTTTGGACAACAGCTTAGGTCAAATCAGATAAGATGGAATGGCTACAGTTAAATATGAGACTGATATAATACTCTGAATTTGTCGGCACACCTGCAAAATCATAGACATGTTCTGAAAAAAAATGCCAAAGCAGCACAGAAAATCAAAGCCTCACTTTCAGAAATGACAGACAGTCCAAGACTCACAATTTAAGTGGTACATTTAATAATACCAAGGCACGTCACCAGAGACCTGAACACTATTCTATTCTTAAAATCATTCCTGTCCCCAGTTTACCTGAGCACTTACACAAACATTGGATCAGTGAGCACTTACAAAAAAAAAGCCTGAAAAAAAATTAGAAATTAGCAAGGATCATTCTCAAAAGGTCACTTTCTTGCAACATGAAGCATGTTGGGTATTCTCTGCCGGTTGGCCTCAAAGAATGGTCTGTGGCACCTTTAAAGTGCTAATACAGCTGCAGTCACTGCCAATTGGAGAGATTTCATATCCTAGGCACTTAATTATCTAATATACTTGCCTACACTACTGGTTTTTCATATTGCTAAAGAGTTTTCTTGTTTTGTTTTGAGGTTGGAGGTCTTTTGGTTGGTTTTCTTTTGGTGTGTGGGGTTTTTTTTCTTTTTATTTTGGACAAATAACTACACATGTACAGCAGAGGATATGCACTTAAAAGACACGCTGCATTATTCACATAATTAAACAGTGTAGACAAACAGAGCAACTGTTTTGTGTGTTTTCTTTAAAAAAAAAAACAAACCAGGAAGTAATACCACAAAGAATACAAGTACGCCAGCTATTTGCTATCTGCATTTTCTTCCTCTCTGCAGTGCAACACCACAGCAGAACTGAAGAGACTTTTTTAGGTGAACTGCATTCTTAAGTAAGTAAATTTCCATTCATATCACCACTGTGCATCAAACCATAAATTCAGTACAACTCTTACCTGTTTGGCAAGAAGTGTTTGGCAAAACTTTCTGAACTCTAACAGAAAGCAAATGTCAGAACTCCATCTCCACACCACCACCACCACCACCACACCATCCATTTTTACCTGACACTGAAGCAGGCAGGATAGCCTGGCCCACAAGTCCTTGTTGAAGTAAATTTTGATCAAACTGACTCGTCAAAACAGAGTTATTCATGATGAAAACATTAGGGTCTGTTGAGGATGAATTAAGGAGACTGACTGGTTGTAGCCCCTCAGCTGAAGTCCGGGCAACAGGCTTCCTAACTTTCTTTGTATCCGGTTTATAATGACACTGTATGTGGGTTTTTCTGCGCCCCGAAGTACGAAACCGCAAATCACAGTGTGGGCATTTGAAGGGCTTTGCTCCTGTATGCAGGCGCATGTGGACTTTCAGACTGCCTTTTGTAGAAAAAGAATTACTGCACACGTGACAACAGAAGAGCTTCTGGCCTAGAAAAGTTTCAAAACCAGAAAGATAAGTGATTAAACCTCTAAAAAGACTGTCAGGACTAAATCATCCATTTAACAAAACCCATAACAGATTCTAAACTAATTTGAACAGAATAAATTTGAAATAATTGGATTTTATCACTTGGCTGCTTTTCAAATGAATTAAGGTTCTCAATGAAGCGCATATTAACTTTTTTCTTTTACTAAAACTCAATATTCTTTTAAAGCTTTCATGCAGAATCTTATTCGGTCACCTTCATGCCTCTGTCCTCCTCATCTCATCTTCCTGACTAATCCAGTTGTTTCAACTACACAGCTCATAAACTGGAGAATTAAAGGTTTTATATCAACCTCTTCAGCATTTGGCTCCTACTTACTTAGACACTCAGTTCCTTTTTAATTCCAGCAGCTTTATTCTTCTGTTTCAATGCTGCTTCAATTAACCAGTATTAATGGATTACAAGTAGGAAATTATTAAAATTAAGTGAGATAACATTCTAAAACAAAATATCAACGCCTCAGAGTAATCCAGAAGTACAAAAATCTGGTCTATACGTATACAGACCCTTTCAGTCTCTCCTTTCAGAGTGCATAACATCTGAAAAATATCCATGGTCTCAAATGGAATTTCTAATGTACTACAAGTAACAGCAAACTACAGAGCTCATTTCTTTAACCATATGCACAGCTGCACAATTCACAAAGCATAATGTAAATATCTGGCAGAAAACATGCCACTGCAGCTGAAAACCCACTATAACTCCTGAAATTCCCAGGCCTTGCAGCACAACATTGCTTCCTAGCTAAACAAGGGAAAGAAACCATTGCATTTGGTAAAGAAATCACAAGAGCAGTATATGCCTATGATTCCTGCTATTGCGCTCTACTTTCCATTTACACAGAAGAATCTCTCACCAAATTCCTGAATTACAATTCAACCTACTTCAAATTACAAAACCCTGGCACACTGTTGTCACATCCCGTCCAACAAAACTAAGTAAACCTCTGACAATAATGGAGAAGAAAGAGCCCAGTAACATGAACTAGTAAGACAATGGGAATCTGGGCTGCAGCAAAGTCATCTACCACATTCAGAGTGCCACAAAAGAAGCCATCTAGCAGTCCTTCCCACTAAATAAAAAATCCCCACCCGTTGGAAGAAAGGGGGGTGGAAAAACAAGAGAGAAAAAGAGGAAAACAAAAAAAAAAAAAGCAGGATGGAACAAACTGAACATTGGAAGCCCTGTTATTTAAATATGGAATGAGATTATGACCTGACTCTTGGGCCTTTTGTGTGAATACTAGGAATCTGAACAGAAAAAAGAAAGATGGTTGAACTATGTTTTCAGTAGTTTAGTAGTTTTTAGTTAGTGTGCACAAGGGAAACTTGGAGGAAAGACGATCACAAATTTGGATGAAAAACCATCGAGGAACGGCAAACACTAAATTGGCACTGCTTCCAAATATAGCAAAAATTGAATGTGTTTTATGCCATTGACAGTTACACCACACTACTGGCTACACAACTAACATGTTAACAAGAACTGTTACATAATCAGGAAACTGGAAAGGCAATGAAGACAGAAATGCAATAGTGTGTGACTTCAATTATCCCACTTTGTGCTACATCAGGATATAGGAGCTAAGTGTTCAGACAAAGAACCATACACCTCAATGATAAACTTCCAATCAGCCAGTACTTCCAGTAACATCCCAAACTAATTCTTTGGATCAATGCTGACTACAGATGATATCAGGTAGGCTCCTATCCAGGCAACTTTCATTTACAGCTGAGGAACAGAGTAGCTTTTTAAACTAAACTATTTTTAGGGTAGTTCCAGACATTAATACTGTAAAAATTTTCTTTATTTATTTTTTAAATAAATTATGTACGTCTCAATATAAAACCAATGAACTATTAGGTGCAGGTATTGCCCA
The DNA here is from genome assembly GCA_013397865.1 of Struthidea cinerea. NCBI lineage: Eukaryota > Metazoa > Chordata > Aves > Passeriformes > Corcoracidae > Struthidea > Struthidea cinerea. Next base: position 2,762,573 of record VZTI01004400.1, read on the forward strand.
CAGACTACAACAGCATTCCAGACAGAAATCCAGGCTCAAATGCAGAAAATTGCACGTTAGTTAAACTTCATCCAGCACAAGCTGGCCCAAGTATAGAAGAACATGGAAGAAAACCTCCAAATGATAAAATGAATTACAATAGGGAAAAGGTGATGTGGCTTTTGCAGTGAAAATTACATCTCACAAATCTGTGAGTGTTCTTTGAAGAAGACTGATTTCTCCACTGAAAAGACTGTACCTGGATTTTTTTAATTTTACATTGCTTTTATATGAAAAGACCTTAATAAAAATTCTGTCACAGGATGAAAGGACAGAGTCTTTTCATGAACTAAATAAAAACAGTTCTAAGACTGAACACAAAAGGTTTATACAGACAATTTTCACAAGGCTGCAAGTCAGGAGAAGAGTTCTTAAGCACCTGAGTGAGGACTCAAATAGCCAAAATTGTACTATATGTAATGTGAAAGAGAGAATGAATAGTAGGTTGGGAAAATCAGTTTAAGGATGTTAAATAATAATTTACAAAGCTCCATTATATATTATAAAAAAGTCTGTACAACAATAAAGAGCTTAAAAATTAAGAAAGGGAAACAACTTCTCATTATTTCTCAAACAAAAAACTAGTGGGCTTAGGAACAAAATTATCAAGACAGCAAACTGAAAATCAAACTTGAATTCAGGAACTTACTACTACTGACTCTACTGAAGGCCATTCCTTTTTACCCAGTTTTTCTGGGTTCAGAAAACAACTGGATAAAACTACTGTAAAATATTCCATTAAAGCTAGTGAGCAAAGAGATGCAATCTCTTATTCAGAGTCTCACAATTTGTAAACTGCTTAAATCTGGAGGTACATGACCAAATCCCTGCTTAGTTACTTTCATTCTCCTTACTATCTGCTACTGTCTGAGACAAGATACTGATCTACACAACAACTTCACAGAACATGAGTACTATTTCTTACTAAAAAACATTAGAAAGTACAAATACAGTAAAATGAAGAGGTAGCTTCCATGAGCAAAATAATTATGCATTACAGCATTAAAAGTCTTCTATCTTGTTTTTCGTATTTTTGAAAAGACATAATAATGAAACTTAATGAAACTGTAGACAGTTTAAGAAATTAATTAGTTCAGGATTGGGTTTATTACAGAAGTTCAATGGTAAGAAGAAAACAAGTATGAAAGACTTAAAAGGTTTTTTTTAATTAGCACAAAATTGGGGTTGAAAAATAGTAGTATTAAAATCAGACCTCCCTCAGTAAAACAAAAGAACTACTGTAAAAATCTAAGTATTACAGATATTAGGTTTACATTCAACTTGCAAGATTCAAACAGCTGAATGCTCAAGATTTTTGTATACTTATTTTCCAGTTTACTTAGCATCACAAACATTAATGTTTATAGGGTTTTTTTTTTTTTCCTCGAACTTCATTTTGTAAGATTCCCCCAACACCACCTTCTTACTCAGGAAAATCATCTATCATTGAAATGCTACAGAAGATTTGATGTGAACATAGTCTGGATACTTACATACACAGTTTTTGCAGGAGCTAAGACTATGCTTTAGAAGCCTAATAATACAGAAGGCTGTAATAACATGGTTTTACTCAGAACGTTCTAATGTGATTCATTTGATGATATTTCAAGTACCAAATTTCCCCCAGCACTGCCATCCATAGCTCCAAATACTAGATCACAGTGAAACATAGCATTCCTTGCAAAATCTGTACTTGAACAGCTGGTCAAGAAAGCAATCAGCTTCTAAACAAAGACATGCAAAACCTTACTGACCTGTGTGTGTTTTAACATGACAATCCAGAGTGGATTTTACAGTGAAACTCTTTCCACATTCATCGCACTTATACGGCTTCTCTCCAGTATGGATACGAACATGCCTAAGAATTCCAGGATACGTGTGTAAGTGAATTTCTACTTTTATGTCAGTTTGTACAAATATTTATTTTATATCTTACTAGTTTTAGAATTAATTAAATACTTATACTAGCATTACACTAAGCAGAACAAGATGATTTAAGTATTTGCACTTTTTCAACAGATTTTTACATGTTTTTATATGCAACTCTTAGAGCAAGAAAAATAATTTATTCTAAAACTTCATAATAATAATTTTAATACTGCAGGAAAATAAATATGAAAAGGCTGGATTAGTCATATTCAGAACATGTAACATTTTGACACATTTTTAAACTACTGTGAAAAAGAAAAATTTATGTATGTATTAGTCAAACTTCAACTTGGGCATAGAGAGTTACATGAAACTGTTATTGCTAAAGTTTCTGGTGAACTATTCAGCAAATTAAAAACATATGGAACTTTTCAATTCCTCACCTGACTAAATCACTGGGTTTTTTAAAGCTTTTCGGACAATAACTGCAACAGTTGGCATATTTAGGCTCTGCTTCCAGTTCTGCTTGCTTATCTTTGATCTCACTAATTCTGTCTTTCTCTGCAGCTGACTGGACAAGAACTTTTTCTGAAACAGTGGCACTTTCTTGAGGCCTAATCTTTGCCAGTTCTGCTGTTTCTTCTTCTGTAAAAGTTATGACACCAGGACGAGATTTTCTGGAAGTTCTTTCAGAGCTTTCATCATCATCTTCAACACATGCAACTATTAAGTAAAAAAAAAAAAAAAACAAACAAAAAATCAAACCAAAACAAAAACCATATGCCCGTTTAGTTTAATCTGTCAGCTGAAATTACAAAAAATAAAAGGCTTTATTATTAAACACATGGCCACTACATTACGTGCTTCGACTTTAATCTCATTCACAGGTCTAACTACTCATGTCTGTACTTCATTTTAAAAGAAGCTGGATTTATGATTATTATTTTTACAATAACTAACACAGGTTAAGTAATACAGGACAAAAAAATCTTCTACTTTAGTGACATACTAAAGTAGCTATGTCACATACAATACCTTTAACGCACTGGACAGATCCTGGCAAACTAATTTCTTTAAACAATTGAGATAACAGAGCAATTTCAGTAGCTCTGAACATCAGACATTATCCATGCTGGAAGGCTATTTCGTACCATTACTGTTATAGCATTCATGTAATCCACCAAAACATCTGTATTTCTTATGTAGTAAGGACTGTAAAAGTAAAAATGAAATAATTTACCTCCCCCTCCTGTATCTGTAGCTGCTGCTACAGCTGAGGAGACTGCCTGATGTTTTTTCATATGTTTTTTGCAGTGAACAGTTGTTCGAAAGCTTTCATCACAGAATGGGCACTTGTAAGGCTTCATGCTCATGTGAGTTGCCATGTGCCTGGTAAGGCTGCCATTAGTTGTGAAGGAGGTATTGCAAATGCTACAGCTGAATGCTTTAACTCCTTAAAGTAACAGAAACAAATAAGTAGCATGCTATTTGTTTAAGTTTACTCACACAGGACATTTACAAAACCCAAGCATGGGTTAAGCTAATATAGAGCTGGTATACTCTATTACCTGTATGAGTCTTCTCATGTGACTTAAGAACTCCCGAGGAAACAAAACCACGGCCACAGAGTTGGCATTTATAAGGTTTCTCACCAGTATGTGATCGTACATGTTGCTTCAAATGGCTGGATTTCTTAAAACCCTTGTTGCAATATTCGCACCTATTAGAAGAAAATTGTTTTAATTAGTTTCATGTAATTATTAGCCATAAAAGATCCAGGAAATTCTGTTACAAAAACTAAAAGCGTTACATACCTATATGAACGCCTACTCTGATCTTCATTTTCCTCAAGAAAATGAGGCCTTTGGGTGTGCAATTCAAGTTCTTCCTGTGGTGACTGATCTTGTATCAAGCGAGTGGTCTAAAAAACAAAGCCTCAAGTAAATTTCAATAACACAACATTTAAATATAGTCACACAAATAGGCAAGAGAAAAATTACAGCACTTACAGTCAACACAAGTAATTAAATTTATGCTTTCATACATTTTGACAGCAAGAGTGCAATATAATACCTCTTTCATAGTGAGAAGGAAAGCATCAAAATGTTCACCTACTGAACTGGAATAGACAACATGGTGCACTTACACTTCTCCAAATCTCCACAAAAATATATCTAAGTCATCTAGATTTTCTAGTGTTTAAGGAGTTAAATTCAAAACTAGGGCAGCCATTTTAAACACGGAGTAAGGAGCAAAACACAGTATTGCTGACAGACTTCACTACTTTCTGAACATCCCTGTAAGGAAAAGCCACAAAAGACTAATCTCTGAGTAGAAGAGTATGCTTCAAAATTTGAAGCCAAGGGAAATTCCAAAGGCTGTAGGCTGAAATGACTCAAACTCTTCCAGATCCTAAAACTCCAAAAGTTCTCTGACAACAATTGCACTTTGCAAACAAGCTTGAAGGGACAGTAACTCATAAAGATAATGGTAAATACAGTACAACAGATTGTCTTCATGCCAGGTACTTCTACCATCATAAAAAGTTACATTTAAACTGCATTTTTGGCAATTGAGTCCTTTTACATATTAAACTACATGAGAACCACGTAAGAACATCATACACTGCAATACGCAAGCTCCATGAATGATCACTAAAGATTGCAATGCTTTTTTTTATTGCTTGATCATATATGTCTGTAGACATTTAAAAATCAGGAGAGAATATAATGCAGTAATGTAAACTTATTTCATAACATTACATCCTCTCCTTAGTTTTAAACTCACAATCCAACACTACAGTATCTTTTAAGTCTAGAGCATCAAAACATACAATTCCTTTGCAGAAACTGTAGTCAAGTCACTTATCCTCCCCTCACCTATCTATTTTCCAGTTGTAAAGAATAAGCAATCTAGAGAAGAAATCCTGAAACTTTTCTGACTTCTCATTTTACCTAATCACCAATGAAACGGTGCAAGAAAGTCACGACTGAACATGGAACAATGAATCCCGCCTTCGAGTAGTACTTACTACGTTAATAGTGTCTGTATTTGGAACCTGAAGAAGGGCTGGTGGATGATAACTCGTTGAAAGAGCCTGAGATTCAAGCGTGCTTGAATCCTGCAGCTGTTGTACAGCTGGAAATTGAGTCTGTTGATTGTAGCTGTCATTCACTGTAAAACCTGCCAGAAATTAAACAGTCATAAACCTGAAAAATACACTATACTGGACTCTGAATAACACCACGCTTTTCTGAAGACTACCTTCAAAAGAGAGTAAGTAGCATTACCACATAGTAATAGTTGTACTCTTCACTGTTGAGCGTCAAAACACACGTATGTTTCTGGCATCTACGTAATAGGCATAACAGGGTAACTTACCATTAGCTGGAATTCTATTGGAAAATCTCCTCCACAGAAAAACACTGTTTGAAGTTCCTTCAGGGTGCCACAATTACCTTAGAGCCATTGAAATTTTGAATTTCTTGTATGTAAGCATGCATGTGTCAAACAGGTTGACCCATCTCCCTTTATCCACGTTGGTACCACGCTCCCTTAACTACACTGGAAGCCGATCACAAGGATGCAAAGCTCAGTGGGGAGGATGGCGGGTGAGTGGAGGAGATGACCCAATAGGAGAACTCCAGTTTCTGATAAAGTAACCCCATTTTCTCCTACTTTGGATCTCCTCCACATATTCCCACTCTTTAGATAATAGTAAAGTAGAGCCTCTCAAAGGCAAACTGCAAAGTGAAAAATAAACACTCTTTTATTCACATTTCTGGCATAAAACCCTGAAATTTTTATTTGGTTTTGTTCTCCTGAAACAGCAGATCTTAATCATCTCCTTTTCTAAACGAATGAATGAAATGATAGCACCAGTGATTCAGAGCCAGGGAAATATAGCTCAGATTGCAGTGCTTTTTAATGCTGTTAGAGATGTCCTTTTATCAACCCTTTTAAGTCTTAATACTTCAAGTATTAAAAAATAACCCACAGTGTCATGTGGAAAAAAATGAAACCACAGGTACCAGTAATTAAAGTATGGGCAACAATTTTAGTACTTCTGTGCAGTTTGCCTTTAGTGGACAAAAAGGGTGAAGATTATGAAAACAGGGTAGAAACAAACCCACATCAGACGATCACAGCATCAAAGACCAAAAAGCAATGCTTAAAGAATGTTTTGAGTAACAGTAAAACAAAAACCTGGATGTGTTGAGTTAAAGCAGAAATTTTCCCAAAAGACACTTTCCACAGCAGAAGAATATCTTAATTAGTAGAGAAAAAAAACCCCTACTTGTATGCTACTGCTTCCACCACAGAATGAAAACTCACAAATGTAAACAAATCTTGAAAGCATTATTAATCAGGTCATAACTGGTGACCAAACCTAATACTGAAACTTGTATATTATTTTCTCTCCTAGAACTACCACAAGAGTACAAGAAAAAAAGATCCTAAAAGCTGAACCTTGCACCTCAATTACCCTTTGTGAAATGACAAAAAAGTAGCCTGAAGAAAGCAACGAAAAGTACTGCAGTGATAAGAGGGCTGCTAATTCCTACTTTTCAAATAAATTTTAGAAGTATCTTAATAGAAAAATGGCATTGCCACTACACCAGATGAGAATACGAAAAAACAAGACTCAAGAAACTGAAGCAAAGTGATGTCACTTCCATGCCCTACATAAAAAAAAGGACATAACTATTAAATATACTGTCTAAAAAACCTGAAACTTCTTTTCTTATCAGTAGGTAAATTTTACTAGCTAAAAAGGAAAAAAGCAGTCACTATACCATGACCTATTTCATTTCACAACATTTAAACAAATTATTAACATCCTGAAAAATTTTCCAGGATCAGCAACAAAATGCTCAGGAAGAGAAGTCCTGAATGTAGAGGTATTTGAGGACCAACTGAAGAAAGAAATGCTACTTCTGAAAGTAGTTTTGGCATAAATACAAACCAAAGCTGTAACAAGAATATACATGAGGCATCCCCATTTTAATCAATACCTAGCATAAGGGTCAATTTCCCCATAAAATTTAAAAAAAGATCTGACAGTTTTGAGCATTCTAAAGGCATTTGCTACCACCATACTATTTCTACAGAACAGCACTACAAAACAACCCCATACCACCAAACACCAGAACCCAGACATTCAGTCTGAGAAAGAAATTTCACAACCTTTATTTCCTGCTCTTGTTTTCATCACTGTATGTTGTTTCCCAGAAGCTTTTGATCAATCTTCAAAGAACAAGAGAACATCTTAAGCTCTATATAGTAATGGGAGTCTCTTAGTACAAAGTCCTCTAAACTTGGAATTGGATTTCGTGTTTTTCAGTACAAGTAATCATTTGTGTTGCTTGGGGTTTTTTTGGCTTTAGGACATCATCCAACCTATTATCTTCTATATTAACAAAACATACTGAAAAACAGAATACTCTGGAAATCATTTCACTAGTAGAAAGATGTGTCTTGCATGTGAGAACAAGAAAACAACAGTATGATAGTTTGTAGCAAATACAATATTTAATTTAGAAAAAAAATTCAACCCTTTACTGACAGATCATTCAAATTCTACACATTATAAACATCGACATGCATATGTGCATCTCAGCAGGGATCACTGACCAGCAATTACATGTTCTGCAGGTCTGCTTCTTAGGCAACTTTGGCAACCAGCTGAACAGTACTGACTGCAAATATGTGTAAACAGGTACTGAAAGATCGGAACTCAAAGTCCTGAGATTGCAGATCAGCTTCTTAGGAACGCAAAACAGCATTCTGGGGGCAAGCGTATATTTGCACGGGCTATAGAATTAACAGCATTTGGACTTCCAGTTTTTCAAGATCATCTGCCTGTCACCACTACTTGAATTATCATTCAACCATGCTTATAGGGAGACTTTAAAGGAAGTAAAGGTGATGTAATTTATATGAAAACACATTTGGTGACAGATGACGTTCAATAACCCAAAGACAATTTCAGATAAAAGACATATTTGTTTGTTCTGACATCACTAAAAAGTCTTCAAATGAAGATGCCTGAACACAAACTACAAACAACGTAAATCCTTTTCCTAAGCTCAAATGAATCATAGATTATGATACTGCAGCACCCTCATAGGATCTGCACTTCTTTACAAGTCTGAACATACAAGGAAGAACATCTATCTGAACAAACAAGAAATTCAATAGAAGTATTACGAACAAACCTGAAAGAAGAACCAAAATTCTGGCAGGTCTGTGCAGACCTAGAGATTAGACTCATCTGACTAAAATGCAAAGTTGGGGTTTTTCCCTTAAAAAAGGAAAAAGAAAAATCAAAAAACCTATCAAAGATTTTTTAAAACTCCTATGTTATTTTATTAATAAACACTGAAGCAAAATATTTTAGCAAGAATACAGCCTATGAATACCAAGAATAAAAAAGACATAGTGTTTTAAGTTCGAATGTTCTGCCTAGGTGATAGGAAAAAGAAATTAGGAGCATGAAGCACAGATGCAGACATAGGGAGAGGGTCGACCAATTTAACGCATGCATCCGCGCAAATGCTTACCTACCTGAAATTCAAAAAATTTGAAGGGCTCCAGGATCTTCAAGGAAACTTCAAAGAGTTGGGAATCTGTGGATGAGATTCCAAGTAGAATAGGAGACATCTTATACAAATGAGACTTTAAAAAGCCCACACCACAAATGTTCTGTTTCTCTGAACCAATTTTACAACGTATTGGCGATCAGACTAGATTTCTGACGATGAAAGAATTGTTTTGTGAGTTCTAGAAGAGTCTTTCCCCTCCCCAAGAAATCATTCAATATTCATATAATACAGAAGATACACAGGAACTGAAGTTTAAATAAGATAACAAAACAAGAATTACTTATTGAATTTTCAAATTTCAAGGAACCACTAAAAAAAAAAAAACCGAACAAAAACCACCACCACTCTTCAGAGTAACGTAGAACAAAAGGCTGCATTTTTTTTCTGTAGTGTCTTCTCATTCATTGAAAAACTGCAAAAGTCAACCAATGAAAATAATATTGTAAGAGGATCTGGATTAGTCTTGTTTAATAAAGGTGGAGACTTTAATTTTCTTTTCTTTACATGCAAAGCAGCACAACCTAGAGAATTAAAATTGGCAAATTATACTATTTCTTCATAGTGTGATGCAACTTACCACAGTGAATTAAGTTTTTACAAATGATACTATGCAATTAAAAGGGAATGAAACTAAGAACAGAGAAGTTTGTGCAGACAGAATACCAATTACTGGTTACCAGCCATATAAAGTTATTTCCTAGAGTCAGAAACAAGGAGATCAAGGAATCAGCCAGGGATGTATGCTTCCAAACCAAAACAAATTAAAACCCCTTGAACATTTCCCACCTCAGCAACAGCCCCCCCTTCCACAAAACCCAAAACAAAATTAGTAGCTTCATATTAATGGAACAATTCAAGAAATCCAGCTGTGAAAAGCAAAGAAAGACAGTAATGTCTTCACTATTTGCAGGCTACACATGCCTACACATAGTTCTCTGTATTTTATAGGAAAAAAAATAGTTTCCAAGTGCCTACAATCTCTTAACTTGCTAGTTTCATTGCACTATAAAATATAAAAGGAAACTGCTGTGGATAGGTGAAAGTATGATTTTTATGTGACTATATTCTGCACTGTCTTTTTCCAAAATGAATCCCAGTAGCTACTCACTCAAATCTTAAGAACGTGTTTCTTATCATCTCACGTTATGAACATGATATATATTGAGGGGGAAACTTCTGCAAACTACTTACTGCCACAGCAATTTCAAACATAATCAAGGAAAGAATATGAAAAGCTTGACTATAAAACCCATACTGTAATGACTAGACATCAGCTCATAAAAGCAAAAAAAAAAAAATTTAAGCATTCATAATATTCTACCAAGTATAGCTTCAAAATTATTTTTTTGCAAGTTCTCTGCGTTGCAGTTACTTTCACTACAGATGCTCACTTTAGAAATGTTTTATCATAGCTATGCTGTAAAGCCAGATTTATAAAAATTACTTTTTACGTCCTTTATTTATTACTAACCTTGTGATAAGCTCTGTTGATCAAATGGCTGCTGTGTTATACTCTGTTGTTCAAACTGAGTGATGTTTTCCTGTAAAGCATGCTGGGATGTCACAAATCTATCTGAAATGGGGAAAGGAAGGAGAAGGGAAAAGGGGAAAGAAAAGGGGAAAATATCAAGAAAAAAAGATGTAATTAACTGCATATATCAGTTGTTTCAAAACCCCCTCATTTTACAGTCATCTGAATTTTCGCATTAAAACTAAACTAAACAATTATTAGCTGAACAAGTATTTAAATCTTTGTTTATAGTACATTTTATTTATATTCTCCTGTTGTACTTGATAACTCACTGCACCATGAAAAAGAGCAAATAAGCAAAACCAAAATACTTCGTTCCACTATTACAAACAGAATAAGTACATGGAATGTTCATTCACCTCAAAACACAGGTGTTTCTAAGTAGACTATACAGCAATGCTTTTTAATAATAAGAGAACTGACATGGTAAGGTTTTGTGGATGTATTGTTTTTCTGTACTTTTGTTTAGTTTGCTTGCTACAGCTAAAGGGTGCAAATCCTAATCTTTTAATATTTTAACAGTAAATCTAAACACCAGTGAATGAAATTGTACTATATACTGTAAGTATATAGTAAGTAGCCTTTACTCCATGTATTTTGCTAGTTCCTGTCAAGAAACAATTATTTGAGAACATGTAAACTTACCTCATTATAAACCTTACCATATTTCAAATACTCACCCTCATCTTGCTCTAAAGGCTGATCAGCCAATTCTTGCTCTAGTGCTGTTTCTTCTGTGCCTACTACTGGCTGCTGCTCTAACTCTAAAATAGCCTGCTGATCTGTTGCAACAGTTTCTGACTGCTGTAGCTCATCACTTTGAATCTCCACTTGCATTTGTGTAGAAACATGAATGCTCTGCTGATCTACTGTAGAATCATCTATTGAAGAAGACTGCTGATTCTGCTGAAGTTGCTGTGCAAGTTCATATCTACAAAGAAAGGTGAGAAAGTATTTATGGTTTCAGTTAGACATATATCCTATTTATATGAACAATTTTTAATTTTTGCTATACACCACAATTTACTATACCTGCAAAGGTACCTAACTGTTTGCTACCCATAAAAAAAAATTGTTATTCAAATATATACATTTGCTACAGAGCAAAGCTGCCTTTCCAAGTATCTTTAAGGAATGGCTGCTGAACTGCACTGAAAGATTCGTATAAAAATTGCAAACATACCTATGAGTCTTCATGTGTTTTTTACAGTTGAGTGATGTTTTGAATGTTTTTTGACAGTAGGGACACATATATGGTCGAAGATCATTATGGATCCCCATGTGTCGCCTGAGGCTACCACCAGTAGTGAAGGCCCCATTGCACACAACACACTTGAAAGCTTTCAATCCAGTGTGTGTTCTAATATGTGCTTTCAGAACTCCAGCTGACACAAAACCTCTTCCACACTGAGAGCACTTAAATGGCTTTTCACCAGTATGCGACCTTCGTAAGAGAAAGCAGAAGTTAAAATAGATTGAACAGTTTGACTTAAAAATTTATTAAAGGACTCAATTTTAAAATGAACAAAATAAACCAAACTAAGGTGATAACTGTATGGATGGAAGAGGCCTCAATTAAGAAAATCCAGAAATTAAACTTTATTAAGTTACAAACAACCTGTCAGGGCTAAAAACAATACTGAGTAGTTTTAATTATGTTCTACAGTCAGATCTCCTTTTCTGATCATACTTTGTCTCCATTACAATACTTGGGTTTAATTTTTCTGTTCCAGATGGTATAGTAGCTCTTCAGACTAGCACATTATCGCTCACATGTATTTTCCTCAATTCAGCTAAAAAACTGTCCACAAAAGTTTGGAGAAAAAGATATGGTTCTCCTTACACATATAACCATGTCTTGGGGTGACTTTATGATGTGTATCCCCTATCGCTACTCTATGCCCACCAACCTTTTCTGTACCTTTAAACTGAGCCTGAGAGGGACAGAGGAAAAAAACTTTTCCAAGCAGTTGTTTCAAGGACACCGAGATATGCTCCTTGGCTTTTGCAGTACCCTTGGGTTTTTTTTTTCAGTCAACTTTTTTTTGGCTTTTTTTTTTCCAGAGGGAGACGGAGAGTTGAATTTTGTTTTCCTAGGATTTGGGGGTTTTTTCCTCTTCTTCTCTTCTGGACTGTTTCAACAACATCTGAACACATCAGGAGAATTTTTTCCTGGAGGCCCGGGGGGGTGGGCCCTCGCCGACCCAGCTCCAAGGAGGAGAGAGACCACACCTACAGAAGGACTCTGAAATCTTCCCAGGTTTTCTCTCTACAGAGAGAGAGATCTCATTGTTTAGCATTATTATTCCTTTGCAGTGTGTTTGTTAAATAAATAGCTTTTATCTCTTTCACTTTCCTTTGAGGAAATTTTTTTTTCCCCGAACCTGGTGGGGGAGGGGTGGTTGCAACCTGACTTCTATCAGAGGCTATTTTCCTCCAAATTTGTCCAAACTAAGACGAACCACTACACTTAGCAGCAACAAAACTCTTGGGAAAAGAACTGTGTCCATCCTGAACACCTCCTGAACAAGGCACACACCTGTCTCTCATAATGCTATGTGAAAGAACTATTCAAGTGGGGAAAGCCTCTCATTTATATTATCGAAGTACATAGCACTCGCTGTATCCTTCCCTCCAGAGGTGCTAAAGGAGTTTCCCTCTACGACTACACTGAGATACAAAACAGATGGAAGGAAAAGTTAGGAAATGGAGTGGAATGCAATAAGAATTTTAAGGGTTACGACTGTAGCATCCCAGGAGGGAGCTAGAAGGAAGACAATGGGAATGCTAGGAAATGGAAGATAAAAGAAGCAAGATTTAATAAAATCAGGTAAAGTTAGGGACAGCTTATGATTACAGTAACCTTGGAAATCTATGATCACCACATCAGATGCCATAACATAATATAGGGAAGATATTAAGATTACTGTTTTGCTACCAATACACACTATAAAAATCAGCAGTAGGGTATCCTGACCTTCCTTGGTGTGCATGGGGGATAATTTGGCATGGGGGATAATTTGGCACACTATTCACAGTCCCTGCTCTACTGAAAATACCCCTACTACAATTTCCCTCTTTTTCAGAGAGGGAAACAAGCTTTGCAAGCAATGATCAGCACTACTCCATGAGAACACACTGTCCACATAACTATCAAGCATAGCAATGCCAATTTACAAAGAGCAAACACGTAAAAGTTTCTAATTCCTCCACGAAACCTTAAACAAAGCCACGCTTCACTCAGTACTCTGTTGAAAGATCAGAGATTGTTGAAAGCTGCAGGTGATTGGTAACCACATCATACTTTTGCATTTTCAGTATAATTCAAAATTATTTGCATTTAAATCAATCCATCTGGAATGTGTCTACAGAAGACAGTGAGAAATCTAGGCAGGATATTACAAAAGAAAAGATGTGATACTGTAAAGCTTCCCTTCCTCCTGTTAAGACAGCATATAAAACCCAGACACTGTTCTCAGGCAGTCTGAGAACTTAAAAATACAGAACTTGATTTGTAAAGAGAGTATGAGGAACTCACCATGATCTGGGCTAGAGAAAGTGAGAAAGCAGTACAGAGCTTACATTGCAGAAACAAGCAGATTGCCACCTGCTTGTGTGGATTCTTCCCTTAGATTCCAGTAACCATCTTAGGTGGGGTTTTTTCATATTTCCTCTTCTAATTACTTATAGTTTGTAAGTCAGATAGCACTGTTTCATAACCTGACTAAAAGTTAAATCTCACTGTCCGTAAAACTGCAAAACTGTAAAACCCATCTAACTTTGAAGCTACTCTTCTTTTCAAAACAAGATTGGATTAGTTACCTCCACTGGTTCTCCTGTAATCTAAATTTTTCTATGACTCCACGACCTTGTGGTTGTAACAACCACTGACTACACAGAACTTGAACTGAGCTTCAAGCAACATAATGATCCCAAACAATATTTACTCGATTACAATGTAAGCTCAAATTCTTTTAGAGGTTTTCTGTACAGAACAAAAGGCAAATTTCCTTCTGAAAAAATAGGAGTTACGTACAAAGCAGCCAATTTGGAGTACGCAATTACAAAATTACCATAACAATTCACAAACAATGCTTGTTATTTTCTATACACAGTTTAGAATCCAGCGTTAGTAAATTAAACTGCACATTGAACACTACCACTTGTACTGCTAGAACTGCACATAGGCATGAGTTAGTCCAAAGCCTCCTCCAACTCTACCAGAAAAACAAAGAAATTCAAGTATCACTGGTTCACTGTTTAAGAGATGGTACAAAAAAATCTTTTCAGTGAATACTATATAAATTTCATGCTTTTCCATGAATCTGTTATTACACACAATTCCTTCCTTTGTTGTGTTTATTTTACCTGATGTGTTGTTTAAGATGACAGGATTTTTTATAGGCTCGATGGCAATAACAACACTTGTATGGTCTCTCTGCATTATTCACAAAATTACTGTTAAAATAGTTTTGGAAGACCTGGCTATTCCTTGGGATTGGCTGGATAAGACCTGCATATATGAACACACACACAAAAAGGAGAAATTGATTGGTCAAGTTGCAGTAGTCTGAAGAGCTTGTATTTGAAAAGAAAGAATGACTACACTTGTAGTATCCAAAAATACAAAGAAAATGTTTTCAGCACTTATTTAAAATTATGCATACATCTATTTAGCATTATAGATATTATATTGTGCATGCTATTTTAGTGGTAAGTTCTTCTTTTATCCACACGTCCACCTCATTATAGTAGCATCCTTGTCCAAAACAAGCATTAACTTTAGAAAAAGTTGGCAGTAATGAATTCATTGCTGATCCAATAGTATCTTCTTCCAATCTCGAGCTTTGCAAATGATATTTAATCAATGTATATCAGGTATACAACTTGACAAATATTTAATATGCCTTTTGTGAAAAGCATTGAAACAGGTAGAGAACAATTTGCAGAATTTTCTTCACAGACTCTTAGAAAAATTAAGACTATTTTAGGAAGCTAAATATATATCAACAGAAGCGCCACTCAAAGATTAACACTATTACAGAGTAACATTATTAGGTTCTTGATGCCTCTAAAAGAACTAAGATTATTTTTCTGCGGGGGGAAGGAGCAAAAATGTGGAAATACTGTGAGGGGGTTGAAAAAACATTACACCTTCCCGATAAACAGTAGAAATTACTTTTATATTGAACATTCTAGTATCAGCAGAGTTCATGTGTTATCAGCATCCATAGGAAAAAACTTCTACAGTATTTCTGGTTAATATTAATCTTTTTCCAACAATTGGACTTCAACTGCATAGAACTTTATTGTATTGAAGTGGAGCTTTTCTTTAAAATCAAGAAATGGGATTATAGTTGTTTCTGGGGTTCACTCAAGGAAGAAATACTGTGTGATCTGAATGAAGCTGTCAGCTAAGTTCTGCTTGTACCCCAAAAATTTAAGTTTCTTCTATCTGATACCAAAATAACCCCTACTCTTGCTTTCACTATCTTCTGGATGCAGTGAAAGCATAAGGATTTTTAAAGAGTGATAAAAATTTTATCAATACAAGATGAAGGTATTACCAATATAAGATTCCACGATAAAGATGACTGCATAACAGACAAGTCAGGGGTTAGCAGACTGTTCAAACACCTCACCCACTGCATTGACCTCTACTGGACAACAACATATTGTTTTGATTGGGTTGTAGAACTTCTTCCAAAAAGTCATTTTACATAACCTTGTGAAAATATTTATACAACAGAATTAAAATAACTGGATGAATTCTCCAAAGCAGGTTCCAGAATTAAGCTGCCTTTTTGAAACATGACTACTAATCATTACCACTAATTCAGCTGAGGACACAATTTATAACAAATACTTTAAAATCATGTAACACACTGACTCATTAGTATCTGTAATCTGAATAAACATGATCATTTTAAGAAAAATCTAGGTCATGAACTGTCATCTCTTCTACACCTACAGTCTAATAATAATTAAATTAAACTCCTTAATATAAAAAACCACATACTTTTTTACTGGTAAGGATTACACAATTTCACTGTAAATAAAAAACCCTCTTCTTATTAATTCTAGTGCAAGCAAACTATAAAATACGGCACTTTGCTGAAGTTTGTTTTTGATGACTTCTTTCAAAGTGCATCTTTGAAGATGAATGAGCTCTGAATGCTTTTGCTTGATTAAAATGTGACCTTTATATTCTATTGAAATCCAAATTTCAAGAGACTATGGATTTACTTGATCTTTACCTAAATCAGTTATCAGTATGGGCTCTTGCAAAGGAATGTCTGGTACTGGACCACTTGACTTTCCTACTCGAACTTTTGCGGGTTTACGTTGATGTCGCAGCTTTCTTAGTTCCGTATGTTTAAAATGTGAAGTGATGTGAGTTTTCCGATGGCCCGATGTTCTAAACTTCTTGTCACAGTGAGGACAAGCAAAAGGCCTAACACCTGCAAAAGATTTAAAAAAAAAAAACTAGTTTAAAATTTAATTTCCATCAACCTAGAAATGTAGCTTTAGAATACCAATTCTCTTTCCTGGTTTTTTTTTTTTGCTTTCTCTCATGGTGTTTATTGTTACACAGGTTTTCATTACAGATCCATAAAACCAATCAAAGTAACAGCTAATCTGCTGAACTGCTAATGGATTGAAACACATCACTTGAAGCAAGTTTGTTATCAAGAAACTGGATGATGAGAAAGTGACAGCAATTTTCAAGTGTTTCAGAAGCTCTCCTAAGAACTGCACATGGCAGGTTAAAGTCCTTCCAAAACAAACTTTTAAAAAACTGTGAGAAAAAGGAATCAGCAAACACACAGGCAAGTATAATAGGATAAAAGAGAGGGAACTGTGATGGGACAAAGTCAAAAAAATTATAGATCCATCTCTGAAAACATCAACTCTGTTTGATGGCAGTCAAAAAAGTATGCCAACAGAAGTATCAAAGAAAGACTTTTGTAATGCAAAATCCAGTAGAAACCTCTCTTTGGGAGAGATTTCCTAGAGAACTTGGTAAGTTAGAGACAGGCAAAGCTGAACAGCTTTCTGGTTTTGTTCAAGGTGAAATCTTGAACTTAAAAGGCTAGGAAATGTGACTGGGTATTATGAAGAAAGCTTTTATCAAGTTCAGTCACGGGCAGAAAAAATGTAGAAGAATGAACCGCTCTTCACAATGCAATAACTAAAACATTATATGAAACTACAGTTCCATAAACACCGGACTACCTATTTTCCAAGCCACCTAGTGCTTCTGCAACTCTGAATTAATCTGAATTCTTGTATAAAGAAAGCCTGACTTTAAACTAACAGAAAAAAATACTGGTTTACAAGTTTACAAAAAAAAGTGAAAGACCTTCTGCAGATGAATCCAACATTGATATCTCATGGATAAAATACATCAAACTATAAAACACATTGGATACCAAATGCACCTAAGCCAATGAAGGATACTTTTGCAGAAGATAATTATATAAACAGGAATGAAAGAGCAGCACATTTATCTTGCTGAAACTCTGTTTACCTGTATGAACAAAGAAAGAAATTGGAAAAGAACCAGGTAGCCTACCAAAAGCAGAAAATTAATTTTTCTCCATGGAAAGGATAGTTCAATCACATAGAAAGACGTGTTGAAGACATCATATATTATGTGAACAAAGACCATATGATCAGAGGAGTTTTAGGAATATGCAGTGTAAGATGCTGAAAACAGGTAAGTTGGTGAAAACATGAAACAACACTGTAATGTAGAACATAAAATGGGAAGTAACCAGTCCTGAGTGTTACAGTGAAATTATCAAAAAGTTTGGGGAAGGGGAGGGAAGATGCAGAGTAAATATTAAAGATAACTGGGGATAACTAAAATCAGAACTCAAATTTTAAGAGTATTACTCTTAAAAAGCATAATTAAATACTCAGAATAGTGATATCAAAAAGGAACAACAGCTGACTCATCAGAAAACTAAATGTCCATGGCTTTTGTAAGAGCCCAAAGTTTCAAAGCCATGAAACACTAGAGAGTTATGACAAAAAATTACACTCATTACGTACAACACTAAAATGATACATTCTCTGATAGATATTAACAATGACATGACAGACATGTCTACAACTTACACATTCCATAGTCTTTTCTCATTCAAGGTCTCACCCACATCATAGAATACACAAAGCGATTTCAAGGCCTTACCTGTATGCAGGCGAATGTGAACTTTTAAACTCCCTGAGGTGGAAAAGCTTTTCATACAAAATTGGCACTTGAAAGCTTTAATGCCAGTGTGTGTTTTTATGTGCGCTGTTAGAGTGCTCTTCACGGCAAAGGCGCGGAAGCACTGGGGACACTTGAATGGCTTCTCATGGGTGTGAATGCGAATGTGGCGCACTAAATCGCTTGGTTTCTTGAATTCTTTAGAGCAATATGGACAAACATGCCACCTTATTCCATTTTCTTCCCGTATAGAACCTAAAACAAGGAATATCAAAGTGAATGCTCTTTAAACCTTTTAACAATTCTTGAAAAATCCCACTGCATCGATGATATTGTACAAAGCAATCAGACCATAAAAACACTTTGCGAAACAGATGCCATTGCAACACACTTCATAGAAGATTAACTTCTCTATCAGATATATTTTACTTCATGAAAATGGTGATGGGCTGGAATGACAAAAACAAACCCCAAGAGAATCCTGTTGAAATTCAAACAATGCAATTTCTATGCCACATAGAAATGTAGAATGCAGCTGCAATGCAATGTAATATACCAGTTAACTTACAAATAAGGTATCTAACACAAAATTATCCAGCAATGACTGTAAATCCTCAGCCACAACCACACCAAATTATTTTACAAACTAAACACGTATCTAACTGGATGAGATACTTTGCTTGACCACCTCTTTTGCAAGTTCAGACTTAAATTACATTTTGTAAACTTGTAAAGGAAGAAAAACCGCACAAGTCCTTCTGATATTTTTACAATTTAAGGCTCCTTTTTTTACAAAATTTGTTTTATGATCCAAGAACCCTACGGTCTGTCCTAAGGCAACAGGATGTTTCTTCTCAACAAAAAATGAAAGGAACTCCTTCTAAATCCTATCAGAGTTTTTCTTTCATATATGTTGTTCAATATCAGATTGTCTGTCCATTTAAATCGGCTCACATAGTGGTTTTTTTTCCTGTCAACACACTGAGGTCATGTTACTTTATCAAAAAATAAAAGTGGTTGTGTTTGTCTGTAGAGCAGTGACCTTTTATTTTTACTTGTAGTCACAGCTAGAGAGTTGTTACTGTTAAACACAAGTAACAAAATAATTATTATCAGAGGAAAAAGTTAATTTTTATCACAGCTATACTGAAGAAGACAAGTTTTTACTCTGGATCAATTTCTCCATGCCTTGCAAAAGTAAGAGCAACATCAATGTAACTATGAAGATACTACAGACAGAGATCAAAGGCTGCATTACAGCACTGCATATACCAGGCTGGCCACTAAAGTATGAAGGCTTTACTTGGAACAAACAACTTCTAGTAGCCATAAAGCTCAAGCAACCTTGAAACTGAAGTTGAATTTAAGCACAGAGAGGCAAATGGCAGGCTTGCATATACACAACACAGTACAGAGGCACAACAATAACATGTATTTATGGTGACAATATCATATCAGTACTGTGATTCCAGAGACAGGTGACATAAAGTATTATTCATAACGCCAGCCTTCATCCTTCCCTACATGGAATCAGTGAAGAATTGCAGTCCTGCCCTTATGCCTCTGTGAGGCCTCACTTCCAAACGGGAAGAACAGTCCTTGCAACAACTCTTTTCTCTGGGACACACAGTGAAAACCCAGTCCTTGTCAGAGAAGGATGATGGGAGAGGAAAACAGATTCACATGCTTTTTTTGTCCTTCTCCTATAACTCCACTGATCTAATCCAAAAGATTTAGAAGTATAATTTCACTTCATGCCATCCTGAGATGTTTTTTTAATGAAAATATATTTCATAATGAAAATTATAAATATTACTGATCATACCTTACACTATGTTTTAGGTAAGAGCAAATACTGTTCATAACTAATCCACAATACATTTTGGGAAAACCTTTATAAAGCCATAAACACACCCACAATTACTACACTCTTTACAGCACAAGAAGTAGAAAGCAGTGGCAGTATTACCAGGCAAAAATGGTGATTTTTTCTTGATGAACTTTTTTTCTTTTTTATCTAGTTTATCTGTACTCTCTTGCTCCTTTTCTTGTTCGGCACTATTAGAATCAGCCTGATGATTTGAGAGGCTCGGGACATCTGGGTTCTGATCCTGGGTCCCAGCAGCCTTAGCCTGGCTGCAGTCAGTAGAATGTGCAGAGACAGGAATTGACGACAACCCACTGTTCTCTAATGCTTGCTAAAAAAAGAATATAAAAACTTCTAGATTAAGAAAGAAACATTCCACAGTTATCCACAACTTTCCTCAAATAAGTACTTAGAAGATACAATGCAAATATAATTAAAGGAATTAAATGTCTCATTTTCACAGAATTTCAGCTGTATTTCAAACCTGCGAATACATTATTACACAGCATTGATTTCTGATTGTCTGTGAAATTTTACGTTGTATTTTCTGCACTTACATATTTGCCAACAGCTGCCTTTCAGGACACAACAACATTTTTTTTTTTTCATAGCTATCAGGATAATAGTTATGTGTCATGTTGTTACTTTTTGCAATTCCTCATCACATTCCAGACATTAGAGAATCCAGCACAGGTAAACGGAGTGAACCTGCACATAAATGCATCTAACATTTGGGTCTTCCAAAACCAAATTTAAATGGTACTTAAGAGTCTAGAGATGAAAAGGTACGTTACAGGTTAGCAGGCTACCACTAAGACTAAAGAATATTATTCTTTGCCCAGTTCCATCCTGTTTGTGTCTCTATGTGGTGCAAGCTGTAGAACAAGCACAGACAGTAATTCACCACCCTACATCTGTTCTGTTACACCACATCTTCTTCTGCCATTATCAAGGACAAAATATAATAAGTTAGGAAAAACACTGGCTGACCTCAAAAAAAAATTTCTTGCACAAATAGGAAATATTCAGAAAGCCCTTATTAATTAGAACAGGGTAAAGGCCACGTATACATTCTCATTTTTTAACCAGATAAAAATATTTTTCCCCTCTTGAACGGTATTGTGTTTTAAGCACTGCATAACCTATGGACATGCCACAAGCTGCTTCTGGGCAACTGGAAAAGAAAAGCTAAAGGTATAAATAAAAATATCCATGTACAGAGGTGTACACTTAAAGCCATATAATTAATATTTATAGCCTTTCTTCTGTATTATTACACAAAAGATATATTGGTGCGGTCCATACCCGTTCAAAAAATCTTTACAATTCTTTCTTGACTGAAAAATTGTTTAGAAATCTGCAAGGAATGCCATTATTGAAAACACGGAGAACGAATTTCATTAAAACAAAAGAATGAGAAAGGAACCACTGAAATGTAAAGCTGTTCTCACACAGAGCTCTTACCTGCAAAATATCTCTACTGATCCCCACTGCAATGTTGAGCTGTTGACCAGGTTGTTGAGGCTGGTTATTTTCTACAGGACCTGGTTCTGATAACTCAAGGAGCTGCTGAATGACATCAGTGACAGTCTGCTGACCCTGATGAGCAGCAGCTGGAGACACCTGGTTTTCTGTCTGTTGAAGAAGTGGAGACCGAAAATGCGCGGCCTGAAACATACAGCAGTATGTTTGTCAAGGAAGATCACAAGTATGTATTATGAACTCACCTGTCCCGCTCCCTTACCTGAAATGTCTGGTAACTGTCCACTACAGTTCCACACAGAGGACAGCTACTTGTACAAGACATAATGATTATACAGAGCCTCCTTCAAAGCCTGCTCACCTCATTATAGAATTGCTTTTATATATCCCTTTTTTTCAGTTCTTCCCAAACTTGAAATTGTAAGCTTACAGCTTGAATTAAATATTTTGTTATCTACTGAACCTTCAACCAATTAAGAAAACACGGAGATCAACTACAAAACTCCACATGTAAAGGCCACATGAGAAGTAATTCCCAAAAGAGATAAACTGACATGGCTATCTTTTTAAATTTCACATTTATCTCAAGCAAGTCCTTTGGGAAAAAAACCAATCTTCCATTAGAGATTTTTTTTTTTTAGCAAATTATTTGTGCTGCTGTATCAAAACCTTTCAAAACAAACTACTAACTTTTCCCCTTCAATTTGGAACCTTTGAAACTGCTTAGCTTTAGAGGAATCTCTTCAAATTCTAAAAATTTAAATACACATCAGGCTCCATCAAAATACTAAAAAACCTTGAAGTAAAAATCTAATCTCTCAATCTTTAATTTGAAATTTTATCTTAGACTACCTTAGTAACAAATATGAAGGAAAAAAGTGATGAAGAGCCTTGGTATTTATTTTAAAATCAGAAATAAAGACTCCTGCTTGCCTACATTTATAAACTTTTCTTCTTACCACAAACAGACTGCATAAGTATACTATTACTGAAACAACTGCTTTCAATGATTTGTTTTACTGCAGAAAAGAGAAATAATATATTTATACAATGGTTAGCCCCATAGCTGGGTAACCTAGAACACATTGGGTTTTTTTTCTTTATTTGCTTCTAATATTCAGTTCTGTTCTCTAAAAATAACCACTTCCAGGTGTATGTGCAATCATACACAGATATAAAAGGCTGTGTTCTTTCAGATAATTTTTAGCAAAGAATAATCTTAGGCTTCACATGTGTACTATTTCTTTCTAATCTGAAAACTTCCCTGAGATTTTCTTTATACTGACACTTCACACTAGACAGTTAAGATGACAGTCACTGTAGTAAAGAAAGGATAGTTACAAAGAATTACATTAAGAAACATTAGCTCGACTCAGATTATGTCCTGTGAATTTGATGAAGTATTCTTAATGCCTTCTCAAGAGGTGGTACAAAACAAATCCTTATCTTGTTTCTCTTGCATGCACGTGAGAATATCACTTGTTACTCTGCTGATTTAACCATTAGGGTTTTTTACATCTCACCAGTGAGACACAAAAAGACTCCATCTCTTTAGATTCCAACTTAGCAAAAGTGCTATAAACATTTCAATATGGGTAAGACACTATATGCCATTCTCATTGCAATAAACAGGAACTGAAGCAAAGCAGTTTGCTAAAGAGTGTAACAGCTCTTTATATAGATAATTTCTTTTCTGGAAACAGAATGTAGGGAAGCTCTTAGGTAGAGCAGGATGCTTATACTAAAAGTGCATCAAATTCTCCCAGGTTTTAGCAAGAGAAAAATAAATTGTTAATGAAG
Source organism: Struthidea cinerea (assembly GCA_013397865.1). Taxonomy (NCBI): domain Eukaryota; kingdom Metazoa; phylum Chordata; class Aves; order Passeriformes; family Corcoracidae; genus Struthidea; species Struthidea cinerea. The sequence goes on from VZTI01004400.1 coordinate 2,785,981, forward strand.
GAACTTCTCAACGTCATCTTCAATATGAAAATCACAGCATTACACGCACTTAGCCAGTGTGTTCTGTGTATTATACAGCAGTTTATATACAGTCTCATGGAGGTCACCTTCTTTGAACAATAATGTACACACATGCACATACATGAAGTTTGTTACCATTACTCTTAAGATACGTTGTTAATTATAAAAAGTTTCAGAGGTCTCTTTCTAGGTCTCATTTGAATATCCGATTTTAAAGCAAACGTGGAGAATGAAGTGCTTTATTACTACTTCATTATTCCACTGTTGTTCAATTGGAATAGTGGACCTTGTGATGACCCTTGGTTTGTTTGACCTGCTGTGTAACACAGACAGTGTGACTGCTCTGAGTGAATTACTCCTTCAAGTCACAGTAACTATAAAAAATTAGAGCAGTTCTTTAAATTAAGCAGTTTATTGTGGTTAACTTTTTCTGTTGCCATCCAACTTCAATAATGGCTCCAAGAGAAAATTATCTTCACTAAAATTTCATACTTTATTTCAAAGTGTCAATTTGCCTAGCTTCGGCCCTCAAACTTTTTTTTCCTTTTCTCTATTAAGATGACAGACTTTTCCCTCTTCTTCAAAACAAGATGGAATCGCCCCTATGTATTTCATCTGATGGGCAAGGCAGCTAATGCACCTTGAATCTCTTCATTAATAAACACACCATAGCATATTTTAAGGATTCTGATGGCTCTGATTCCTCCTGCATCACTGAAAACAGTTCATGAATAGTGAACACTATAAACAGACAACTGAAAAAACCCTAAAAATTGCCAGAATTAAATACAGACTATATACAACCCTGGATCTGGACAGACCTGATCAATAGGCAGAGGCCAATTGTGTGAAGTTCAACAAGGCCAAGTGCCAGGTCCTGCACTTGGATCACAAAAAACCCAGGCAGCACTACAGGCTGGGGGCAGAGTGGCTGGAAAGCTGCCTGGCAGTTTCAGGCAGTTCTGGGAGGAGAAGGCAATGGGATCCATTCCTTCCAACTCATACTTCACACTAGGAAAAACCTGGCAATCTTCATCACATTGTCACAGAATATTCTGAGTTGGAAAGGATCCACAAAGATCATCAAGTCCAGCTCCTGGCCCTGAACAGGAACCACACGCAAGAGTCACACCACGTGTCTGACTGTCCAAATGCTCTTGAACTCTGTCAGTTTTGGTGCTGTGACCACTTTCCTGCGGAGCCTGTTCCAGTGCCCAGCCACCCTCTGGGTGAAGAACCTTTTCCTGATATCCAACCCAAACCTGCCCTGACAAAACTTCAGGCCATTTAATCAGATCCTGTCACTGTTCACCACAAAGAAGAGATCAGTGCCTGTCCCTTTCCTTCCCCTCGTGAGGAAGTTGTACTAGACTGCAATGAGGTCTAAGTCTTCTCCAGGCTGAACAGACCAAGTTCCTGTCCCTATTTGCGAAGTGACCATCCTCATCCTGTAATGGGGCAATGTTATTTTTACTCTGCCTATTGCCATTAGTAAATTTGAACAAACTCTTTTTATTGTCCCCCATAGTTCTGGCCAGCTCCAACTTCAGCGGAGCTTTGGCCACATGAATTTTCTCCTACATCAACAAGCAGTATCTCTGTATTCCTCCTGTGTCACCTGCCCTTCCTTCAACAGGGCATACACCTTTCTTTTCTGCCTTATTTCCAAGAAGAGATCTCTGCTCAGCCAAGTTGGCCTTCTGCCTCACCTGCTTGACTTGTTACATTTGGGAATCACCTGTTCCTGTGCCCTCAGAAGGTGACGTTTAAAAAGTGACCACACTGATATTCCCCAGCACCTACAAAAACATTCTCCCAGGGGTCCTTATTTACTAGTTCCCAGGGCAGCCTGAAGTCTGCTCTCCTCAGGTCCAGAGCTGACGTTTTGCTGGCACTTTTCCTCCTGTCAACAGAGATTCTAAACTCAATCGCTTCATGGTCACTGTGGCCAAGATGGCTGCCAATCTCCATTTAGCTTACGAGATCCTCTCTGCTGACAAGCAGCAGATCAAGGAGGGCATCTTTCTGAGTCTGCTCCCTTAGCACCTGTTCTATAAAGCTGTCATCCAGTTTTTTTAGCAATCTTCTGGCCCAGGTTGTACCAGCTGTGTGATGCTCCCTGTTAATTTCCGGCAAGCTGAAGCCCCCCGTAAGGACAAGGGCAGTTGACTCAGAGGCAACTTAGTTCCTCAAAGAATGTCACTGTCGATGGCTGGAAGGTCTACAGCAGACTCTCACAATGATATCTGCATGATTTTTTTGCCCCCTGATTCTTATCCAGGCACTCAACTGTTCCACTGCCAACTGTGAGTTCCAAACATTCTAACCCTTCTATTACACGCATTCAGTGCCACCCCTCCACCTGTTCTGCCCTGCCTACAGTGAATGGGCTGTTTATGGTGACTTTAAAGCAATACTGCCACATTTCCCAGTTCTTGGTTTTGTGGATCTGAGTACATGAGTGACTTGGGGTGACTTTATGATGTGTATCCCATATCACTGCTCTACTGCCCACCAAACTTTCTGTGCCTTTAAACTGAGCCTGAGAGGGAAAAGAGGAAAAAAACTGAACGAACTTTTGAAAACAGGTATTTCAAGGACACAGACAGACACTCCTCTGCTTCTGCAGTAACCTTGGGCTTTTCAGCCAACTTTTTTCGGCTCTTCTTTTTCCCTGGTGGGAGACGGAGAGTTGAACTTTGTTTTCCTGGGATCTTGGTTTTTTCTTCTTCTCTTCTGGACTGTTTCAACAACATCTGAACACATCGGGAGAAGTTTCTCCCAGAGGCCCGGGGGGGGCCCTCGCCGACCCAGCTCCAAGGAGGAGAGAGACCACACCTACAGAAGGACTCTCCACAGCGAGAAATTTTATTATTTAGCATTATTATTCTTTTCCTGTGTGTTTGTTAAATAAATAGTTTTTATCTCTTTCACTTTCCTTCGAGCAAAATTTCTTTTTTTTTTTCCTGGACCTGGTGGGGGAGGCGTGGTTGTAACCTGCCTTCTATCAGAGAGTATTTTCCTCCAAATTTGTCTAAACTAGGACAGTGAGAAAATAATCAGTAGCTGAAGCTGGGAAGGGGAGAGTCTAAGTCAGATGGTCTGTCCCTAAGATACCATGCTGCAACCTATAGCTGACAAACAAGACGCTGTATAGCTGCAACAAAACATGGCAGCATTCTCAGGGGGCTGGCACATACAGGCTTTCCTGCACACCACAACTGTTTGCTATGGAGTTCCAGAAAATCAGCCCTGCATCATCCTTCCCCAGCTCCACAGCTCCTCCTGAGCCCCACAGGTCCTCTGCTGCCTGAATTCCAGTCAACTCAACCAGTATGAACACAGCTCCTTCCCTCTCCAACCAAACCGTGGTAATCCCTGCAAAGTAAAGGCAGAGGGGTAGGGCAATCCAGTATTTTTAAGAATCCTTATTCTCTGCTCTTTTTATACAGAAGAGTATTTACCTCCATTTTAAAGAGCTGTTAAGCAGACTTATATCCAAAATCATGTGTGTAAACAAATGAGGCAATATAATCCATTTGAGACCTGTTCCACCTTTAAATAACCAGCTGCATTCACCAAGGAGCCTCCCTTCACATATTAGCTGATCCAACTTTCACAAAGTATCACAGCATATCCTTTTTCACCAGTTAAATGACAATGTATGAAATTATGTAAAGTCTCTCCCACTTACAGTCTTGACACAAAAATACAACAAAGCCTTCCCACTTACATTCTTCCATTTGTTATCAACAGGTTGCAAAAGATTAGCAGAGGATGTTGTTAAAGGCTGGGTGACAGAGTCCTACAAAGAAATCAAAATATTTTAAACCTTTGTCAAAAAAAAGAAAAACATGGCTGATATAATGCAGAAAAGCAGCACAGGAAAATGAGACTACATGAGAGAAACAAAAGTACACAAAATCACCTTAGTTACAAATACTAATGAAGCAAGTGACAGCAAAATGACAGCCTTACAGTCACTGTAATTTAAAAGATGTACTCTTGTACCACAAGAGTGCATTCTTTGGTATCACAGCACTTCAGGAAACTTCAGCTTTTAGAATGGGTGCTTAATAAGGACATAATCATTGCTTATGCCCAGGTATGTACATGTCAACAAGGGATGACAGAGACTGACTGCAAACTTCAGAACAGAATTATTACACTGGAGATTTGTTGTTAAAGCAGCTCTGCAAGTTTTGAGCAGAATGAAGGAAAGTTCCAATCTAAGAATGCTAGTGCTAATCTAATAATGTGCTAAGTTTCTAAAGCAATAAAAAAATAGGAATAATTAAATATATGCTGGTTCAGATATAAAATTACAAATAAAAAGCATGATCCTCTCTAATATGCAATTGACATGTCATTTTTTATCTCTGCTCCTCCTTGCTAAACTTCTTGGCGTCTATTTTTTGAAAGAATCTTTTTCTCCCTTCTCTCTCTTCGCTTATACTATCGTATGGCATTTTTTGCTATTCCCCTCTTGCATGCAAGCAGCAAAGTATTCACACAGCAGAGATAATACCACACTGCTGTAATATCAATATGCTAAGCAAATCCAAAATATTTAGGCAAACCAAAAAAATAAAACCAGAGCTGGCCAGGGAAAACAAACATTGGGTAGTATGAAGGAATTTTTTTTCCATCCTGCTTTTAAGATTAGGCTTGAGAACGTAGAAATGTAAAAAAAGAGAATATATGTACTCGCAAACAAGACATATTAATCTGTTTTTTATGAAGTAACGTGAAGAAACAAATAGCATCTGCCCTATAAAACAACTTTAGAAAATCTGCAAAAAATAGTTTTTCCAAACAACATTACTAGACAGTTTTTTTCTTACAAGACACAGCTGCAAAATGAAGTTCAGACTTCAAATTTTAACCATTCTCTTTCAAAGTCTGGTATTACTCATCACCCACTGAACATTAAAGCATGAGTTGAAGATTAGGCAAAACAAAGTGGAATAAAGGTAGAAAAGATAGTTCTAATCAAAGAAAAAAAGAAGAGTACTACAATAAATTAAATATGCACTGGCTCAAAAAATACAGTACTCTTATGAAACCAGGACATTTTCTGAATCTTAGCTCTTTTTTTAATCTTGGCAAAGAAAGAAAAACATTCACTGCTTCCAATAAAGCCATGTTTTTTCGTTTATAATCCGCCAAACAAGAAGCTAACATTTAAAACAAGCTATCAAATACACACAGAAGAATCCACTATGTGTTTATATGGACTAGAATTATATAAACGATTTCTGAAAATGAGTTGAAACTAATACATTGTTTCAATAATTCTAAAACTTCCCCATCATTTTTGTTTTATCAGAGGAGGCTAACATAATCTGTAAGAACATGAATTATACTTTACTTAGTTGTAAAATTAAACTGCTATATTTTCAACCAAATCCTTGAATTGTAAATACTTTTTATATATAGTCGGCCAATTTATATTTTCCTAATATTTAATCCTGCAAATTAATACCAAAAATCACATAAAACTTGAAAAAGACAAAAGACAGCTACAGGTGTCTAGTGCTAGCCTATCTGAAGAATTACTGGAATTAAGATACAGACCTAATAAAACTCTCAAAGGCATTTTCACAATATACCAAGCAAAGCTTACCGCTGTAACATGAGCTACATCTGTTGAAGCACTTGCAGAATTCTGTGGACCACCCATGTGCATCTTGCTGATATGTGTATTTAAACTACCCAAGCTTTTGAAGACACAGCTACATTCTGTACAGTTGTATGTAGGGCCATTCTTCACCTTAACAAAACAAAACAAAAAAAAAAGTAAATTTTCCCTACACCTACCAGATATTATGTCTTTCATTATTTTTTCTATATAACAAGTATACTATGGATTATGAGAGCTAAAATGGTTTGTTTTTTCAAGTTACCAATATGCAGTTATTGAACCAGGCTGGTACCTCCTGGATATAAATGAACTATAATCTACGTGCATGACTATAATTGCTTGTTACCATTTCTCAACGTTGTGAAGCACCAGACAGCAAAACAAATGTCCCCTGGCAAACAAGGCCTCAGACTTTTCTCTCTTTACAATCTCCTACCATTCCACACTTAAAAGCAACACTGAAATGCAACTTTATCAAATAAGATGTGGCTGAAGATGAAACATCATAAATAATACAAACGGAAGTTTAGAAGTGTGAGATAAAAAAATGCAGACAAAACTAACACCATGAAGGGCAGGAAAGTTTAATGTTTATTTTGAACTGAATTTGAACACACAGAATGAGAAAGTCAGCAGCAGCCACTTAGTTTGAGACTTTCACACCAGTGGGTTAAGGTAATAAAAGCAGCTAAATCTGCAGATTCCAACCATCCTCACCATCCCTCCTCAGTCCATCACACAGCAGTAACATCCAGTGTGGCACTTGCAATGTGCAGGGAGCAACAAGATATTAAAAAGAAAACACACTGCAGTACTTGCAGTATAGTATTGGTATTTCATATTTAGTGACACTACACTGCAGACAGGACTTTCAAAAAGAGGTATTAAGTAATAAAATATGCTACAACTAAACAGTGCTTTACAAAGTGAGAATCAACCTGTAATTCATTATCAGCCGCAATGTTATTTTGTAACTGTCTCATGATAAAACAAAGAATTCATAGAGTTCCACACAGGCTTGAAGAAAACACAGCAACAGCAAGGAAAAAAAATCAATTAATTATCCAAAGCAGTAACTCAAATGTAGGCTCAGGACTGCAAAACACAGCATAGAATGTGATCAAGAGGTAGCATTCATTTAAAGTACCATATCCCACAGCTTGTTTCTTTCTTACAGAAAAACAGAGTAACAGAGAAAAAAGTGAAAAATATTTTTTACTGCATCCCTAACTAATATTGAAAAAAGTCAATTTAAATTATTAAATCAATGTTGGTGCATTTTTTTATGTAGCAAAAGCTACCACATATAGAGAGCTGTTAATCTTGAGGACAACTAGTCACACAAAGTCAGAGAATCACAGAATCAATTAGGTTGGAAAACACCTCAGAGGTCTTCAAGTCCAACCTCTGACCAAACACCACCATGTCAATTAGACCATGGCACTGAATGCCAGGTCCAGTCTTTCCTTAAATACCTCCAGGGACTGTGACTCCAGTCCACCTGGGCAGTCCATTTCAATGTCTAATCACCCCTTCTGTGAAGGAATTCCTCCCGATGTCCAGCCTAAACCTCCCCTGGTGCAGCTTAACACTGTGTCCTCTTGTCCTGCTGCTGGTTGTCTGGGAGAAGATGTTGACCCCCACCTGGCCACAGCCTCCTTTCAGGCAGTTGTAGAGAGCAATAAGATCTCGATAAGATCTCCCCTGAGCCTCCTTTTCTCCAGGCTAAACATCCCTAGCTGCCTCAGCTGCTCCTCACAGTACTTGTACACCAGACTCTTTACCAGCTTCACTGCCCTTCTCTGGACCTGCTCCAGCATCTCAGCCTCTTTCCTCAACTGAGTGGCCCAAACCGAACACAGCACTCAAAGTTATATGATTTAACATAATTAAGTGTATTACAAACTACTAAGACATATCCATATACTAAGGCATATCCTAAAAGTAAGAAGCTAACATGCTAAAAGGATCCTTAGTAATATCTACCATTGTAACACAAAAACAGAAAACAAGAATGCAAATCTCAGTTAGAGGAAGAGTGAGAACAAAGATGATATTATGCACACAGGAAGAAAAAGAGGCAAAAAGCGCTACCTCTACCACTTCACAAGCTCCAAACCAAAACTAGTTCTCTTTCTGTGGGTATTTCCAACCATAAATCACTAAAGTTTGCAAGGAAATTACTAAACTAAGTTGCATAGCTCATGTTACTCAGAAGATGGTATTATTTTATTACAGCAGTACCTTTTGAATCTTAAAAACTGTCAAAAAGAGGAAAAGAAAAGACATAAGGAGGTCTGAAACAATTTTTTTTAATCTTATTCTGGAATTTCCTTCTATCTGTAACCAAAAAAACCTCTGTAAAAGGCTGCAAGAAATATATTGCAAAGACAGATGGCAAATATGTTCTACAATGGAATTAGTGAGTTGCTGTTTGGCCTTGAAATTTTTCACCATTTTCTACTTGGCTGCTTTTGGCTTACTTTCATCTGATTCTAGCCCTTGTTCTCCCAGGACTGACACAGGTACATTTTTGTACACCTAACCCCACTATTTATTAATCTACCCATGTATTGAAAAGACACTGGGACATGAAGGTTTTCCTACTTCTCCAAAGTATACATTTATTCAGACCAAGCTAAGGAAAGCTCAGAGGTAAAAGCAGCAAACCAGAATCTACACTACAGTAAATCTATACTGGTTGGAGCACGTAGGAATAGCAAAACTGAGTCAAGATGCATGATAGCACCCAGGACTCGATGCATAATTGCATTTACCTCAGAGTGAACTCGTTGTATGTGTGACTGCAGGTTGCCTTTCTGGGAAAAGGCTGCAGGACAAAAGGCACAGGCGTGGGGCTTCTCCCCCGTGTGCTTGATCATGTGGGTCTGCAGAGCCCCCTTCTGGTTAAAGGCCTTCCCACACTCGCTGCACTTGAAAGGTCTTTCACCTGCAAGGAAACCACAACAGAAGGACGAAGGGGAGGAAGGGTAAGGAGCTTTAAGTAAATGTCAGCAGTTTCCTGTATCTAAAAGAAAAACTGTATCAGTTAAAATAAAATACACACATTATTATATATGTTATTAGGAGGTTTTGACAATAAAATTGTTTACCTCGACCACCAACCTCAGCACCCACTCTGATGAAAATGTAGCCTTGTGAAAAAGTTTTGTGACCTAGCTGATGATTATCGGTTGAAATGGGTAAAATAAAGGAAATCTCCATGAAGCAATTATTTAAAATAGCTTCCCTTATCTTGTGGTTTGGAAGATCTCAGAAGCTGCTATGCAAAATTCAATGGAGGAAAAAAAACAAAGGGAAAAAGGAAAAAAGAAACCCACATACGTTTTACACCAAATCCTATCAAATGCATACACCTTCACAGAAACAAACTGGCCCAGAGGGTAAATGGACAGTAATAAATAACTAACAGTCAAAAATTTAACCTTTTATCTAATTTAAAATCAGGAAGTCTTACAGCAACACAGAAAAAGATGGCATATGGTTCCCACTCCCCAATAAACATTAACAGCCATTCATTCTTTGCAACCACCTACTGAAAATATGCAATGAAATAATGTTCTGGACAGTTCTGCTGAGAAAATAATTTTTAAAACTGTTCATATTGAATATTTAAAGAAAAACTAGCCAGTATTGTTACAGAAATGCTCTGTCACGATTTCCCAATTTTGGTGACCTCAGTGCTGTGCATAATTACAGTTTTTGTATATTAACAGATAAACATGAAAAACTCCACAGAAATTTTAAGTTACAGAACATATGAGGACTGCATAAACAAATTACAAAGCTACATATTTTAAACATACCAAGAATAAACTTCAGTTTCTTACAACCATGTGTCCTAATCAACTCCTGGAAACCCCCACTGTGAACTCACTACTACCCCTGTTTTTTTTTTTTTAGTGAAATAGTTCAGCTGTGGTAGCTGCAGGATCTTGAAAATATTTAACACTTTGCCTTTACACATTTCTATAGCCAAGACCAGCATAACCACGTAGTATGTCTGCTACACCAGTAAGTACTATCATGTGCACACTAAACCAATTTTAATAAATATTTTTATATGATTTCTAGTTTTATAGCTGTAATTTATAGCTGTAATTACATCTACTTTAAACTTACTAATTCTAATTAAATTCACATTGTCAGAAACAAATGCAGCTATTTTTCTGAAATAGATTACAAGCATATAACTCACTGAAGGAATGTACATCTTCTGCTCTGCTGTTTAGGGGTTTTGAAGATGCTTTAAGGATTGAAGTTTTAACTGTATATTTTTTAATAGACATTAAAACAAAGAACACTGATTCGTATCTGGAAATACTAAATTCCTATTGGGCTTTCATAGGCAAAAAGCTTAGCTTCCAGTAAGAGCTGCTGTTGGACACATAGAAGCATTGCTTCAGGTTAAGTTTGCCTATATAACTAAATCTCAATGTAAAAATGAAATCTTAATTCTATGGTGGAAATGTGAAATTTTTGTATTTCTCAAGTATAACTTAATAAAATACAGACTTGAGAGGGGGAATAAGGGGTTCATTACTTAGTTATTAATGTGGGACTTACAGTCCCTGAGACTTGATTTTTTTCCCAAAAGGGTGTAAGTGTTCGAAATTACTAGCTATGAACAAAAAATGTATTGCAATTAACAGGCTAATGTAATGCTGAATGTTGTGCTATTTCAACACTTAAAGACTTGGGCATTCTAAATTTTTAAAGCAGAGTTGTTCTTTTCTACATATTTACAGTACCTCAAGCAGCTGAATGCCAGACAGATTGCCTCCAGATTTAGAGTACTAACATACTTCAAAAATTAAATTAGTATTTGCAAGCTACTTGGAACTTAAAATGACCTCCTGTCATGTGCAGACTGGGACTGCATTTTCTCTCTCTAGTTTCCCAATAGACAAATGTCTTTTTAGTATTCAAAAGAACTACAAACACCCTTGAAGTTTTTGAAGCTTTAAAAAAGCATCCTCAATGAACTATAATATTGTTTCTTTAATTGTGACTAGAATAAGCTAATGTATTTAATAGAGTCAAGAATCTAAAATACTGAAGTTAATTTTCACTGACCATTTTTTGGATATTATTTTCAAGCAATTGTTTTAAAGCAGGTACAAGGGTGACCTCTTGTGTTACTTTTCTATAACTAGATCTGTAAAACTTCAAAAGGTTCTTAAGAAAGAGTCACACAATGGTATTTTTATTTCTTAGTAAAGAAGGCCATTCTTGTAAATGGCAACTCATTACATCACTGTCTGAACAGTTACATTACACTGACTGATATTACAAACAGAATTGCACACTTACATAAATGAATACTTGAATTAGCTAAAAACTAGAAAAATGGCAATTTATTCAATATGTATGAAACATACAAATTGAACATCACTGGAACATCTTCAATGAAGGCTTTGTTTAAAGCCAAACTCCTGCTATAATATGCATATCTGGCTAAAACGTAAGAACTATTCTTTATAGTCATCTGTACACTTCAAAAACTTTTATATTATGCTTGGCATTTTTCAATTATTTCAATTGCTTAAGGTTTAAACACGCACATATTTATGACAGAAATTTAGCAAAAAACATTCCCTATTCATTCTGCAAATTTGAACAGTCACCTGTACTTCTTCAATTATTAAAATTACAACCCAGACTTACCACCTCTGAAGATCACTTTTTAAGTTTAAATAAATCAATTTAAACAAATGCAAGACCACTACTTTGTTAGTATTATTAATTTTCATGTACTTTTGCTCTTTTTGCAATTGTAGATTTTACAACCTGCTCTCTAGAGTACGCAAGATCTAACTTAAACTAGATGATATTTGGTAACAAATTAAATCTATAGAGTATTTTACTTTTTTTAAACTGTTTCTAATCATATAAATCTGGAAATTTTAAAAGTATATAAATATCCTAAGTGAAGGAATTACATAAAGTTCATTTTAAACCAACAGGTAACTGCATCTAATGAGCCAAATGTATTAATAATATTTCAAGTCCCAACAGGGAGAAAAAATATATAGTACTTCACAGGTTAACTAATTTTTGTAAAACAAAAAGAAATTAAAATAAGTACTTCCACAGCCTTACCTGTGTGTATTCTGACATGTCGTGTTAACTGACTCGGTTTCTGGAACGTCTTCCCACAGTGAGGACAGGAATAGGTAAACCCACTTCTGTCAATGTTTCTGTTGTAAGATCTGGTATTTGATACCCTGTGATTTTAAAAAAAAAAAAAAAGAAAGAAAGAAATAATTTTAATATGAAAGGTTATTTTGAAGAAGCTTATTTTACCCCATCGCTTTTAACACAGTGTAAACTTGATGGCAACACAGTATCAGCTGCAACAGTGAAAACCCAAACTCCATAATCGTACTGAAAGCACAATGCAAATACCTCTTTTCTCAGTACCTACATGCACCAAGAATTTTAGTTATTTCTGTAGTAAAAATCCAATATAACTTAGAGGCTCTCTACAGACATTTTCAGGGTAAATTCTGCCAGAAGTATACAGTGACTTCACAGATATTTTGGTGGGAACTTTCAACTCTACACAACTCTATTTCTTTTGCCTGAACATAGCAAGTCCATAGTTCTTAACTAGAATATGCAAATCTCATAAATCTTAAGTACAAATGCACTTGCTGAAGTCTCGTAAGAGCAAGTTAAGAACATAACAACCCAAATATTCACCGCCGGCCCTCAAATACAAATCACACTCTCCACAGAAACACAGCATATGAATTCCCAAAACTCATTTTGTTACAAATCAAACTAACTAATTTATTCATTCTAACATCTCTGCACAGGAGTTGTCCACAAGAAGAATGGTTTCTGTAGATAATACGTTTTCTTCCTTCTAACTAAAAGTAATTTTCACCTTGATAAAAGTAAAGTAAAAATAGAGAGCTGAAAGAAAGGACAGAACAAATATTCACCAAAAATAAGAACAGCATTTACCAGACCTCTTTTTTTCCCCTTCATTTTGTGCTTTTTCAGATTTAGAAGAAACTCATGGGAGGTTGCAATGAGGACCTCTTGGAAAAGATTATTAAACTGCAAAGAACCGAGTTACATCTTTGCAAGATGAAAGCATGAAAACTTTTGTCATTAAATAAATGCTGTGTAAAATTAATATACATTTGCTTCAATGTACTGCTATTAGCATTTAAAATCATAAACACACTTCAAAAACCACTTTGCATCAGAGAAACTTAACCCATGTTTACAAACAGCTGGCAGATGAACTATGTGTGTAAGTATGTGTGCCAAAATACAAAAACAGGGGAAAAAAAGAGGCCTCCAAAAATAACCACCCACTTAAGCAAAGCTTTAAAAAGCAAGTGTCATTTTAGAACAGCATACCAAAGAAAAGGAATGATCTGCATAAATCATGGTACTTTGCTGACTGGAAATACTACTGCTTTTCCCAGCTATCACCATAAAAGTAACATCTGCTCATTTTGTTACAATCCCATGATTGTCACCTTATTTTATAGTGAGTTTTCATATGCTCCTTTAGCTGCGAGGAAGTTTCAAATTCTTTTTTGCAAGACTTGCAGCTGTGGATCCTATTGCCTGCCAATTCCTGACGATGTTCTTCCATGTGTATGGACAGCTGACTCTGTAAAGTGAATTCATCTCCACACTCTGAACAGATAAGATTCTGAAAGAGATAATAGAGACTGATTTTTCAAAACAGCGGTACACAAGCACAAGCTTTGCTCAAGTAGATTAACTTATCCTTCTATGGACATTGGCAGCTGGAAGCAAGCAGCAAGAGAAGTATACAAGCAAGAGAAGTTTATGAGCCCTGTAATACAAATCATGTACAATAATCACTGCAAGACTATATTAATATTTATATTTTAAGAAACTCCACTAGAACTGAGTTCTGAAAAACTTCATACGGCAGCAGAAACGAGCAGTTCAGTACCATCATCACCACTCCCTATTTCCTTGGTGGGCTGCTTCAAGACACACAGCAGCTCACCTCAGCGCCATTACACCATGGTCTACAGAAACATCTGTACTTTCTAACCAAAGGCATCCTAACTGCAGATTCAGGGATTTCACACTTTTACGGGTTAAAATTATAAAGACTGGCACTTTTATACAGTAATCCCACCACAGTTAGCACTGACTTTTCTTAAGCTATCTTGACAGAAAACATGACAGAAATAAAAAGGGATACAGAATGTTTCAAACAGATACCTCTTCAACCTGTTATTTTATAGCAGTGTTAAACACACCATTTCCCAGTTATATTAGTATTCCATGTCATCTAGAATGGAAATAATACTTGTAATGTTTAACGCAAAAGTATTGCCATTTTCTGAAATTCAGAGTAAGAATCAAAGTCAAATATTGTTTCAGTCAAAATTGAAAGCTCTGCATTTATTTGACTTCCTTTGGCCTTTTGAAATCATTAATTTTGTCAGTGTATCTTTATTTTAGAAAACCTAAGCTGAGAGCTAATCTTAAATGTCTAAAAATATCCATCTCTGTTAAATGTTCTTCACTAGTGTGCCTAAGTAACTTCAGACAGGGTTTTCTATGAGCTCGTTTTTGAGTAATTGTGATTATCACTGCAAACTGAAATGTTTTTTATCCTCCCCCCTTTTTGCCTTTCCCTTAATGATCAACAAGAAAAATAAAAACAAACAACAGGAAACAACAGTGTTCATTTCAAGAAGGATATTGATGAGAATGTTTTAATGAAGAGGAACACAGGTATGCAATGTTATTTTTGGACTGTTTTGACAATAAATTTGTTCTTTAAGTCTGAAAAAAGAAAAATTCTGCTGTATCACATGTCCACACAAAAGCTTAAAAAGCTGAAGTCCTTTAATGAAGTTAATTACCAACTTAAAAATTACTTGTTTAATCTAACCTAGATGTCATTACTGGACGCAAGTTACAGTGTGAGACGATAAATAACTAATACTTTTCTAGGACACACATTCAAATCTGAATTACTTCTTATGGGTATCTATTGCTCTTCCACAATGAATTTAGTTTATGATTAAATGAAACTAAAAGTGGGGGAAAATTTTATGAAGGGAAGCTTACAATTACTATGCCAAGCTCATGAACCTCAAAACGGACAGATTTTGAATCACTCCTCAGCATTTTTCAGACATGCAGATGTATCATGTTAAGTTGCTAACATACATATCCATATCCTATTGAGCAACTTCTACAAACAAAAAAATAGCCTAAGATTCAGTATTTGAGACAATGAAAGTCTTCATGATTCTATTCAGTACCGTGGGATTTGCTGTAGGAAAGCAAGATCACAGTAAAGCAGAAAAACTACAAAAAACCCATCAATATATCACCCCAAACAGACACTGCTACAGGCAATACCAGATTTATTTTTTTGCTTCTTAAGCAAACAAAAAAATTCACCACCACACACAACAAGTAATTGAACACTGTAACCTCACTATGGTTAAACCCACATTTTAACACTGAACAAAAGGGGCTGATCATACGTAAAATTCCCAAACTCAGAAAAAAACATTTAAAGCTCTACTCACTGGATTCTGCCTGTATTAGCTCTCCCTATCTTACCAGATGCAACATCTGAAGAACACTTTAGAACTCATGATCTTCACCTGTTTAGTATCTATGACTCCTAGCATCTGCAAAGGATTTTAATCTGCACTTTTTCAAAAGATCATTGCTCATGAATTCAATTAGACAGGACAAATCAAATACAGTGAATATTTTTTAAAATAAAAACCAAACAAAACCCCAACATCACACAAACAAAACATAAAAAATCAAACCAAGAGGATCTTATAATGAGGGAATTTTCACTTTATATCCACCAAACACCAGTTTTAACTTTTTCAACATATTGAGGTTCTCCTAAACCCAAAAACCCTCATGTTCATGGAAAAAGAAGACATAGTAGCAGTTCTAATGTAATAAATAATCTTTTTTTTTTTTCAGTTTTTTATTCACCATTAATGTCTTGCCAGGGCAAAACACAGCAGTAAAAACCATTGTACATTTCCACTGAGGAAACGGACAAAATCAAGAATACTCTAGAAGATGGAGCATATTTACACAAGATACGTTCTTTATGATTTCTCAAGAGAAAGCTATCCCATATTAGTGAGGAATCTCAAACGCAAAGTTTTTCCCTCATACCGGTTTATCACACACAGATCACCAAAGAATGTGAGGAGAAAATACAGTCTCTTGCAAGCTCAATATCAACAGCTCAGAAAATTCCTTCCAGAACCTCTCACAGGAGCAATCAATCACAAAAATCTAAGTTTCACAGACAGACCCACTCTCCCAAATCTCACTGGAGCACTCAAGAAGCTAATCACACTAATTACTTCATCTTGCCCATCTGAATTAATCTGTAGACAAAGCTGCCTGATGCAGCACAAAAAAAGGGTAAAGTTCCCCAAATTTCAGTTTGTGAAGCTATCTCCTTAGCTGCTATGTATGTCCCCTAATGTATCTCCCCCCCATGCCCCTTTGCTCTGATGTCAGGTTTCTAACTCTTCTAACAGCAATAGGAAGGAGAGCAAACAGGAGGAAGAATATACTCCACTGGCAACTTGTTATCTTGTATGTTGTGGAAAACTCCTCAGTGACAGCTAGTGCCATCACCAATACCCTCTGCTTCAAGTTCAAATTCCAGCTCTCCTACAGGTCCTGTGCATAACTACTGTGAAAGTTATACCTGCAGTTTTCTGTGAATTAATTGTTACATTCACCTCTGTTTTATCACAAAACTATTGAGCATTATAAGAAACACGTTCATTAGCAATTGAAACATGTTTGTATTTTTATAAATTTAATTTTTAAGCAGCAGATTGAATTTTAAATTGGAAGGCATCACCCATTCTTCTGACATCTGCACCAAAGCAACAAACTCAGTGCTGCTGTAGTGCATGAAAAATCACTTAGTGGTAGAAACAAATATCAAAAACCACCCTTGGGTGTCTTTCTTGAGGCTTAGTTTCCTTAGTCTGATGTTTTTAGCAATTCATAAATCAGGTTTCCTTAATAATACCCATTAAGTCACTTATCATTACAGATACGTTAACATGCAACAAAATTGTACTGAAGTCCCCTTATCTTAACTTGGCTACCTACCTGACTGTGCACATAGCAAAATGTGAACTAAAATATGATTAAAGAAGGAGTACAATCTCTACAGATGGCATGCCCTGCATCTGGTTTATGGGAAAACTGCAAACAGGCCTATTATCCCAACTGCTGTTGATGCCTTAGGTTTTAACTTTCATGTTTTTCAAACCCTGTGCTGCCTAGTGTGTAACTCTGAGGTTTCTTGTAGCCTGTTAACTTCTGCTCTCTCATGCTAGGTAGACATAACAAAGCCTCTCCAGGCCTGCTCTCCAAGGACACTCAGACCCTCCTAGGCCCAAAATGTGTAAACCAAAGCCTCTAAAGGGGGGGCAAGCTTGGGGAAATTACATCATTAATTGCAGCTTTAACTGGAGAAATAACCCTGATATGCAAATGAACCAAACCTATAAAAATGTGAAGAACTCATGACCTATCGTCCATCTTGAGGTCCGTTTTGGCAGTAACGTCCGGACTCTCCAGGGTGTACCTTTGAAGGCCCTTCAAATAAGTATCTACCTTTATTCCCTTATTCTTGTCTAGTCTCTGTTTTTAGGTGGCCACTTCAAGCATCAGTTTTTTGGCGACCCAGGTGGGACAAGAACTGTATGGTGGCCACTGTAAGCTGTCAGCAATTGGCATGGAGAAACCCACCACCGTTACAGTTATGATTAGAAGTCTGACAATAAAAGTGCATTCTCGATTCAGCTCCAATTCTCCAACACAAAGTGCAATTTTAAAAAAGCCTTAACAGGAGGAAGAGGCAATTACATGATTGAAAACTAGGTATTTTGGGCAGTGCAATCAACTCTGGCAATTGTAGTAATGCAGTAATGACTATAAAGTGTGCAAAATACACCACTATGTATTAACTGTTTGCTAAGAATTTAACCAACACTCTATCAAAATGGAAAATGAAATTGCGAGAGAGGAAGGAACAAGAAGTACTCTCAAGCAAAACAACCACTCAAAAATGGAGGTAGGAGCTGTAAATAAGGGAACAGTTTCATCTATTTCTATGGATGGTGAAAGTGCCTCACCATGACATCTGCCATGAAACATGATCACACATTATTTATTATGTGTGGGCTTATCAATGTAGATTAAGTCACAAAAGCATCTTCAAAAAAAAAGTATGTGTAAATAACCAATCAGGTAATGTTTATACATATAGTATGATATGGTATCTATCAAACATGCACAGATGCTCTTTGTTCATAAAGACACAATGGGAACACTTACTTATATTCAGGATATTAATTTCTGTAACTACTCCCCACTTAAAGTTTTATATTTCTCCGGAACAAAATAATTTCTTCAATCCTCCAATCTAAAGCATACAGGTAAGGGATTAAATATAACCACTATGACATGTCTTTTCAAAATTAAGTTATAAAGTTTTATGAAATTACCTCCTCTTTCTCATGTAGCATTATATGTGCTTTCAGACTGGCTACTCGGGAGAACTTCTTGTTGCACACAGGACACGTAGGATCCTCGCCATTGTGAGTACATTTGTGAAGTGTCAAGTTGAATTCAACATTAAATGACATCGGACACTGGTCACACCGGTGAGGCTGTTCGTTAAAATCATAAAAATAAAGACAAAATTCAGTCTTCCCATAAGCTACATATACCCAGACTGACTCATATAACCATACAAATCAAAATGTTAAACATTAAAAAAAAGAGCAATTCAAGTACCTACATCGGACAATGATGCTTAATAATACCAATATTAATTATTTTATCTTCTTTGTCTCTCAATACAGAAAATACAAATACAGCATTACAAGAGCACAGAGGGAAAGAAAGCAGGGGAACCAAGGAAACCAGAGACTCAAAACTGAGAGTGTCCAAAAAGAGTGAAGTTAGCAGGAGAGAGGAATGAGCAAGAGACAGAAGTACATTTTCCTACTTTAACTGTGGTCATGATTCACCCAGAGGGTGGTTGGGCACTGGAACAGGCTCCCCAGGGAAGTGGTGACAGCACCAGGCCTGACAGAGTTCAAGGAGCATTTGGACAATGCTCTCAGGCACATGGTGTGATCCTGTCCAGGACCAAGAGTTGGACTTGGTGATCCTTGAGGGTCATTTCAATTCAGTATATTCTGTGATTCCATGAAATATCCTTATGTAAAATTAATAATCAAAACAGCAAAACACTTAGTTTATACTAGGACTGACTGCTCTTCACTTGGCATCTGCACAATAATTTTTAATTCTTTAAGAGCACCTTCACTTTTAGACGTAAAGGCTCTTATACATAAGTGTGCAATACCATGGGTTTAACTTTATCAACTTTACAACACTGAAACTTGTGTAAGTTGTTCTTTGCATATGTGAATTATCTCCAAGTGCTAGGATTTGTAAAAATTAATCTGTATTTAGGGCTACCTCAAAAAGTAATAAAATTATTTTCCTATCACATGTAAGTAGTTTTAGCTTTGTGAAATAGAAAGCAAGAGAAATAAATTAAATGTTTCATATTACAGATGCAACTTGTGGCGAAAGATTCATTTAAAACGCCAGTCTAGTCTAATCTCATATCTGTATTCTTCTCATTCCTTCCCAAATTTGATTTGTAAGCAGCTAAAGTGATGACATTAATCTACTGATTAATACATACATACTAAACTAGTTTACTAGTAGGGTCCTGTTAATAAATATAAGCCTTATTTTCTTTTTATTGCTAATGTGTAGAATCACTTTGCAAACTCTATTGAAAAAACTCACACATTTTCTCATCTACCTGGGTATTTTATAAATAAAAAAAAAATGGCTAAAATTAAAAACTACTGATCTGGAAACAACAATCCAATCAAAGGGCATCAAAGGAAGGTGCAATCTCAACGGAAACATGAGAAAACAAGAAAGAGGAATGTCACAAAACTCTGAGGTCCCCAAGCAACAATTATTAGTGGTGTGACCGAAAAGAAATGGAAAAGACATCTTGTGTTAGCTTCACTTGACAGTATATGAAAATATCAATATACACTGGTTATATCTGCCACAATTCATACCTTGTCATTTTGCTCATGATCCCTCATATGGCGCTGGAACTGGGTCTCTCTTGGAAAAGACAGCAAACAAATCTCACACTTATGAAAGTTGGGTAATTGGTTGGGAAAATTACCGTTCTCTCTATTTGGTGTCAGAACATCATCTGCAAAACAAGCAACAAAAGATTTGTATGAAGTCACATTTCATCTACCTATAACTCATCGTAAAAAACAGAATCATTTGAAGCAGAAATTATTCCAATGCCTCTAAGATTTTTGATTTATCCAACACTGTAACTTCAAGGGATCTTGAGGATATCAGGCATAAACATTACTGCTTCCATTGACACAGGATCATCCAAATACATCCATACCTCAAACTGCCAGTCACTAAAGACATAAATAATCACCTTTTCCCTGCAATTTGAAATAAATTCTTTCTGTGCTTCATAAACACCCATCAAGTTTGCAACAAGATGAAACGTTGCAAAAAACATGGTATGAGTAAAATACTGTCAGGGGTTACTTCTAATAATATTGCATCACCTGTTTCTAATAAAGTTTTTTAAAAATACATAGTCAGCAGTTCTGACTACACAGGTTTTCTGCCCTCCCTCCTTTCTCTCTCTCTCCTTCCTCAAGAAAAATTTAGACATCTTTTCTTTCTTCTTCTGGCACTATAAAACCTTCATTAAAACCTATTTTAAAACCTTTAGAGTTGCAAAACCAACACCAATGTTTCAAACAGTTGAGAGAGATGCAATAAACTGCCCGTCTAAGTGTGTACACATTATTTAAATGGAAAGAGATGTATTTTTCTTCAAACAAATCCAGTCTAAGCCCACACAGTTTTCTTTTGAACTCCTAGTCATACAACTTTTGACATACAAGTTGTAAGCTTCTATATGCTCCTGTTCAAATGAGTGAAGTCAATCCTATAAATACTTTATGATATAAGGAAAATATTAATCTAAGGAAGTTAAGCACATTTTACATCTGAGAAGATACTGTACTACTAAGGAAATTATCTTTATTTAAGACAAAATTTAAGAAAAGCAACTGGCAGGAGGGGTCAGCTTGTGCTGCAGGTTAGGATCATGAAAGAGAAAAAAATCTATAGAATTCAAACACTGCCGCAACTAAAACTGCATCAACAACAGAACACAAAAAGCAGGGAACACTGATTTTATTATCTAGACATGGAAGGCCTGATGTTTCTCTTTAAGTCAGTACTTTTCCCCAGGTATCTAAGAACTAGACATAGGAAGTAACAACAAAAGTAGAAGTTTACAGCATCCTGTTTACATTTCCTCAGAGGAAACAGAAGATTGCAATTCATACAGTATTTCCACTCTACTGCACCCATTTCAAAGTCCTCTCTCATTCACCACGCCATTTACAAGGGGAAAAGAAATCAGTACCTTATGTCCTGACCATTTTTTTTTTTCCTGCTAAAATTCTCATAAACTTTAAAAGCTTGTAGTTGAGGAAACTGTAGAAAACATTTCAGCACAATATATTCTCGGCAAGAAATCACAACTAAAAACAATGCCCTAGGAACTTATACTTCTCCTTTCTGGACTAAGCCACCCAATTAAATTTTGCTTTGCAAAGTTTAGTTTTCAAGTATTTCTCTGTAACACAATGATGCAAATATTACTAATCTTTATCATGTGCACACTTACACTTATTGCATCCTTTAATAAACTGTAAATTCATAATATGCAGACACTATCAATAACAACCCTGAAATGGTCACATTTCTTCAAAAGCTGAAAACCACAGCTTTAATTACAAGACAATCCTTTAAGCATCCTTGTGATAAATATGCCTGAGTAGAATAAAGGACACAAAATCAGTTTCTGTAAATAATGGCATCACAAGAGAAGTGAAAGAAAAATCTACTCCTATACTTGGGCTGTATGAGAAAGTAATGCACAAGACTTTCCTTTCCCCTGGAAAAGGAGTAATTGTTCAACCCCATGAAGGCCTGACCTCTCACTTTAAATTGACAACCGGAAAATGATCCAATCCATGACTTTAGAAAGGCCTTCAAACCTTCGCCTTGAGCCAAAGAGATTATTATCTTTAAACATTCACTCTTCAGATCAAAGGTACTGGACAATATGCAAAAATAATGCCTAAGCAATTGAAGAAGCAAAAATGTAGCACTGACATCAAAGGTGCTAACTTCTCTACACTTTGAAACAAAAACCCAACATGCTCACTAGTCTCTGAATAATACTACCAAGTGGCATCAGTCTTGGGTCAATAATATTTCCATATGTCATTTTTATTAAAATGTGTATCATATCTGTATTGACTGTAATACTAAGTAATCTACAGGCTGTGAATGTTCTTCTGCAATTCAAAAAGGAGTTTAACTATAGAATGAAAGATTAAGTATCTTGTAGCATTCCAACAGAATTTGATGACTATAACTCTATGAAATCAGACCACCTGATGCAGTACCTGAAAGTACTTCAGCTTTTCTGTAAAAAGACAGAAATGACCACCACTGAAATAAACAGAAAGAGGAAACAAATGCATGATCCTAAAATATTTCATAGAAAAGAACACAAAAACAGCCTGAACTTCGAAAAATGAGGAGTTGAACATATCACACCCCATGCCAAAGCACCGGGAAGTTCTCAAGACTAGCTCATGGATATTTATAAACCCTGAGCTGCCTCCAAGCTGTTCTGCCTTCCCAAAGGCACTCAGATCCCATGGAACAAGAAATAGAAGGCACCCATATAGAAAGTGGACTGCTTACATCTGTAACATTTTAAGCATTACTCTTTCAAAGAAAAACTTTGTAACGCTTTCCAAAGCCACATCTTACAGGCTTTTTTCGTCCAACCTTTCGTAGTGCTAAAAAGCAAAGGAAAGACTTTGGGGAATCAGGACTGGACCCTAGAATCACCAACTGCACTCTAAAGTCCAGCTTCTCTTGGCAGGTGACTCTCAGTGCAGAAATCCTTAAGGACAAGGCACAGCAGATCAGCTTAGGTTAGATTCCAGAAGTCTTCAAAGGCTCAGCTATTGGGAAATCAGCCTGAAGTCTGTTCTAGGTAGTTACAGCCAGTATGTCCACAGGAACAGTCTAGTTTGGATATGAAAGAATTCTGTAAGTTCAATTGTTTCACTTTAACTCGAAGGGCAGGACTGCTATCGAATACAGGTTTAAATTAAAACACAAACTCATTTATTCATTAACACTTTGTCTGAAGTAGCCTATGGGAAAGATGAGACTATGATGTCTTTTTTCATTTGTATTGTCACTAAAACAGTCTGATCCTCTATCACCTACCAAATACTGGGTATTTCAGAGAGCTGCACAACTCCCTTTTATTAAAGACGTAGGAAGTGACTTTATATCTTACTCTTCTACTAATAAGGAGAGCATTCAGAAAAATATCCATCCTGAAATCAAACAATTGGGTAACAGCAAGGCCTAAACTGTTACACTGTGTTTAGAATTAGGAGGACAGTAAAAACAGGAAAGACACTGTCAATTAAAGAAGGAACAAGCAAGTGAGGCATATTTTGACTTTTCAGGCAGGTGTCACATGACTCAGGTCTGTTTTCATTCCAATGTTATCAAAAAAAATGTTTCAAAAATGAAATAACTATTTGACAAAATTTGTTTGTTAGAAGAGTGAGTATCCCAATGAAAACTTTATTTACAGAAACCTTTCATAACAAGTCAAAGTAATAATCTACGCTACCATATTTCAGATAAATACACAATAAAATAATCTTTCTCTATATCAGAGGATAAAAATGTTTTTGACACATCAGCTTGGATCATCAAACAAGCGAAACATTGCAAAATACTGAATCTATCTTAAAGACCAATACTGTCGAATACCAAAAAAACATGCAGATGAAAGCACATTCAAGAAGTTGGCAGTGGGGTATGAGCCCTGTACTTTTAAATGGACTGAGAAATTTGTCAATTAAAAAAATGCAACAATTCTAAACATTCCCTGGGTACCTAACTGAAAAAAAATCAAAATACGGACATAACTGACACAGCATTTGATGGACACAATTCATCATTTATCATACTAGCAAGCATATCATAAATAGCCAAAATGATGCTTATGCTCTCAGAAAAATATACGTATTAGATACGCACAAATTAAGCAAACTATTTATTGTCAGGTATACCCTGGCAAATGAAAACACAAGTCTGCTGTTTGTTAATGAATTAATGCCATTCAGAATGCCATTCAAGCCAAAACCACAGAATTAAAACTTTGAGGTTTTAGTTCAAGAAGACATTAACTGATTAAGCACATAATGTCAACACAATCACATGAAAAACTGGCATGCTCTTACTAGAGAGCAGCTTCTTACTGGTATCTGTAAACAAACACAGAGAGAGAAAACACAAAATGACTATCAGAGTAACAAACCTCCTGAAAAGTAAGTGATTCTTTCAGGTCTGCACACTACAACAAATGATAAACCTTGCTGAACAGAAGGAAAGCTTCAAAGATTTGCATTTTTTAGTATTAACTACATAGAAACAGTGCAGAAGCTACTGTCAAGTTTCTATTTTTTTTTCAATTTGCATGTTAGTCTAGCTGCAACATAAATCAACCTTACTCCTTCACAGCTTGGGAGAGATAGTCAAGTATCAATACAATTAACCTAAACAGGGAGCACTTAGCTCGTTATGCACCATCAAACACATTTTTGTCAACATGCACTGTTAAACACATTTTTGTCTGTATTCGTACAGTTCGTCCAAAGTGCCCAAAACCAGCAGAATCAGATTTGCAAAGTACTTATCAATGATAACAAACTTCAGTTTGATGGTCTTACTTGAATACTCTTAATGTTACAACCTGTAATTTCTTTCCTGAATTTATTGTCCCTCACAGAGCAGCAGCAATCACTTCGGGCGAACTCAGCTGTGATACACCAACACTTGACCTCAGGAGTTGAGTCAGCAAGCAGGTGCTCTCTGCTAGAAGCCACTGATGACAACTCAATGTGGAAGGAGGAAGACAGAATTAGAGCACTCCCAGCCATTCCCTCCTTATGTAAGCAGCACTGTGCCTCATGGCAGCCCACAGCCCTCTCTGCAAGGCGCAGATGGGCTCATTCAGCTGTGAATGCAGTACAGCCTTATTAGATCTCTAATAACCTCCTCGAATCCAACTGAGAGGACACTGAAAATAAAACACTCAAGCTTGTGAAATTCATGGATGAAAACTTGTCACTTAAGTTAAATGGCAGCTGGCAAGCCTAGGGACAAAAGGGTCTGACCCCATCAAAACCTATTTACTAATTTATGAATGGAAAGAAAGTGGTAGGACAACAGAACAGAACAGGGATGGCAATATTGACATTTCCTCATACTACACTTGAACTCACAGAACACAAATGATAATGAATCATTAAAACATTTTGCTTAGTTCTGCAATCATAAAAGAAATAGGTTTGTTTAAATCTAGCTCAACACTGCCAGACTAAAGCAGCAGGCATTCCTCCTGACTTCTAGTGGGAAGAGCAGGGGAGAGACTCAACTCTCAGTCCATGTACTGAGCCAA
This sequence comes from Struthidea cinerea, assembly GCA_013397865.1. Classification (NCBI taxonomy): domain Eukaryota; kingdom Metazoa; phylum Chordata; class Aves; order Passeriformes; family Corcoracidae; genus Struthidea; species Struthidea cinerea. The sequence goes on from VZTI01004400.1 coordinate 2,811,363, forward strand.
AATCCAGAAATCAATCAAGATTTGCTCCTATAAGACAAGATTTTTATTATGCTTTGGTCAACACTTAATCTGGAGTGTAAAGTAGTATTAGCCCAGACACTTTGCTTCCAGGAATACACTGCTGGGATGGACATCCAGGGGCCAGTCACTTGTCATGTGCCAACACAAAGTAGTTGCACTCTTTTCAGGAGCAAAGATGAGTCCAGACAGAGCACAGCCACACTGCTGCACTGCTGCTGCAGAGAAGCCTGACAGGATACAGAATTAACAGCTCCATCATAGCCAGTTAGAGGCTAAGTAGGTTGCACTGGGTCGGGCTGGGATAGAGTTAACTTCCTTCCTATCGCCCATATGGTGCTGTGTTTCAAATTCGTGACTAAAACAATGCTGCTAACATCACTGCTTAAGCTATTGCTGAACAGCTCTGCACAGCATGAAGGACTTCTCTGTTTCTCACTCTGCCCCCACAGTGGGTAGGCTGAGGGTGGGAGAAAAGTTGGAGCTAACACAAAGGGATATTCCAAGACATAAACCATCATGCTCAGCAATATAAACCTGGGCATAGTTCTTCCAAGGTAGTGTTCTTTGCTCAGAGACAGCACCAGACTGCACCTCTGTGAGAGAGGGCAAACATTTACCTTTGCGTCACTTGGCTGGGCTTTTTTGTTGGTTGGCAATTTGGTTGGTTTGGGGTCTGTTTTTTTGTTTTGTTTTTGTTTGGGGTTTTTAACCTTTTTTTTTTTTTTTTTACTTTTTCCCTTTATTTCTTAAACTGCCTTCATCTTAATCTACAAGCTTTTTCTTGCTCTTGCTATTCCCATTCTTTCTCTCACTCTACTTTTCTTCCAGGAGAAAGTGAACGAGTGGTTGGAGGGTGCTTAATTGCCGGCTGAGGTCAACCCACCACACAGACACACCACCCACATCATCCTAACCTACACAGACAGCTGAAAATTGGCATTCCCTTAACCAACTTCAATAGCTTCATTTGACATTCAGGTACATATTGCTACATTTATTGCTAAAAACTCCAGGAGCTACACTTAAATTGACAGCTTCATATGAATATACCAAGCTATCATTTTTCAGTTGTTTGTTTTCACATGATTTGGATTTTCTCATGGTTGAAACCATGACCTTTACCTGTGTCCAGTCACTACACTGTTAACAGAAACTACTGAATGAACTAAATTGTTAACTACACAGTCTTCCCTCTTCCAGAGAATGAACATAATCCAACTGCAGCAATAAAACTCTTAAAAGAGGGACATGAGAGATTTCAAATAGAAATTTAAATTATATTTGGAAGCACTTAATGCATAGGAATAAATGAGGTATGAAGGTATGAGCACAATTGCAACAGGAAATAAAATTTTTGCAACTGGCTGAAAGCTATGGACAAGGGACAGAACAAGGGCTGAAGCTCTTGCACAGACAGAACGTAAGTTATTCAACTGCATAGATTACTTGGGAAAAGACACGGACATTATTTGAAATATAGTGAGGAACTAATGTGGAATTAAAGCAGGCCAGTATAGTCTGAGTTTATCATCTTTATCACCCAACACGCCCCTCATACATAAATGTGGATTGTTTTACTGAAGGACAGTGAGATGACCAAACACCAGTATCACCATTAAAGCCTAAATATTAACTTTAATACGGCAAAAGTTTGAGCAGTTGTTCCTCCTGTACGTTTTCAAAAGGAATTAGCTATACCTATTGTGTTTAAGAGATTTAGTGCACACCACACAAGCAGTACCACAACCCCTACATTCTTGCCTGCACAACATCACTCACCTATTCTTCTCTTGTCAGTCACAGGTCACCACATAAAACCTTAATGTACAACTACTAAAATAATCTACATAAGAAAAATTTGGTAAGACTTAACTGGCGAGTTCAAATTTCATTTTTCTTCAGTTATATAAAATTGGAATGTAAAGCCTTTAAATTGACTTTTCCCTAATTCAATGTACCCACATCCAAAATGCTGCTAGAGGACTGACAGGCAGCAAACAAAATACAGCCAGCTCTGCAGAGGCAGACTCAAAACTATGTCATCTCTGTGTTTCTTAGCTTTGCCTATTTAATACTTATCACTCTTCATATGTGAATTCTGTTAAAATTCAGGCCCTCGGAAGACATGAAATACTCAAGGTTTAACTGCACTCATAGAGGAATTCAGTTCAAACTTGTTTAAAAGTAGCCCTTGAGTTTAATAAAGGACATACACTCTAGGCTTAAAAACTGCTTCAGTACACCCTGAAATATTTAATTTTGCTGTTCAAAGCATACCTTTTGAAAATGATCAGATAGCAAAAGTCAAAACCATTCATTTCATGTTGCTACTATTCGGTGACAAACATCACAGGTAAAAACAGAAAGGGCCTCTCTGTGGAAAGAGACTCCACAACTCCCTTGTGTAACCAATACCTGTGCTCAGTCATCCTCACAGTAATGAAGGGTTTCCTTATGCTCAGACAGAACCCACCATGTTTCAGTTTGTACCCAGAGAGGTCAATTTGAGCAGTTCAATTGCGTTTAAAGAAAAATAAAAAATTGCAAGATAGTTTTGGAAAAACAATACAATGCCAAAAGAGAAAGAGGATCTTTTAAAATACCAGCTATTGAGGTCAAAATATTATTTTGAGTATTGCTGCCTAGAGTTCATTTTTTTATCCAACAAATTTATTTTCCTAGAACAAAGAACTTGTTCTAGTCTTTAACATGCATGGTGGTTAAAGAAGTGTAAGGAAGCTACATAAAACATTATTGATTCACCTTTATTTCTCCCAGAGCTGTATCACCCTAAACATACAGACTGTACAGAGAGCAACACTTCCATGAGAGACATCAGCACAGCATGACTGTAGGAATTCCAAGGACCACACTTAAAAAAAACCCTAAACCCATGCAATTTCCTAAGTAAAAGATAACGAAATTTATTTTTGTAAACACCTATTTTCTAAATAAAATTCCTCCTGGTAAAAGTGAAACCTATGAAAGGCACAACCACTTTTCAAAGTCTGTATCTGAACAGGACAAACAGCCAAATGTCCTGAGAACATAAATTTCCCAGATTCAAGCTGTCCTGTTCAGCCAGAGCTTCCTCATTCATGACCTTTTTTTGTCACAGAGAAGTGCACAAAAAACCATGATGCTTGCCAACACTGACTTTGCTGCTTTCCCAAACTGCTGAAATCTCAAGGACCAAAACCACTAGAATCCACAAACTTGCCTGTTTGGGGCAGTCCTTACAGTTCTCTCTGAATCCCTGTAATAGCCCTAGATCCTATAATTCTCAACTGCTGTCTGCATTCAAACCACCTCTATGAAACAATATCATTAATAAATTGGCAAATTTCTTTTAAAAGAAATAAATATGTGAAAAATACAGAATGTGATGAAACTCACAGTAAGTCTTGTCAGCCATACAGTCCTCTTACCATAGAAATAGCCTAAGATCAAGGTCCAACTACAAGCAAAATGAATACAGCTACTAGGCTGTATTTTTCTGGACAGCTTAATTCCCATCCTTTTCTCATTTGTACATCACACCATTACTACAGGAGTTCACACACATGTGACACATACATACCCTTTCAAAAACTACTGGAGAACTAAATAGATCTTTAAGCAGGTTTTTAGTTTAAATAATTAAAAAAAACCCCAAACCCTCAACATCCAAAGCTGGCAACACCAAATGTTCTTTGGGACCTTCTTTATATTCTTATTACTTAGTGATCAAAAGCTGAGATCAATGGCCGCAACAGAATTAACAACAAAAAATACCCCAACCACTTCTGGTAGGAACCTGTGGCCCACCTCGCTTTCCATACTGTAGAAAACATCTTGCCCAACTTCCCAACTCTCAGGTAACAGTACAGCTTTTTCTTTGCCTATCAGCACATTTCAATTCTGCAGAAAAGTATTCCACAGAAGGCTCACCTACACATTCCCCTTACGGAGCCAGAGCTCATGTGCAAGCATTGAGAAAACTAAATATTCTAAATATATACTGAAAATATTAATTGGCTGACTTTTCATAAAAATTGACTGAAATAGGTCAATAGGTATTCAAATGCTTTATGAAATCTCTCTCCATTCTATCTGTTAAAAAATACATATTTAAAATAAACACCTACTGCTACATGCTTGTGCTGAAGAAGTCACTTATGAAGGCTTCAGGCCTACCTGAACCACAGTATTTTTTGTCTGTGGGCCTTACTCCGATATTGCTCACAGAACCACAGTAACATCAGCAGGAATGAACTACACAAAAGAGTCATAAAACTCACCAGCTACCAACTGCTGTCAAAAAAACCCCAAACGCCAGCCCATCAAACCAATCCTGTCCTGAAGTACTCTCCAGGTATCAACGGCAATAAAATACAATCAAAATTTTTAAAATTGAAATGTGAGACTAGTACATGTTGGGAGAGAAAACCAGTTTTGTTTGGGGTTTTTAATACATATATTCACAAAGAGAACGACTACAAAGGTGTTTTTAAAGGAAAACAACAACAACAAACTTAAAAATAACGTCCTCCTTGCAAATCAGAGAGATGGACGAGTTGAACCTCATTTTCCATTTGTTTATCATCCTTTATTCGAAGCTCTCGTTAATTTGGCCGGGGGAAGGAGGGGAGGGAGAGGAGCAGCGGAAGGAGCCAGAGCCTTCCCGTTCGACCCGCCGCAAGCCGGACCGGACAATTCCTCCGGCCCTCCCCGCCGGCCCGGCGCCGGGACCCACACGGCGGCAGGAGGAGGAGGGCAAGGCCCGAAGAACCCTCCTCCGCCGGCCAGCTCAGCCACGGCCGCCGCTCCTCCAGCGGGAGACTGCGGGGAGGCGACGAGGCCACCCCGGCCCGCTCCGCCGCTGCCCGCTCGGTATCATTCCGCAGGGCCGGGCCCGGCTCCCTCCGCTCTCCTCCCCTCCGCCCTCTCGCCTGTACCTTCGCACAATAGACCCGGCCTTCCTCCCCCATATCCGGGGACTATATGCGGAGCCCGCGGAGGCTTCTCGCCTCCCACCCCCGGGCGCGGATCGCGCCCGCCCGGCCGCGCTCGTTACCTGCCTCGGCGCCGGCCTCGCCACTCTCCCCGCCGGGCTCGGGGGGCCGCCCCCTCG
>VZTI01004400.1:2816694-2875428 GCA_013397865.1 Struthidea cinerea
GAGGTCGGTACATCCGGGTGCGGCAGCGGGCGGGGCCGGGTGGGTGCCCTGGTGGAGAGGGCCCGGGAACGGGAATGGGGTTGATCGCGCTTTGGCACAGTGGGTCTGCCTGCCTGTGGTTCCCATCTGGCCGCGTTCCTGTGTCCCCTGCTGTAGCTGCCTCTGCCTTGGCAGAGAGCGGTTGGACTGGATGATCTCCAGAGGTCCCTTCCAATCGTCACAATTCTGTGATTCTGGGAGCCTGAAAGCAGGAATCGGCCAGAGTCGCGTGGTTTGTGGGCTGAAGTTGTGTCAGGGGAAGTTTAGGTTGGATATTGGGTACTAGGAAAGGGTTCTCCACCTAGGCGGTGTTCGGGCACTGGAACGGGCTCCTGAGGGAAGTGGTCACAGCACCAAGCCTGACAGAGTTTAAGAAGTGTTTGAACAATGCTCGCAGGGACATGGTGTGATCTTAGGGCTGTCGTGTGCAGGGCCAGGAGTTCGACTCTGATCCTTGTGGGTCCTTCCAACTGTGGATATTCTGTGATTCTGCTCCCTGTAGGTGATTGTTTCCTGCCTTCCCCTCCCACGCCCTCCATAAATTCTCGTTTAAGGCTGAGGGGCACAAAACATGAGCACATGGGACTCACCTTGTGCCCAGGAAGGCGGCAGCCTCCAGCCTGTACTGCTGCCAGGGCAGGTGGGGTTTGCTGCTGAAGCCAGCTGAACTTGATGGAGTTGTTTGGCCTGGCTGTGCCCTGCCCAAGCTTTGCTACCTGAACCGAATGCTGCCTAAGGAGATGTTAGAATCGCAGGGCAGTTTGGGTTGGAAGGGACCTTAAAGATTATCTCGTTCCAACGCCCCTGCCCATGGCAAGTAACACCTTTCATTAGACCAGGTTGTTCAAAGTCCCATCCAACCTGGCCTTGAACACTTCCAGGAATGGGGCATCCACAGCTTCTCTGGGCAGCCTGTGGCAGTGTCTTACCACCCTCACAGTAAAGAATTCCTTTCTAGTATCTAATGCACACTCCTTCAGTTTAAAGTCATTCCCACTTGCCCTATCACTCCTTGTGACTGAGCCTTGTCAGAACTCTGTGTCCAGATCTTGATGTGAGTTGTCATAAAAGATCACTGGGTCGTTTAACAGCGATTTTTTGGTATCATAAGCCATAGTATTTGATTCTGTTCCCTGTAATTTGTGTGCAATAGTACTGCGCTCTGGAAAGATACCAATAAAGTTGCATATGCTTTTCTTGACAGCATGTTCAGCACTTCATGGATTTCATTGCTTCCAAAGACACTGCTGTATGTCATTGTTTAATACATAGGGCTTCCGCCTCTGAAATTAGGTGTTTATTGCACCTTTTTCTTGCTAAATAAAACTTAGTAGAAAATACTTACTTTTGATGCGTGACTTGATTACTCTTCTTATTATCTCAGTAGTTTGACCTATTTAAGATTCTAAAGCTTTCTCGTGACTTATGGGGTTTTTCTGCAACTTTTAATATTTAAATGCCTCTTTAAAAGGAGTATATTTCTGTACAGAGTGAACTAGTATGGGAGTACTTCCTGCAGTGATCAAATTACCTTTTTTAAAATTTTTTTGACTACTCAAGTCTAACAGCCAAAAATGGATCCAAAGCACATTACCACTGAACTGGGTTGCTGCTGTTTATTTGGTAAACTGTTAAAATGCTCAAGTTCTCCTCATTGCCTTCCAGGATGTCCCTTTTTCCTCCTGCCATCCCATATGCCAGCACATAGCCAGTTTCTTTATTATCAAATACATAGTGTTTCAATACCCTGTATTTAAACACATTTAATATGAGGTATTAATCAGGCTGGATGATCCTTTCCTTATTTATTACATTTATTACTTTAATGTCACTTTCTGTAGTCTCTGCAAATAGTATTAGTCAGGTATTTCAGATCACTGATCAAAAAATAGGGTGGCTAAGTACTGATATCTGTAAATTATAGTAGCAAAGCATTACTTAATAGTTTTCTCATCGTTGACTGTTAATAATCACTTCATTAATTCATTTATCTTGTTCCATTGCAAATGAGTGTTGAGGGTTTTTTCTCTAAGTTAAAGCCTTTCCGATACCTAATTAAATTACATCTAAAAACTTGCCTTAAGCAACCCAATTTAATCATATCAAAGAATGAATTAAGGTTTTTGGAATGCAAGGTTTCATTTCTTCCTGAAGGCTAAGGTTGGGTAAGCAATATTTAAATAATTTCGCATTCTCTCCGCCAATAAAAAGTGTACTGTTTTTAATTTTCTCTGCAGAAGTGCAGCATTGACATATAAATAGGGAAAGGAGGACTGAAGCTGGTGTGACCATTGCCTGGGGCTTCTGTGAGCTGACTACTCGCGGCAGCCCAGCTGCAGGCAGGAAAAGAGCAAAGAACAGCAGTGGCCTCTGGTGGCTGTAGGATGGTTCTGTGCTAAAATACTAAGATCGCCGGTCGCTTTAGCAGTGAACTACAACCTACAAGTACATGAAACAGAATGACAGCTTTTTGCGTGATTTCAGAGAGGCCCAGGGACAGGACTCAAAACCAAAGAAATCGAACTGAATCAGTGTCTAGAAAAGCTTTGCACAAGCTGAGTATTTTACATGCTTCTCCTGATTTTGTTCTAACTTTGTTATCAAGATTATGTGTATTTATTGTTGAGGTTATCTGCTTTAGGATTAAGAACCTTGAATCTTGAGTTTATTTTCAGTTTTGAAAAGACCCGATGCACACTTTACAGGAATGTAAATGAGATTGTATGTGCAGGCAACTTCTGTCTGTACAGATAGTAATGAAAATTGTCTAATGAAAAAGCCAACTTTCATTTCTACTTTAGCTTTTCAACGTTTTATTGTTCCCTACATGTCTTTCAGTGTTCAGCAGCAGTACATACAATTGTGTTTAATTTTGTACTGCAAAAGTCTGTTCATTATCTGTTCCAAATTTATGTGGTATGTTTGTCATTTCCTATCAGTCTTTTAACACTCCTGCATCGCTCTCATTCTGTATACAACTAGCACTGCATAAAAGCAGAATACACATAATTTTTTTCTTCAGAGCCTTAAGGAGCTTATGGTACTGGGGGATAAGCAATTTATGAAGAGTGTATGGAATACATGTAGAAGAGCATATGAAAATTTTTATTAATAAGGAAATTCAGTGGTATATCATATGCCTAACTTTATAGACATTTTCAAGTTGTCTAATCTCTGTGTAATTTTCCTTCTTTGTCTGTGTGATTGACATGATATTTTCCACCTGCACTTTGCAGCTCCTAGAAGAAATGTACTGCATGCATTGCTAAAACTTCTGTGCTACTTGTCAGTGATTCTATTGTCTGCATTTGTAGAAGTGCTGATAGTGCTGATACTTCAAAGTATTTCAAAATTTTTGTATTTTGTAAATAATAAAATCACCGATTACAGTCTTTCTCTAAAGTCTCTAGCATTACTCCAGAAGTGCTACACAGGAAACTCTCAGTTTTGGGGTGTGCCTAGCATTGTAACCCAGTGTCTTCTCAGGTGAGAGCCTAGCAGACCATTACTTATGCTTTGCTGTCCATACAAAGAAAACACGGGTCTGTTTCCTGGATGGAGTCTGTAATGTAATACAGAGAGTGCGAGATGGTTAGCCTTTAACTCTTTCTATGATTAATTTTATCTGGTATCACTAATTTCTAGGAAGAAAAGCAGCTATAGTGTCATCCCTTAAAATATGCAACATTAAAAGTTATGCTTATTTTATAGCTGCAGATGAACTGTAGCAACAGAGAGTAAGGTTAACACGAGGCCACAGAACAAAGTGAGTTCTAGGTTTTACTACCAACCAGTAGTACTAGGTGTGCTGCTAAATTTTAAGGCAAACTAATGCAATTCAGTGAACCATTTCAGTAAAGCTAGCTACTAAGTAGGGTACTATTTGCAGTTGTCAGACACTGGTTTACTGTTGTAAGATTTTTTTTTTTCATTTGCTTATGGCTTTGCCACACTTGAAATCTTTGGACTAAAATTTCCATGCCAGCTGTCTCACTGCTGTTTATTTGACTAGTCTGTTTCTATTTGTCAGATTATGTATCAATCGTGGGGTTTTTTTTTATTTAAGAAGGCACGTGAAATCATTTGCTGCACTCACCAGTGAAACCAGTGGTTGAAAATTTTGATGTTAGCATGAATTTTAATTCAGGAGGAGTCCATGCCAATAAAACTTCAAATTTATTCTTTTTTGTTATGTTTCAAACAAATTATTAGACTGTGGTATTTTTTTTTTTTTTCCTCATTTCATTTTAAGGGTCATGTGACATCTCTCTGTCCATGTTTTCCAGGCTGGGGCAGGCAGCGTATTACTTTCCCTGAGTTAAGGCTGTAGATGTGTAGTAATACAGACTGGAAAATCCCTCTACAGTTTGCTTAAAATCATGGCATTTAAATAAGTAAAACACCTTTTGAGCTCTTATGTTTTGGCTTTTGCATGTCTGAATGCTTGTGAACTAGAAACAAACATACTTCTAGTGAATGCATTTTTGTGTCATGCTTTGACTTCAGGCATTTTAAGAAAAAAAATCACAGTTTTTCCAGCGTGATGAAAATGCTGACACACCAAAGCAGTTCTGTGCTCAGCCAGAAGTGAGAGAAAGAGAGGCCATCTCGATATCCTACACACACGGTATAGCCAGGCCCCCATAGAAGGGTGTTTTGAGAGCTATACCATCAAGTTTCATAGAATGCTTTGGGCTGGAAGGGTCTTAAAGGTCATTGAGTTCCAACCCCTCTGCCATGGGTAGGGAACCTTCCACTAAACCAGGTTTGCTCCCAGCCCCATCCAGCCTGGCCTGAACACTGTATTTGCCAACTGTTGGCACAAAACAGTAAATGTACTTAAGACTGACTTAGTGTTGTTGCCAAAATGAAATAAGCTGTCCTGGGAATAGGAACTTCATGGTTATAGTGCATGATCTGGACTAGAACCTGCAGTAATGTGGAATTGTCAATGAAAGCAACAGTCTTCTCTCATATTGCTATAATAGCAAAAGCTCGAATAGGCCTGGTGTATGTTCAGAATGTATGAAATTGTTAAAATTATACACTGTGAGAACTGCAATATGCATTGTTTATGAAGGATTTCACTGAAAAGGTAGTTTTACAATGTTAACTTATTAATTTCCAAGGAAAGGTAAGTGTTTCCTGCTTTGTTGGGTTGGTTTGTTCAAAAAAGAAATGGTGCCTCCTACACTTTCTTGATTTCCTTTTGTGTGGCTAAAGGACTTGGGTTTCCAGCACAGTCAACTATCTTGCTTCTAAAGGTGCTATTCCAGTGGAAAATAGTATTTTGATGAAAAACTAATTCCTTGTGAAAATCTAGTAATTACGCCCCCCCCCCGCCACCCCGATTTAATGAAGATTGAAAAGGTAAATGCCCTTTGAATAATATCCATAAAAATCTCATTGGCAGCCGTGTGGCTGCATGTACAGTTCAGTATTTTAAGAGGAAATTCAGTATAGTAAGGTAGGGTTGTACTGTAGTGTATTGTGATAGTAGAGCTGTACTAAAGGTGAAATCTATTTTGAGGCCAGGATGACTAATCAAATAAGAACAGCACTGAGTCTAGCAGCTTCTTTTAACATATGTTTCTGAACTTAGATTTTTCACATCTGTATGACTTTCACCTTCTGCCAGCTGGGCACTAACTCAAACTGATCCTCTAAAGGATAGACATTACATTTGTTGTCAGTGTCAGAGTTCTAATTGGATTCTTATGAATTCCTACAGAACCATGTTACCTAGATTGGCTCCTACAATGGGATTTTAAATCTCTTTCCATGTTTAAAACCGAGCACAGATATCACCATTTTTTTGTGCAGCTTTCCTAAGGGTGAAGTTTTTACTATCACATTCATCAGTCTGAGGCTCTGTGACCAGAGCTGTCTCTTTTCTATTGCATTTGATTCTCCTATTTTTCTTCTGTTGTAATGTATACCCTGTGATGCAGGTTCCCCACCATCTGAACTGTATTTTCTGTTCAAGTGTAACATGCCTGGAAGATGTTCCAGTCCTTCAGATACAACCTGCTAATCTTTCAGCAGCTTTGCTGCAGGGAAGCCTGTATATCATCTGCTCTAGATAGTATAGGGTGTTGATTTTTTTAAATTTTTGAATCTGTTTTAAATTGTTTGTCAGAAACCTCTAATAAGCTTCATTATTTCTTTCAGTGACACTGGTTTCCATGTTGTCTGCACTACCTGAAATTTCAGCCTGTAAGCGTTCTCTGTATGTTTTCTTTCTGTGTCTTTTTTGGGGGGATTATTGCATGGTCTTTGTGGTTTTCTGGTCATGCATTTTATAATTTTAATCTATCTTGTTATGGTTTCAATTTTGTTCTCTATTCTCAAGTAATAATGTAGGAGTCTTCATAACCTACTAGGTTCACTGATGCCTTACTGTGAACTCGGCATTTAATTTCCTGTTTGTATGCTGCCTTGTCTTGATGTCTTATGATAGGCTGAGGTTTATGTTTCCTGTTTTATGTTGCCTTTTTGTTCCCTTCCTCCTTTCTCCTCTCCTTTTTCCTCTCCTATTTCCTTTTCCCTTCACTAAAAGTTTTGGCATGATAATTTCTTCTGCTGCAAGTGTATGACCCCAAACAGAAGGTCTGTCCATTTTTTCTTTGTAGTACATCATGAGCAGTTTTATGTGATCTTGTAATTTGCCTGTCTTTTCTGCTCTGTATTGCTTTTTGATGGTTTTGGTGAGGGGGGTGGGTTCTTGGGCAGGCTTTTTGCTGTCTTTTTGTTCTTTTCCTCTCTTACATGCCAAATTATCCCTGAGAGTGCTCTGTTGGAGAGTTGCTGTCCATATTGTGTTTGTCTGTATCTCCTCATAATGGTAACATGAAGCTTTTGCACATTTTTGTTCAATCTCCTGCAGCTTCATTCCAATTTCTAAATGATGAGAATTCTAATCGGACAATTCTAGAATTCAGCTTTTTTGTATACTTCAGTACCGGTCTTACCCAGATTCTTGACCACAGTTGTTTTTCTTTTTTTTAAAAAACCCTTTCATTAATTCTTGAGAGAACATAAAATCCTAGAAGTCCTCTAAAAGCATGTACTGCCCATGTCTTGTCTTCTTACGTCAAGGTGCCATTGTGATATGCAGTCACCTTTACAAGTAACAAGTCCAGTCTCAGAACATCATTCTGCCCTCCACAGATAAAGACCCCTCCTGCAGAGCAGTTTCAGAAGTAAGGCTTTCCATTCATACAAATTACACTTTACATGTTCTTTTCACTATGAAGACTATGTTTGAACCATTAGTCTTTTCACATGAAGGATTTTTTTAATAGGAAAAAAATCTTTGTATTTGGACACTACTTGTTTTTCCTCAACTCTATTATATTTTTCCATATTTGGACATGCTACAGAGCCCTGGTATCTGTGTGCTGCATAGACCACAGAAGCTTGAACTTAAGTGCACAGGAGGTGTTTTTCTCCCAAAATTTTCAATGGAAACAAACTTACAGACTTCAGAGTTAGACTATGCATAGGTCTTCCCCTGAAGTAGCAATGTAAATACTTTCATCCTGCGGAAGAAAAAACTAAGTTTCCCAGCTTCATTCTTGAAGGACAAAGATCTTAGCTGCCATAACCAGTGCTAATCCATTCTTTAGATAGATAACTAAGGACTTTTTATAATTTAACAAGCCTGTATTTTTCCAACTTGTTGATGGGAGTCTCTCACTCTGTATCACACACAGAGATATTAATATAAATGAGCTCACAGTGAGAAAACACAAAAAGAAATAAGTATGTGCTTGCAGGGAAGCTGAGAGTAAGAAAGTAAGCAATTATATTTCCTTGAACAACCGAAATATTATTAGAATAATAAAATTTTCTTCTAAACTTTTATTAGAAAAATCTGATACAAATATTTCTGTCTTAAAATTAAGCCTGAACTTTTCTAGGTCAATGTAAGTATCTGAATGTTCATATTCACAGTCTTGTAATTTTGGAAACTTGTGCAATAGCAAACAATACAATATAATTAATTGTTTTGTGTTTTCACAGTGTTAATTCATGTGAAGGAGCGTTACTTAGACAGAGCCCTTCTGGGGATGTAACTGCACATTGTGAAATAGTTGGTGGCTGTTCTCACTTAGAAATTCCCTCCCTACCACTCTCACACTGATTTTTCTTCTCTCCACAGCTTGTCACCCTGGGCTGTGCTGGCATGATGGTCCAAGAGGGTACACCATACTTGAAAGAGACTATGGAACTGACCCCATTTTAAAGGATTTGCATTGTTATGCTTTTGGCAAGCACAATATACTGGTGCCAAACACAAATGCCATCCCCTCAGCCAGATAATAAAGCTGCAAAAATCAGGGAGCCAGATTTACTAGGATTTAGAAACATTGCCTTCATACAAGGAAGTCATACGAGAGGGGTCATTAGGGAACTGAGCTTCTGGCACTTAAAATCAGGAGTATCGTGAGCTTGTAAACAAAGAAGTGTTGAGAAAGCCAGTATGTTCAGAAGAACATGTGGTTTGAAGTGGAAACTGTGGTACTGGTAATGCTATGCTATTTCAGATACATCAGTCAAAGCAGAGAAAAATCAAGTAGGCTGCCAGTTAAAGAAGGAGATGTGGCAGAAACAACTTCTTAAAAAATAAGATACACAATGAGGGAAGCAAGTCCAGCCCTAAGTGGAAGAAGTGGCATAGTACACTTACCAGAAGCTTGACAGAAGAAAGTTGATCCACAGATTATAACACCAAACCAAAAAATTTGTTGATAAAGGTGAAAATTAAGTAGGCCTTTATGGTGGTGATGTGGTGTTATTTACTTCTTAGAAGTTAGAATATAATGAAGAAACTCCCATGAATGTTGAACTTGCTTCATCAAACAACCTTACGAATCCACATGGACTGAAATTCAAAGCCTAAATCAAAGAAATGCATAATTTGGTTTGTAACTGCCCAGCAAAGATGGTAGCACTGGTTTCAGTATCCTGAGACCGTCAAAGAAGCAGCCAAATCAGGCAATAGAATAATCATGGGCTGCCTTATTTGCCTACAGCCACGGGTCAAATACCATGAGACTGTAACACGGAGATCGCTCAGTAGACGGGTGTGGGGCAGTTGGTTGGGCAGAGCCCAGGAGGGTCTGCAGCCCGTGAGCTGGGTCAGAGCAGCTTCCAGGGGCTGCTCCAGAGCCTCACAGCTCAGGGATTGCTCTGCAGTGGCTACTGCAGCACACTCGGCTTCAGTGTTCTTCTAGGAGCAACCACAGCTGGGCTCCTGAAAAAAGGGAACTGTGGAAAAGAAGCACCTTGTTTAAAAGAATGAAATCTTCTTAGTTCACTTGAAGTTTTTTTTTCGGTCACCACCACACTGGAAGCATTAGACCAACACACCTACTTTTGAAGAAAAGTGTGGGAAATGGCAAAAGAAAACCCACATACTAAGGAGCAAGTGACAAGGATAATGAAAGCAAGGAGACACTCTGCAAAAAACTGATGTCCATATTAAAAGAATAGAAAAAATTGTATATTCTGGCAGGTAACATGTAAAAAGCACAAGAAGACAAGAAGAATTTTGAGGAGCATCTAGCAGAAGAATTCACAAGTAGCAACAAATCTTTCTTCCAATATATCAAAAGCAGGAATTAAACCAAAATTTTAAGGGCAAGGATGGTAATCGTGGTATGAAGAGAGCACTCAGAGAGGGTTTAGGCCATTGCAGAGGAGCTACATTAATTATTTTCAGCAGCACTCACTGCACAAGAAAGAGGGCAGATTCTGATCTAAAGTTGTCTTTGTGAGAGACTTCTCAGAGGACCCACGTGGAAAGAAAGTGGCTACAGAAGACTACAGATGGAGCAAGCAGAGCACACAAAGAGCAGCACATTGCCAGGACAAGTTGGTGTTCGTGATAGAGTTCAGGAGGAATTCAAGCCTAAAAGAATTGAATGACTCCTAAACCATGACAGTGGTAACTTTCTCAAAGCTGCCTTGGCACCCAAGGACGACTGCAAATCTGAAGGCAACCTTTTAAAAACTTTTTAAGGAGACTTGGGGAAGTACAAAATTCTTAAGCATTTCTTTTAAGCATGACATCTGTACCATGCAGATTAGCTATCAAGAGCAGAGTTACTTAATATCTTGATAAAATGATGTTTTTGTTGGCCTTTCTGAAGTCTTATCAACAGTTCTGTGGATAACTGTGATGTGATGTTGTAATTGATGTGGCTTACTTGGTTTTTCCAAAAGGCTTTTGAGAAATGTCTTATTAGAGGCTTTTAGGGAAACTTTGCCCCATGTTGTGAGAGGGAAGACCCTTGTATGGTTAAATGCTTAGAAGACAGGAGTAAATGGTCAATTTTCACAGTAGAAGGTAGTGACAGATGAGGTTCTGTATGATCTATGCTAGAGCCTTTCCTGTTCAACATGGCTATAAATTACTTTAAAAAGCATGCTAGCAGTGAGGTAATCAAGTTTGATGATATTAATTTATTCAGGGTAGTAAAACTTGGTGACTGAGCAATAAAATGACAGCTTAAATTCAGTGTAGATAAATGTTCAGTGATGTACATAAAGAGAAGAAATACTAATTTCACTTTCATGAGCTGCCTGGAATGAGAGTTAGGAGTTATGATCAATAGTCACACAGAAACATCAGTGTTCAGTAGTGTTCAAAAGAGTAAATCAAATATTAGGAGGCATTAGGAGAAGAATGAAGAACAGAAGAGGGACTGGTACTCTGCCATAGTGTAAATCTGTGGGTTTGCCCTATCTGTAATATGTTGTGTGGTTCTGGTCTTGTCCCTCCCTACCACCTCAAAAAAGTACAAGGGACCAAAGAACATTTAGCCAAGGCTGACTAGGATGGTCAGAGACATAAAATAACTTCCATGTTAGAAATCACTTCAGCTACAACTTTTCAGGCTGAAAGATTGAGATATTCTCAATGAGAAGGAGCAAACTGTGGGAAAAGGAACCAGGAAGAAACTAAATTATTAGAGGCAACTAATAATTATAATCATAATAAAAAAATAGAGTTGAAGAAAAAGTCAGAGGGTAAAAACCATAAAAACAGGGAAACAGAGATGCTAAAGTACTAAGCAGAATACTTCTTGTTAGTACATTGAGGGCATCCAAGGACATGGTGAATGCTGCTCAGCAGTTCCGTGCACAGAGACATAGCAAGGTGTATGACCACAACTCAGTGCTAAATACTGAAGAATTTCTTTTTTAATCAAATACAATTAGTTCGATACTCATTTACATTTGCAATTTTTCATCTATTGTATGTTTTAACTCATTTAACTGTTTTGTTGAAACGCAAATGGCAAGCACATATCTTTTAACATATTTCAGAGTCCAAAACCACATGATGCTTTCAGATGACCTCCTGGGACTCTAAACTAAATGAAACCTATAATTTCCAATTTACATCAGGAGCACAGCTATTTGAATTAATTTTTCTCTAAAATCTTTATCAGTATTTGAAGAATATACCAGCTCAAAAACACATCAGTCTGTCAGCATCATAACAAATCTTTATTTTAATATTCTTCATTATTTAAATAATGAAGAGAAACCAATTCATCTATTTTCTTAAAACCCCATAGGGCTGAGACAGCCAGATAGTTTCCAACCAGTTCATGCATGCTGGTCTAATATAGACCAGTAGTGGCTAAATTATGGTGGACTGTGGTTAAAATCACTGCAGGTGTTGTACTTAATGAAGTATTATTTAGGTGACAGATGACCATGACATGTTGGGGTCCTATGAATCATCAATACAGGAGAAGGAAGGTGTAAATGCTGAGCTGTGTGACATCAAAGAAGGACATGGAGGATTGCCCTTTACTAATGTAAATTGTAGTCTTTGCTGCATTCAGCATCTGCTGACCTGGGCCAAAATATAGTTGCCAGTGTTCATGTGGAAAGCTCTCTTTATTGCTCGCAGGTCACCCATATTTATTTTATAGCTATTGTAACAGCAAAGGCAGATGAGTTTACTGAATTTTCAAAAATCATATAGAAAACTAGGGGCAAATTCAGTGTCAAATCCCCAAACTTTCTGATTCCAAATTCTCTTCAGAGGTGATGGAGAGAAGAAGAAGGTGCAAAATCATCCCAATTAAAAAGCAAACAATAATTTTGTATGTAGCTCTTAGCAGATGAGCACTCAACAATTGCAATTTTAGGGATGCCAATAATTCAAACAACATTTCTTTTATGGAGAATATCTCCTATGTAACATGAGTGGAGTAATATCACTTCTATGAGAAGAACAATTGATTTTGTAATAGCCTATGTCTGGACTTAGTTTCCAGGTGTGCAGTCACCTTCACAGAAGCCTGATGCTGACTTTTTGTGGGGGAGGTTAGAACAACTGCAGGCTCATTTTCCATATGAATTATCTCCTGGCCTGCCTAGGTCATTGGCACAGAACTTCATCATTGTTTTAGTACCAAAGAAGCAATAAAAATGTGTTATCTTTTTTGTGGACATGTAAGTAAAAGGAAATGAAAAATTACAGCAGTTTTTAAAGATCAAAGAAGTGTCAAGACATTAATGTTTTGATTTAATGCTTCGTTATTAAAATGCCTGTTGCCTCCTATCCTTTTCCTCTTATTTTCTTCTCTTTTTTCTTGTTAATAGTATGAACTGGCATTTCATGTCTTACCAAACTTGTCTATTCTTCTTCTGTTTTATACATCCCATTGCAACACCTCTGTCCTCATCCTACATACTTTATCAGTGTTTGAGTTCCCCAGCTGTCTTTTTTCACTCCTGGTGATTTGTCTGAGGTAAAAGAAAGTAGAATCTTCAAAGACATTGGATACAAAATTGTAGTACCTGTCCACTTAAGTCAGTGTGCATTGTCTGGTTTTTCTGGGGCTTGTAGCTTGGCAAAGTATGAATGCCTCTCTAGGGAACTTCAGCAAGTGAAAGTGCAGATTTTCAAGTTCTTTTTTCAAAGGATGCAGATAACTGACTTTTTAAAATGAAATAACTGAGAGTCCATATGAAGTAAGCAAGCTGTTATCCCCCACGTAATTATTGAAAATCACAAGTTTGTCTGAAACACCGACTCTCTCTTTTTATCCTTTGATTTGATTCTGAAGATGACACTCCAGGAAAGATCAGCCCACACAATCAAGTTGAAAAAGGTCTTATAATGGAAAAAGTTAGACAATCTTAACAGCAGGTGTCAGTGTGAACTCTGCCTTTCTAATTAAGGGTGAAACCAATCTGATTAAGAAGTTTCAGTACCATCACATAATACTCTCAGTTGTAGATCTTAAAAGCTCTTTTATTATTCAAAAGTGCTTTTCAAATGTTGTTCTTTCATATGTCAAATAGTTACAATATCATAATCAAGGTATTTTTCTGTCTTTCCAGCAATTTTCACTAGCAACAGCACCACAATAAAAACCTTGAAATCACACCTCTGAAAGCAGCAACCATAATAGTAAATATTTGCTGTTATATAATATCTATTGACTTTGTTTTATAGAAGAATGTGATAAATAAGTGATAAGGTTGATTGAAAAGGCAGACTAAACTATGAAAAGACAAAATACAATTTTGCAGAGATTTAAAGAACTGTATAGTCAGTGAAAAAAACCAAACCCTCGTGTAGAAAGTCACTGAGGCATGTAGTAATAAAAATCAATTGTCTGCAGAGCTGGCTGAACAAGCTGTAAGACGTTAATGAAAGGAATTAAATTCGAATTACCTGGAAACTAGTAAAGTGGGAGGGTTAAGGTGGAAGAAATGAACACTTACTTTTATCATGAAATCCATTTAGGTATTCCTTCTTCCCTTCTGCCTTTAGCCAATACCTTTGGTCACCCTTATCTGTGCTAGGTGTGAAAAGATATTTTGTATTTTTGAAGATCTTTGGAGCGCCTGCCTATATTTCTTCTCCAGTACAGATATTCCAACTACTGCACTGTTGGGATATTTAGTCCTAATTTTTTTTTCCGAGAAGAGCGGCATAGAAGTTTCTATCAACGTGATTGTTTAACAGTGTGGTTTATGTGGAAGCTGAGGATAATGACAGATGAGGCATCTCTAGATTTATTCTATGACTAGATATGAGATAAAAAACTTAGCCAATCTAGAAGACATATGTAAGATAATGATTCCTTTGAAAGTTATGATATATATGTGTGTGTGTGTGTGTGTATTTTTATATACATATGTATGTAAGTATTTATGCAGATGAGCAATAAGCAAGGCTGAAAGGCAGCCAGGTTCTCCCAGCTGAGAATTCCCCTGGCTGCCTGCTTTGGCTGGCACCTTACTGCACTCTGCTCCTGTGTCACAGAGCTGCAAGCACCTTGTCCTTCAGCTGTACTCAGTCGGTGCACGTAAAGAAGCTTTCACTAGGATTTGGAACAGTGGGAGTCTGTCCTAAGAATCAGTGATCCGTAACTGCCTCCATCATTCAGCCTCCTCTGCACCCCCAAAAACTTTCCAGCTTTTTGGCTGCCTGTTTTTTGTGGTTCCCGTGGTGTACTGCCTGAGTGACTGCAGAATGGGAATGTATTATCTTCCTGATCGCTGTAAGGTAGAAAAGCTCTGCTACTCCTCATATTACACACGGGGAGTTAAAGCCATGCTGTGTTTCTATTGACTTTGAAATGTGTTTGAATTCAAAGAGCCAAATTGGCTGAAGCTATGTCTGTATGGCCTGGAGGAGCTCAGGTATGAGCCAGTCCTGATCTCTGCCTCAGATTTCTTGGAGAGGCATCTTGATTTTCCAGATGAGAAGCAAAGTGATAATCAACCTGCAGGCAGTGCCCAGGGAATTTTGACTCTGGCCCCAAGTGACAAGGCAGTGTAAATACTGCAGAGATTTAAAAGCCAGGGTTATTACAGTAATTAGGTGTCCATCATTTCAGCACAGCACAACTAAATTTTATGAGATTTGAACTCAAGAGTGGAATCCAAAGGCCAGAATTTGGGGACAAGACAAAGTTAGGATAACCCAGAAATACCATGTTCTGAGGAGTCATTTGAAATTATCTTAAAGGTACTGGTAGCATGTAGGTTTGTCTGAAAACTCATTCTCTTTGGGACTTGCATGTCTATACCAAGCCTGCAAGGTAAGCATCTAGACTTCCTCTGAAAGTACTTACAAGTAGGAAGGGAACAAAGTAAACTTTGGTTGTACTGTACCTTCTATCCCAATGGCTAGAGCATTCAACCTGCAAATAGGAACCTCTGGCCCTTCCACTTTGTCTCTCTTCAGCTGGAAGTATTTAAAATCATCATCTCTTTGGGGCTGCCTTTACCATTAGGGTAGCTGGTGGTCTGCTTTGGGGCGTCATCTTCTTGTTGCAGGCTTGAACAGTTGTACTGGAGGTGGAGAGAAGCAGCGTAATCCTGTAGCCTAATGGTTCAGACATTATGGACTGGGCTGTAAACAATTTGTCCAAAACAAGAGAGGAACTCTGCAGAAGCAAAGTGCTCTGCTCTCTTGGCTTCCAGGACTTGAGGTGGTGGGCACTCATTTCTGGTTACTTATAGCATTGAATATTGGCATATTCTACCTTTAAGTGTAACTCCAGCCTGACATACTGCATGGGATTAATCAATTTACAGAAAAAACAAGATCCACCTCAAACAGTTTCTGAATTTAGTTGAATTCTGTGTTGCATCTGTTGCAGTGGGATTAAAATAACAGGAGAAGGTGGCTTGTTTAAAAAAAAAAAAAAAAAGGAAAAAAACCTCATCCTTATGGATTTGGTTATCAAAAGTGATTCTAAATGAGCGAAACTTTATTGACTTGGTCTTTACCTTCCTTAAGCATCCTAATTGCCCTGAGCACTACTGAGAAAGGGAGAGACGTTATGTCTATACCAGCAAACAAAACCGTTCCCAAGAATATTCCCAGGCCCAGAAGCCAGCTGACATGGACTGACTCACAGGTACCCCAGTAAACAAACACAGCCAGCCTCCAGAGCAGCCCGACGGGATGCAAATCCTTTGGTGCTAATGGTCTGTGGGATGTTGCAATTCTGTGCCTGGGAATTGCTTGGGAGGCAGCTAGTTGGTACAGGCCAAAAGCATGTTGGAGACTGCTCTAATAATTTCAGACCAGTCATATTCCAGTGTCTGGGAGCACTCACAAGTACTGACTGGCATAGACATAGCCTTAGGTTCACTGGTGTATTCCACAAATTCTTTCCAATTGCTCAGAGATTATAAAGACTGGTGATTATTGGTGAGGGAATATTAAAAATTGAATCTTGATTCAAATGCCTGCTTTGTTGTGAGCCTTTTTACTTTTGAGAAATACAAATTTATAGTTTGGTTCTGGATTTTTGGTCTTGTAGTATTTGTCTTGTTAGTGTAGCAAACCTTTAAATGTCTCATAGTAATATAAAAGAGCTTGAAGATGTCTGCAGGTTTTAGAATTAATTTTGTGGCCTTTAGGGCAAATTTAGGAGTAGACAACTAAATTTGAAGTGCCTTGTATGATTCTGGATATATAAAAGCAGTCTTCTGTACCGAGTCTTCTCACTCCAATTCTATTTTTTCCTTTGATAAGTTATTTAATTAGAAGATACTATAATTTTAAAACTATCATCTCAGAAAACAGCTTTAAAAGACTTTCAGGTTTTTCAAAACACTGCTTCATTTTCTTGTGGAATTAAGTGTGCTTATTATGTAGGAATTGAGTTAAATTATAACTATGTTCCATATTAACTTGATGCAAAAAAAGTAAAGCAATGGTTAGGTGTTAACAGAGATTGCCTATTTGAATTATCTTAATTTGTTCATTATCACATTTTTAAGTCTTCTAATTCCTACTTCCTACTGCCCACTAAACATTTTGTGCTTTAGCTGAGAAGAAATAGATAAATCACCCTGAAGTAAAAAACATACTTGTAAACACGCAACACATGAAAAATAACTGTTTGGCCTTTACATTGAATTTAACTTATTTTACCAATTCTTTCAGTCCTTTGATTGCAAATCTTGTATGAGAGAAAAAAGTTGAGGTTTTTACCCCATCATATATTCTTTTCTCTTGGAAAAGAAAATCAACTCAGCAGAAAGAACACATGAAGAATTCAGCTTTAACCTGAACAAAATGGTTCCCTTTTTCTCCAAGTTATTTATTCATTCAAGTACCTTTATCTGGGTTGCTCCTTATTTACAGAACTAATTTAAATCCCCTGATTCCACAAAAGGTCAGACAAAAGCTTCTATCACAGCACTAATGGCCTTCATGTGTCTCTTTGTACTTTTATGGAAGATTTTTCAAGCCGTGCTGGTAAAGGAGCAAGGCCCTAAGAGGATCACTGAGAGTCCTGTGGTCAGTATGTTAACTCACTTTTTTGTGATGAAGTTATGTTTGCATATTTCAAAGACAAAGATTTGCAGAAAATTAGCACATGAAACTCTGGTGAGGCAACATAAAGAAGTCAGGATGGAAAGAAAATGGCAGCTTATACTACTGCATATTCTTATTCTTTCTGGTATCCAACTAATAGAACAGATCTGCAGTCTTAGATGGTGTCAATGTTTATACAGGGTTGCATATACTAACAGAGAAAAGATGGAGTAAATTTGAATTAATACAAGCATTGTCATTATAAATTAAAAAATAAAGCTAAATAAGCGAGCAGTAAAAAACATTATTCTTCAGTTGTGCTGTATTTTACCATCAACTGAAAAAATGTGATTTAGAAACTCTTTTGTTTTGCTTTGTTTCAGCATCACTAATTCATTTAAATCCTTCCTTCTTCTACAAACAGCATAGTCTCTGTGCTGTGACAGGATATTCTAGTCCTATTCCAAAATATTGTGAGACTATTAGTATAAAGGTAGTGAAAAACGACATAAAAATATGTAGCAAACAAAACTGGGAATGATGGTTAGAAGAGTCAAGTTTTAGATGTTTTATCTAGCTCTGAATTGTCATTGAACCACCTATTCTAAAATAAATGTCCATAAGTGTGGGTTGAGACAATGTGCTGCATGAAGTTTTTCTGTGTTATTTCATTGCAGTAAACATGCATAAATAAAATATTATGATTGCCGGTTTTCATGAGCAAAGCAGTTCAATAAATGGATCTTTAGGACTGGGAGTAACTCAAGGTAAATAGGTTCGTTTAAGGTACACCATGAGCAGAAGACTGCAGTCAATGTCCTCAATGTGTAAACCTGTGAAGTTTGGTGTTTTCTTGTAGTCTTCCGACTCTAGGAACTGGTATGTTAAAGAAAATCACCAAATACATGGAAATCATGACACAGGGATGGGTTTGCAGCATTAGAAATTTGTGTCACTTACTCATGTGTTACCACATCCCAAACCAGCTATATCCATTCTAGCTACGTGGTCATGTTACATCTCCTCAGCTTCGGGAGCCTCAATGAATACCAAAAAGTTGTGGCATGTTCTCTCAGCTTCCCACTTAATTGTAAATGCAAGTGAAGGTTGCAGTGGTTGGTGCTAGTTGGCTGGGTTAGAGTGTGTGGGATCTGTGGTTTGCTGCAGTTTGTAGTTTACAGTCTTCTCCAGGGGAGCTGAGTAACACAGACGGTGTGCATCTGAGCCAGCTGCAGCTTTCTGCTTTTAATCACAGCTGATGGACAGTTAACTGCAGAGGTTTAACAATGGAAGTAGCCAATGTTGAGGAAAGTCCAGGGACTATAAAAGCAAAGAAATAAAGAACGTTTAAAAAAATCTTTTTATAGGGTGAGATGAAGGAAGTACAATTTTCTCTTTAAATTTAGGGAAATTTGATCTGAATTGATCTCTTACTCACAGAACTAATTTATACACCACATGTCTCTAAAAGGTCAGGCAAAATCATCTTTCACAAACTTGATAGTTTTCATAAGTTACTATGTATTTTCATGTCCGAAGAGATTGTTGTTGACTCAATACCACACATCCGAAAAACCTCCCTAGTCTATTAAAACCAGGGAAGGGACAGAGAAATACAGTTGCTTCAATGCACAAAATCTGACTAAAAATGGAACAGGCATGAAAAGGACTTGATGCAGAAGCTGTAAGATATTTTCTGATCTTGAAAAGGTACCTGATGGAAATTACCTACTGATGAAGTGTTGCCAGACAAGAAAAGATCGTAGGATTAGCAACGGCAGCTGGAGGATTGGTGAAAGAATGATATGAAAATAGAGGGCAGAGGAAGGGAGAGAGAAGGCTGTGCAGGCATTTGAAATTTACAGACACCTATTAAATGAGATGACATAGAGGAGAGGTGCATGAATGGGTTGTATGACCTAAAAACCCATATGTCATAGGTCAAAATGAAGGAAGAGATCACTAGTGGAGGAGGAGCCAAAAACCAGGTGTAAATCACTGAAAAGAGTGGGCAAAGAACAGACAGAAGCAGAAGACTTATTTTCTGGAAAGAGCAGGAGTAACTGCTAGGAAAGGGGGAAAGTGGAGATAGCCAGGGAACACAGCAGGAGAGATAACAATGTAGTATAGGAGACAGTGAATTACAGAAATATAAACTTATAGGTTGGAGGGATTTCTGAAAATCATCCAGTCCAGCTGAATAGTTACTTGAATGAGGATTTTTCAGCAGATGAACAGGTCAGCAATGGCTTTGTCTATCTCAGTCTTGCAAACCTCCAAAGACAAAGTCTGTCTCACTGTCCTGGTGCTGTACCACACTTAGCAAAGACATTTTTTGTAATGTCCCATTGGAACTTCTCTCACTGCACATTGCTGCTATCTCGCAGCATCTCGCAAAACTGTCTGCAACTACCATGAAAAATTTGTCATCACAGTATTGCCCCTTCAGGTAGTTGCAGATCACTGTTAGCTCACACCATATTTTCTTCTTCACCAAGCCAAACAAATTTCTCCTCACCTATGTGAGGAGCTATGCCTGTAGCTTGTCCAGTCAAGTTTGGAATAGCTTCCAAGATGGAGATTCCACAACTTGAATGGGCAGCGTGGTTCAGTGTTTGACCACTGTTCCAGTGAAAATATTTTTTGTAAGTTTCAGTAGAAATTTCTCTTATTGCCCCTCAGGACCATTGCCTCATACTTTTTTTATGGCATATCAGGAAGAAACTGCCCCTGTGATCTTATAAGAGCAGGATAGCCCACATTAAACCTCCCTTGTGCAGGCTGAACAAACAGGACTCCCTCACCTCCTTGGTTCCAGCCTCCTAGTCATCTTGCTGGCCCTCCAGTGGGTTCATTCTGATATGTCCAGATCCTTGTTTTACTGAAAAGCCCTAAACTGAACATCAGCTACAGCCTCTTAATTACAACATAAAGGAGAAAAACCCACTTCATTTTACTTGCTGGCTATACTTTTCCCAGTACAGCTGTCGTGGTTTAATCCCAGCTGGCAATGCAGCCTCGTGCAGCCACTCACTCTACTCCCCAATGGAAGAGAGCGGGAAGAGAATTAGAAGGGTAAAAGTGAGGAAAACCTGTGGGTTGAGATGAAAGTTTAATAGGTAAAGCAAAAGTCATGCGTGCAAGCAAAGCAACACGAGGAATTCATTCACCACTTCCCATGGGCAGGCAGGTGTTCGGCCATTCCCAGGAATGCAGGACCCAACCACAAGTAATGGTGACAGCATCGCTCTGAAAGTCCCCCTCCTTTCTTCTTACCCCCACTTCATGTCGTGTGCTGAGCATGACATGGTGTGGTATGTTATGGTATGGTGTGGCATGGTATGGCGTGGCATGGCATGGCATGGCATGGACAAGTATGTCCCCACCACAAACATAAATTTAGAAAAACCCAAAAAATACCTAAAACCCCAAAATAAACAAACAAACAAAATAAAACCCCAAACCAACAAACCGAACAACAAAAAACCACACAAAAACCCCCCAAAAACCCACCAAACAAAAAAACCAACCAAACAAAAAAAACCAACCCACCAAAAAAACCAAAAAAAAAAGAAAGATGGGTCCATCACCGGATTCTAAGGGCTGGTTTTGGAGGAAGGTTTTGGTTACGAGGGTTCAGTCACAGTCACTGTGAGAATTTTTTGTGAGGAATCTGAAAATGGACTCCTCTTAAGTGTTGGAGTGCTGTTCTTCTGCCCTACTAAGAGGAGTTTTAAAATACAAGCTTTAAGCTGTTCTCATTTTACAGCATTGTTTAAAATATAGTGCAGCTGTACATAAATTACTTCACATTTTGGAAGCAGCCTGGCTGCGGCACGAGGTTGCTTTGCTTATGCAGTTCAACCTGATGTTTAGAAATTGCTTGCACAGCGGGGGAAGACTGACATGGAGATTCATGTTAATTTCCACACTTGGCAAAGGTACAGAGGAAAAAGAAAAATCAGTAAAATAAAAGCACTGTAGTGGTGAGAAGAGCTAAAATGAAATCACAACATCTCATCTAATCGCCTTCCATTCTTTTTCAGCAGATTTAAAGTATTTAATACCTTGGTGTAATACTGTAATTGCATGGGGAATTACAAAATAAAACAGAGATTGAGGCTAACAAATAAATGCCTCACAAAATGTGTGCTTCTGTACTTATGTCCCAGTCCTTCTCTGCACTCCTGTCAGATCTGAAACATTTGAGTTCCTCTGTGGAATACAGAGATACTCAGTATCTCTGCAGTACCTTTCCCAGTGTGATCTGGGCTCCCTTTGCCTATTGGTTCATGTGTGATAAATATGTGCAAAAACCTGTTTTCAACCATAAGCACAAAGAAAAAAAGTTCTCAGAGCAAAAAATTCTGCCATTAGACTTTAGGAAAGCATCTTGCATTTTAGGCTGTTGTATTTAATTTGAAGGGTATTTTTCCACTGCAGTGGAGTCGGAACTAGATGATTTTTGAGGTTGCTTCCAACCCAACCGATTCTATGATTCAATGATATTCTAGTCCTGGTTTGCATTCTTGATGCTCCCAAATATGTGACATCAACACATTTCATGCTGCTTGTGTCATGATCATTAAACAAAAATAGTAACTAAAACTGATGGGAAGCACAGGCACTGATGGAGTCTGCCCCAGTACTGATGTTTTACCTCCTGAACCATACATCTGTAGGGGGAGAAAGATATGAAGGAAGGAAATGGCTGTTCAGTTAAGGGACAATGCTGACAGAATAACAAATACCTGGGAAATGACCATAATTAAATTTAATATGGGAATTTAGAGCCAGGATTCTGACTGTTTGGAGGGGTGTTATTTTGGACCTGCATTTCAGCCAAAGTAATGGGATGTGAAGAAAAAAGACAACTGCATTTCAAATTATACTGTTCAGTTCATGTGGTAGAACTTTGGACTTCGTGTAACCCAAAAGGCACTTGAAAAAAAGTTTTTTTGGCATTTCCACATCAGTTTTAATTGGTGTAAATACAAATATAACACTACCTCATTGAAACTGGTTGGTTTTCATCTTAAAACAATAAATTTAGTTTCATTCCTGAAAGGGGGTAGGCAAGGTGGGCAAAAAACAATCTTTATTTTCTCTGGGAAAAGGGTGAGTACTTTTTCCACGTCTGTCTCAGACACAGCATGGTTGTTCCTTTCCAAAGAAAATTGTGTTTTGGAGAAAAGCTAATCAGATTATCACTCATTTTTCAGAGCAAGCCATTCGGGTAAAATGCCCAAAGGTATCCAGACTGGGGCCAATTTTTCCTGAAAGTGGTTAGTATGACACTTTCTTAAAAGGCATAGAATTAAATTACTACAAAAGGAAACTATTATATCAGTTGAAACTGTTGATATATAGTCATAGTATCATGATCTTTTGTCTCTTTACACATGTAGTTATGTCATTGATTTTTAAACATTGCATTGGGAAAACTGAGTCAGGGTTTTCTTTTTAATAAAACTCAGTGAACCTTCAGGGTTTAACTTCTCCATATAAATAAATCTTATGTGTTACATCACACTTTGGAACCTCATGACAAAAAAATCTGTTTTATAGTGCTCTAAAACATGCAAATATTACTGAGATTACTGTTCTATAAATGCTTGGAAGGTAAGTTTCTCTGTTTTGGACGTAAAGAAGAAATTCATTGCCTTTGGTAGCAGTGGTTAGCCAATATTGAGAGCCTGTCTTCATTAGGAAGAGAAATGGAGAATAGCCCAGTAGTGACAATCCTGGTAATTTACAGGAATGTATGCAGCATCCTGTTTTCTAGGAAATAGTCAAAATAATCACTATGAGACAGCGTCTTTGTTCAAAAATCAAAATCTGCCTGGCTTTCCAGAATTTTTTTCCAAACAGCTCTGCACGTCTTGCTCACAGAGGTATGCCCTTGACACCTCTTGCTTTCTTCTGGGTTTCTACTCGCCTCATATGTATGCATTGGTAATCAGTTTCACAGCCCTCGAGGGACCTCCTCCATCTCTCTCATCTTCTTGAATTGCAACCTCTTTAGTTAGTTACTTAGTTACCACTCCCCACAGGGGCCCTTACTTGCTCCTTCCAGTTAGGCTGCTGAAAAGACAGTTTCCACCGCCCTTTTGATTTTGCTTGTCTCTAAGTTAGAGAAAGCATCTCTTCTGAGCATCCAAAGTGCCAAACTTTTGCATATTTTTAAAACTAGTATGTGACCTATTGTTTATTGTCCTCATATTTGCTTTGGAGTAATTGTTAGCCCAGTCCTAACTAAGCACTGGAGGAGGATGGTGGTAGAGCACCCATTCTTTCCCCGTTTGTGTGAGTGCTATCCAACTCCTTTATTGGCTGTGTGGTGAGTATGCCAGCTCCACAGCTGCAGAGCTTTCTTCATCAGCCACAGCAATAACTGAGCATTTGCCAGGAAGGATGAGGAAGTTTAAGAAAAGGGACTGGACATACCTCAGAAAGATGGGTCCATTCAGATCTCAAATCAAGCAGTCCACAGAAGGCTCTGATGCAGGATGTACCTGGAAATATGGAGACTATTCCTATGAAACAGTGCCCTACCCTTGATCAGTTTCTGATGCTATGTCCCTAAGCAACCATGTTGATCTTCTGTCATGGGGCTCGATAGATTTTTGATCTGTCTGATTATGTCAATCCCAGTATTCATATAGGAGCAGGAAAATAGGGTGGATTGCATCTGGAAGATAATACCAGATGCACTCAAAGTAGAAAGTAAGTGAACTAACCTTTGAAATCACTTACGAGAAAATGTTATCATTCTTCATCCCCTGCAGTATTGAAGTCCAGTGCAGCAAAATACTCCAGTTTTTAATGTACAGTCAATGACATATTAGGAGAGATTTCAAATTAATTGTCTTTAAGTGGGGTGTTTGATGGTGTCATGTCTTTCTAGATACGTAATCTGGATTACAAGCAATGGTTGAGACGACTCTGGAAATTACGGAGTGAAAATTGCTGTCTAGTGCTCTGCAAGATATTAATTAGGTAATCCTAAGTAGCACCTTTGCATTTGGACTCTGTTACAGATACATAGGAAACATGAACAAATTTTTGGGACATAGGAAATTGCCAAGTTGAATTCTCTGTGTGCATTCTCTTACTTCAAGTAAAAGTGAAGCACCCTGTCCTTTAATTGAGAGAAAAACCACCTAAGATTATATTGTATTTGCAGGAGAGGAGGGATGTGGATATGGTTACCTCAAAGGAGCTGACACACAGCAATTCTTTACCCCATGGTACCTTCTTGGTGTGTTAAAGCCTTATGGCTTCAAACTGATATTTTCTTACATTTTGCTCATTAATTCTCTGCACTGAACACACCATATATTTATTTCTTGAAGTCACTGAGAGAGATGAAGAAAATGATGACATTTTGCAATTTTGACTGCTGGAAGAATTACTAGTGTAATTATTTCGTTTACAATGAAACTTGCAGGAAAGCTGACCTATCACTACTTTGACAAGGTATAATCTCTGTAAAGCTTGTGTCCACCAATGCTAGCATGTATTTGGTTCTCCACTTAGCTGCATTTCATTTTTATCCAGCATTTTTTTGCTTAAAATATTTTTAAAAATTTTTTCAGTACCCTACAAATATGATGCACAAGATTAGTCATGGTCACAGTAAGTCCAGGTTTTGAAACATTTTGACATAAAAGTTGATGCTGCTGAGAATAAATACTTGCAATAAAAACTTCCAGGCAGAACATACCGTAGTGACACTATCATGCCAAAGCAATGATTATTTTAGAGGTGATCAAAGTACCACTCATATCTAAGAAGTTCCTGATTAAACAGAAATTTGACACATCCTCAGTCCCCGTATCCTACCATAATGTCATGTTAACATTGCCATAAATAACACTCCTGGCACACAATTTCATATTAATATTACTTTATGCTTATATCAAGGGCAGGAAGGAAGGCAATTAATTAAGGGTACCTTTATTAATTAGTGTCGGGAGGAGTGACAGACTGCTTAGTGGTGAAGAACATGATATTGAATAGTAAACTTTTGTCTTTTACTATAGTTCATGTTTCTAACAAAATAATCAAGAAAATAATGAAGAGAGAAGGAAAAAATAGTCTACAAACTCAGACAGAAAATGCAAAGACACTTCAGGAGGAGAAAACAAGCAGCAAACACAGAATTATATGGATGGATGGATCAGCAAGCAGTAGGCCAGAAAAAGGGCTGCCCAACAGGCTCAGCATAAGGACTCATTGACCCCATGTCATTGCAAGGCCACTTCTTATTATTTAATAATTCAATATTGTTGAATCTTGGAAAGGTCATGAGAGACATAGCACCAGGGGGACCTCGACAGTCTGGAGAGCTGGGCCAACGGGAACATAATGAAGTTCAACAAAAGGAAACGCAAAACCCTAACCTGGGGGAAGAATAACCCATGCACTTGTGCACCCTGGGGGCAGACTGCCTGGGAAGCAGCTTTTCAGAGAAGGTTCTGGGAATGCTGGTGGACATCCTGGAATGCATTAAGAGCACCATCAGCAGGTCAGGAGAGCTGATTGCTCCCCTCTGCTGAGCACCAGTGAGAACACATCCAGAGTGCTGTGTCCAGTCCCAGATTCCCCAGTACAGAGAGGCATGGATGTACAAGAGTGAGTGCAGTGAAGGGCTATGGAAAAGATTAAGCAATTCAGTGAAGTGCTACAAAAATAATTAAGGAAGTGGAGCATCTGACACAGAAAGAGAGACTGAGAGAGCCTGGAGAAGAGAAGGCTCAGGGATATCATATCAATGAGCATAAATATCTGATGGTTGGGAGTAAAGGATATGGAGCCAGAGTCTTCTCAGTGGTGCCTAATGAAATAACAAGAGGCAATGGAACAAGATGAAATAAAGGAAGCTTGCCTTGAACATAAGAAAATATTTTTTACTGTGATAGTAGTGTAGCTTCAGAAGTGATTTCCCAGAAAGGTTGTAGAGTTTAAGATACTCAGAAGCCAATGGGACCCTGTCCTGAATAACCTGTTCTAGTTAGCATAAATTTAATAAAAAGACAGATTTAAGCAGCACAGGGTTAACTGTATTCTCCTACTAAAAGATTCTGACATGTTGAATAATTACAAGGACCACCATGTATCCAGTTCTGTGAAATGCAACTTACTTTAGGTATGTTGTTTTTGTATACCTGTTTAGAATCCTAGGGAAATAAATAACTATGTGAAGCCATGATAAACGTGAATGGGGAACATAAAAAATGGGTGTTTATTGAAAATTTGATGTAATTGTAAATGTTAAGTCAAAATACATTAAAACATGAGATAATGTCGTCTTACTGAGTCAATGTTCAGCCTGTTGAGTAGGAGATTCTTAAATGGTCTTCACTCTAAGGATCATAACAAGAACAGTTGAAGACTCTTATTTTGTAAAAGAGATATAAATGGGAGATGAATCAAATGTAATTGCTATTGGCATGTTTCATGCAATTACAGGGGAAAACATGATTAATAGCAATGAAATTTATGGTTGATTAAAAATAAAATATAATGCCTAGAGAGAGGCCACAGATAAAGCCAAATGCATTAATATGAAAATAGGCATCTGCAAGTAAAAGTCTGTAGCAGTGGTGAGCCTAAATATAGTTCCTCTTAATTGTAGGGAACAAATATTACCTCTGAAGTAGTGGGAAAAGAGAATCTTGTTTAGAAGAGAAAGCACATTTGTTCAATGCACAAAAAGACTAATTGCTGCTAGAAAGCTGTTCATTTTGCTACTCTCACAGTAATGATCCTAGCATATACAAAAGGAGCATTTCAGGCAAATTGAGACAGACATCGAGCATGAGCTCAAGGTGGTTTGGCACTGTTCCTCAGATCACCACCCAGCAGTCAGTCACTGCAGCAGACTTTCTGGACACCAGGATTTGATGGGGCCAGAAGAGTGGAGTGCTACAGACTGCTCTGCTTCTTAAAGAATGCAGCTGTCATTTTCATTTTCTACATGCAAAGGAGCTTAGGGACTGAAACCCACCACTGTCTTTAGACACTGGTGGAGGCAGAGCGTGAGATTTCCACTATTTGCAAATTAGGTGCATCTGCTTACAGAAATTATGGGAATTCTTTACATTGTTCAGGAAAGGAAGGGTACAAAGTATATTTTTAAGCTGCTATAATGAAACACATAAGAGCCTTCTTCAAGCAACCTCTGAACCTGAAGTGTGTGAGACAGACTTGGTGATGAAGATAGTGTGTAAATGTGGGTTGAATATAAGCATTGGACTAAAATAATGCTCATAAATGATGTATCCAATCTAGTATGCCATAAATGTACATACTCAACATCTGAAACTGGCCAAACTGAGTAAAATAAAGGGAAATCAGAAATGTGGCCTGAGGCAAGTTGCTTTCTTTCATCTGCTTTAGGAATGTCCCACTAAAGGAGAAAAAGAGCTAAAGCAACCAGGCATCCTAACATTTTGCCTTATTTACATCTGTTTAAATTATGTCTCATTGCTACAATTAAAAAAACAAATCCTGATATTTTTACAACTCTTCACATTGTTTTTACCTAAACAGCTGAGAAAAACTGTATCAAGAATAAAACTAAACACTGCATACATATTGCTTTGTATGGGGCAAAGAGGAAAATTCAGGGAAGTTCAGAGGAGTATCACATGTTCAGACCTCATATAACAGATGTAACTCTTTTGAAAAGACTGGAATTGTATCAGAGCTGAGTTCAATCCACTGATGTTACATGAAGACAAACATCCCAGTAGATTATTTTTGGGATGGACAAAATATTGTATCCCCTGTTCAGGAAGCTCTTAGTAAATACAGACAGAGATGGGAATCCACAAATACTTAATTTATAACTACCATACCATCTTGTACAAATGAATAGTTAATTACTTGTTTCTATATTTTGCATATCACTGTTCAATAATATTTTATGTTCTTTTTCCAAACCAAATACCCAAGCAGAATATAAATAAGGGGGGTTTTGTCATTCAGATGGGTAATATATATGTCATATAGACATCTAAATCCCACTGCGTTGTAATAAAATTTTGAAAGAAATCAAAAGATGCTTTTGCCTTGTGATTTGTTCTTTTCAGTTTCTGTCATTGCAGCTTTGTTAAAGCACAGTCTAAATCTTCCCGTATGGCATCTTTGGTACTTTCCTACACATATATTTCAGTAAATGGGCTTCAGTCCAAATTTCGATTCCTTTCTCTTTTGTTGTTCAAAACAATCGACATCAAACTGAAACATGAAAGAGAGAAGAAAAGGTTGTTTTCTCTACACTAAGAACCACAGCAGTGTTTTACATTTTCCATATGAATACAATTATTGTTCATCTCTTGCTTGCACACTGCATCCTACATTTGGATTTTGGCAGGTAAACTTATGCTCACTGAGCTCGCTGATGCTTTGTCCGATTCGAAGCAGCATTTTAAGCTTTGTTGTTGTCCACGAGACACTTCCCCTCCCCCATAGCTACTTAAATCCTTTTTAAGATCAGTTTTCTGGAGTCCATCTGGCATTTTCAGACCCCTATTACGAGGCCACTGCACTGCTGGGGTGTGCTGTGAGCTGCGAGAGGCTGTCGTGCTCTCTTACATACACACAGCAACAGAAGTGCTTTCTGTTTATACTCCTCCGCATGTTATCTAGAATCTAATTTCAAACACATTAATGCTAAAATAAGACTTCCAACTACTACTTCTATTTGCACACTTTAAGCTTTCTCAATCCTAGCTTTATTGGCTAAAAAGAAGTTTATAGATAACATACCCCAGGCAAAGTTCTCTAATGCTTCATTTAAGAAACATTAGTAACTGCGATCTGTGGAAATGAGCTGAGATAAATTGTGGCTTTTTTAAAACAGCTTCTTTCTATCCAATTTAGGTATCAAAGACTGAAACACTGGTAATATGTCTGAAGCATTTGAAGATGAAATAAGAAACAACTATTGATAAAGAGGTTGAGTTTACTCTGTTTAAAGGCTTACCTGGCCAGAATAATAACTTAAACCAAAGTTTTAGCATATAGGGATGGGGGAGCCAGTGCTGTTGGTGTGTATCTGACTCAATTCCCCTATATGTAAGCAGATGAACATTACTTGGTCTAGATCTTCTGACTCCTCTTGCACCATCTGCCTAAGCATCACTTCTGGGGCTGCTTGACCATGAGTTTTCCTCCACTGCCCTGTTTTCCCTGCTTCATCTTGTGTAACCTATTCGAGTGCTCGCTCACATCAGAATGGCTCTCTCTTGCTGTTTGAAGCATGTGGCGCTGAACCCAGCAGCACCTTTTGGGTGAGGACTCTGAGCTTCTGGTTAAAAGTGGACAGTTTTTGCTCTGACAGCTTGACAAACCTGGTAACACGTTCTGATGGTGAACTGGAAAATCAGTTCTCAGCAAATCCCACTAGCACTATATAATGGAACAACAATCATTAGCATTGTCTTTAATGAAAGACAGTAGTTCAATCATGGAACCTGTGGCATTCAAAGAAAGGTAAAGTATTAGGTTTAGTGAATCCTACCTTGGAAACTACTTTTGTAATTCTGGAGCTATTTTTCATATACAGTTTGGAAGTAATCATCTGCATCTTCTCTGATCCAGGGAATATAATATTCAGGACAGCTTGTCCACTATCAGCTTACAAGTTTTCCATGAGACCTAGGGCAAATGAAATAGCTCACTCTAATCCTTGGTTTTCCAGTAATGAGAAATAATGTTTGAATGTTTGGGGACTCTGCTCCAGTGAGGATGATGATGATGATGAAGTATTCTGAATCTGTGGCAAGTATCTAGAGTAGTCTCCTTTTGCTATGTAGTAGCAAAATTCAGAGCTTTGGAATTGAATTTTTCATATGAAACAGAAATTAGTGACAAGTCAGTTCTTTATCTAATGCAATTTGTGCATTGAAAGATTATGCAGAAGTTCCTTTTCTGTAAATAGTATTAGGAAAAAAGAGCACAAGGGTAATTGCATTAGACACTTCTGTCCTGCAACCAACCATCACCCAAATAACATTAAGTTTTCCTCACTCTCTGTCCTTGAGAGGAAGATGAGTGAGGCCAGGCAAAATTCAGAAATAACTATCACGATTGGAAATGTTTGGGTTTCGCCATCTTTATGCTCATTATTAATCCCTCTTCAGCTGAGACAGTTGAATCAAGTCTGTTAAACCACTGCCTTGGACATTTCAGGATAAAAGCAGCTGGGCTGCCCTAACTCCTAGCTAACGATAGTTCATGGCATCCAGGTGACTTGACATGAAGAGAGTGGGGGGCCCACCCAAATTGTTTCATTAAATCAGCTGTATGGCCGATAGTTTTCTGTTGAAGGGTCATTAAAATACCTGTGGACAGAGGAAGAGGAGTGGGTGCTACAGTGATTTCTACAATTGCTGTTTTAACAACTGGGAAACTCCTAGCCAAAGGCTGCATACTGCTTGTTTAGAAAAAGCAGATGAGACTGAGCATCCCTCTTCTTTTCTATGATTCCTTTCTCTTCATTATGCTTTCTGTTGGGGTTGCGTAATAGAAGGGAACTTCAAGGATTCAGATGCCATCCAGAAAGAAAAATAAAATTATCTGGTCATAGTTAATTACTTTTTGGCAAAATATTCTCCGAAGCGTTATCCTGCTTGTTTACATATCTTTAACCTCCAGTGTACCTTAAATTCTTCTATAATAGCTTCAACTTCCGATGCACTGTACCAATTAGCATTCCATTTTTTTTTAGTTCAGAATAATTATTTTCATATAATATTTTTAATGACTATGCCAATGTAGTGCCCTTCGTAGATTGTACTAAAATGTTAATTATAAACACAGCATCTATTTTGCTGTATAAATTCTCTTGTAGAATCAAATTACTGATCTTTTTCTCATTTAATCCTATTTTCAGAGCCGCCTTACAGCATTTGACAGTGGAAATAAGAAAGTTTCTGAGAGCCAGCTCAATTGTTTTCTTGGTTTTTATCACCTTAAATTCTTACCTGGAGAAATCAAATGAAATCAAAATTAGCTGAAACAAAAACCAGAAGTGACTGGTTTTATAGGCCCATTTTCCCACATTAGTTCAGATGTTGTCTGTTATGTTCATACCACAAATAATCAGGAGGAAAACACTTGGAGGGTCACATAGGTCAATAAACATCTGGCTTATGAAGTGTTGCCCTGCTGCCTGTATTATGTTGATAAAATTACTTTAGTCAGGAGAAAGAAATATAAAGTACAAAATATAAGTGGTAAATTTTCTTGTCTTGACATATGGAAGATTTGCATGTGTAATTTACATCAGCATCAATCTCAGTTTATCAAAATGAAATTCCATCCAAAATTCCAAGAGGAAAAGAGACATGGGGTGTGTGTTTCAGGGGTCTGTCTCCATCTCAGTGTAGGTATAGGGTCCTCTGTCCGTCAGGAAGACACCATTCCAAAGTGCTTTATACTTCTCCAAGCAAGTAATTTGAAGGCACTGTTTCTTTCTGCTATGGAAGCAATTTCAATCTGCTCTAAATGCAGATCAGCAGTGAAACCCCCCAGCTACAAAAATTTTCGTAGTCACGCTCTTCCCCAAATTCTTCTGTTTATCTCTTGAGCTTTTGCAAATATTTGAAATTCCTGGAGAAACGCATCTTCACCTGCACCCACTAGCAGATTCACTAAAAGAATATTTAATGAGAAGGTACTGTGTTGTCTGTGTTATCAAGAACGGCACGCTTAGCTTGCTTTAATTCACGTGGCAGATAACTCTCTTTGTGGTAAGCCAGTTTTCTTATTTTTATTGCTGTTCTTTGCATGGCTTTTATGTTCTCTTGTGGTGTTACTAAACATTTTGCTTGAATAAAGATTGGGTTGCTTGTTGTATTTTTGTAAACTTTCTGTGTTAAAAAACAAAATTGCTTTGGGCAAATTTTGTTGGGTTTTTTTTTTTTTCAAGGAAAATTCTTGTTGCCTTCAAATAAGGGCTTCAGGGGTTAGCTGTCCATGAAAAATGAGTGTATGATCACAGGAAGAGATTTCTGACACTTTCCTTGGCTAGGAGCATTCATTGCATATTTGAATGGAGTACTGCCTAGAATGGATCCAGGAAAATAGGTATTAGTTTATGAACTCCATTTATTGTGCAACCAAAATTTAATAACATTATCCAATATGTTTAGGTGATGATATTTTGTCCAGAGGAGAGAAAGCAAAAATCAGTAGATGTGATACAAAGAAGTAAAATAGTCCTGCATTAACTGAAGTAATTTTTTTGCAGTGACAAAATCAAGCACAAGGCATCTGCCCTAGACACCTAACTCTAAAGCTTACTCCAAGAATCTTGTTTTTACTTGAGGCAGATTGGATCATTTTTCAAACAACTTTACTGGTCAACCTGAAATGAAAATTACCAGAGACTTGGTACTCACACCATAGGTAATGAAATATCCCCAGCAAGGCATTGTGTCTGTGTTCATTGCATGTATCTTCCCAAACAGGAATTAAAGAAACCCAACACTGAACTTTTAGTGTATGTCTTGGGCAATTAGACAGTAGATATTTATCAAGAGATGCAATATTATCCTCAAGAAGTCATCATCTGGTGTTTGTTAGGTAGGTCAGCTTCCAGTGTAGCCAGTTGCTGTCTGATCTAGCCACTTCTCATCCTACATTCCAAGTAAGTCACCTCATCTGTACTTATCTGGCCACTTTCTCAGTTTTCACACAGTCAGACATGCTCATAAAACTGTCCTAAACACCTTTTCCACATCCTTCAACTATTCCAAACAGGTGTGGTGATGTATCAGAGTTTCATCACTGTTGGCCATGGTGGATTTGTTCTGTACTTCCTACATTTTTTTTAACCTTTCCCTGGAACACTGCAGGTGTGTGCTACGTGCCAGCAGTGACTCTATCTGTGGAGAGCAAAGGCCAAAAAAACCTTGTGCTCTCCAGTGCTCTGAACTGTCAGAACTGTAGGGAGTTGGATGGGCGCAGCCTCTGCTCCACAGAAGGCGTTTGCGAGCTTCGTGTTTTTAAGCTGCCCTTCAGGACACAATCAGGGCAGTGGGTACTGGTTGAATCAGTAGAATTGCTCTCTCCAAATGGTTCCCAGTGCCATTATTTGCACTCTGCAAGTGACTGGTCTTGGTGATGGCTTCCATGTGGTACTTTTGGTAGACATCAGTTGCCCTCTTCAGTATCCCCTGCTCTTTTGTTAACGTTCGCAGCAACAAAAACTCAGCTTTGTGGGTTTTTTCTTTCACTTCATGTGTGTTAAAAGTTGTGGCAGCCTCAAAAAGAAGGAGGCTTTGGGTTCAAGTAGAGAGACCCCCATTTTCTATTTTTTGGAGGCCTCTTCTTGTCTCCTTCGTGGTCATTGCAGTCATGTTTGCAGATCATGGCAGGTTTGGCAAACCCTGTGAATCCCGAGGGTTATTCTGCACACTGTCCACAGCACGTATATCAACAAGCCCAGCATTGCTGGCCCACTGATAAACCAGCTCTTCTGGAAGCAGCTGGAGCTAATGCAAGTCTTGTTTCTGACCCCTGTGTTCCTGCCTTAATGCTTCCAAATAGGTGTTTTGGGAAGAATGGATGGCATGAACAGAATTACTGTAGGACATCTGTAGACACACTGTCACCCTGACTGATGTTCTGACACGTGATCTGCTTTAGAGTAATTTTTTACCATTGCTATGGAGATCAGAATGCCTTGGGTTTATTTCTAAGCTTGGATCTTGCACGACGTCCATTTTTTGCTATATAAATTTAAAATTAAAATAATGGAATATATATCACTATACCGAGTGACACTCTTAAATCTGCCTCTGGGCACTTAAATAAATGGCCAGGTTTTTAAATAATTGAGTACTTCCAGCTCCTATCAAAGTCAATAGAAGAGTTGTAGCAAGGAACAGGCAGCAAACTTCAAGATAGAAAATACAAAGAAAAGACAATTTTAACTAGTATTGTATCAACCTGAGGCAAAAGATGTAGAAAATGTACCCTTATCATGGATTCTGCTAAATAAGGGGCCCACTGTTGATCTGTCCACTAGTTGGCAGGCATAGCAACGCAGTCAGCCATCCTGTGAATGCATCCCTGGCTGCTCCCGAATCTCTGCTGAGGCGTCCTAGCAACTGTGTGCCAGCACTGCGCTGTGCAAATGCATAAGCATTAGCAGGATCAATCAAACCTGCAGGGGAGTTTTCTAGTGGCTGGTGCATAAAGCATTTCACTGGAACAGAGCGAAACACCTGGTGAACAGGGATACCAAGGTTAAGTGTATTTCCAGGACTGCATTCATCTTCTTTTTCTTAAAATACCCAGCAACTAGAAATCGTAGTTCTGAATGCATAGCTTGGAGATTTTTCCCTTCCCTTCAAGATCCTGTTCCTGAGGATTATGCAACTGTACAAGCGCCTGCAGCAGGTGCTCAGAATATTCTCACTCTTTGATGGATTACATGGGTCACTTCAAATTTAGGGACAATAGGACCTTGCAGATCAGATTTACAGTATATTTAACATTCCTGTTTGAATTGTGGCCAGTGCAAAAGGTCAGCAAGGATTGAACTATCTGTAATGTAGTAGTAGTGTACACTATTTTTTTTCCCCTCAATACTATGTTTCAGAAAAATACCATTATATACCAGCAATTTTAGTTGACTTACAAGATGAGGTGAATTTTTACAGTTTTTCATTTTGCTTTCTGCCTTTTCATCCCACATATAACAACCCTGTAACATTTATTTTGGAGCAAACTTGTTTTTCAGTCAGGAAACCAAGAAATGAGTGACTCAGCTGCCATTTCACATGAACATTTCACTCTACATTTATACAGATTCACAATTTCATTTTCTGCCTTCTGTGCATTATCTGATGTATTAACATGCTTTCCTATGCTCCTTCTACTCTTTCACTTTTCTGTGGCTGCTGGAGAGACTTTTGTCGAAGCTTTTTTTTTGTACTGAGGCAAAATCCTGTCAACAGAGTGCAAAAGCATGTTTAATGGCCTCTAGCTGGCTGCAGATGCCCACATTTCTGAATAGTACTCAACATCAGAAAACTGAACGTACTATTAATTAAAGCTTTCTTTTCAAATGATGCCAAAATAGAATATTTTCTAGAAAGACCTCACTTTTCCTCCAACGTGCAGTGAGATGAAAGACATTTACTCGTTGATTTCATTTGCATTCTCTGAAGTGACTCTCTGAAATGTGCTTTAGTAATAAAGAAAGCACTTGTTGCTGAAAACCAAAAACAAAGTATTACTTGTCAGTCTTTATACAGTGTATCTGCAAATGTGAGTCTTGCATGCAAAAAATTACTGGTGGTGTAAAATAGGACATGTGAGGCCACACACTTACTGGTTAGAAGATCCTAAAAGGAATTTTTTTTCCCAACCACATTAAGTTGTTCACACCAAATATCTATTTTAAGGTTATTATACAATAACATGTTAAAAATTATATTTGGCATGTGAAAAATGTATAGACAGCACTGAAGAGAGATAAAGCAACTGATTTTTTTTCAATTAAAAAAACCCCTTGTCTTACAATGTAGCAATAAGGTTTACAGTTTTTCATTTTGTATCCCTGCATCCCTGTAATGCTGCATAAAGACTCTATCTACATTTTTATTTCCTTTTATGTACCTATATGTGTATTTCAATGAAAAAAGGAAAAGAGAATTTAAATAAAGCGTAAATGATCAGTGAAATGTATGGGTGTTGCTTATTGTCAGAGCAAGCAAGTATGTGCTCAGGGTTACACAAGTGTCTTCTAAGTTGTGTGGAAGTTGTGCTTGTCCCAGTTCACCAAATTGGAAAACAAGCTGGTAATTGCCTTCCCCCTCAAGTTCCAGGCCACATACTGTGCTTTCATTTACACAAAGACAAAGCTGAAAGGACAAAAATGCCACGGATTGCCCAGAGAGGTTGTAGATTCTCCTTCACTGGAGATATTCAAGAACTGTCTGGACACAATCCTGTGCCATGTGCTCTGGGATGACCCTGCCTGAGCAGGGAGGTTGGGTCAGATGACCCACTGTGATCCTTCCCCATCTGACCCGTTCTGTGATTCTGTGATTTTGTGAATAGGAAATGTGGTCTCAGCCTACACAGTTAGGATGTGACTGCAGCATAAGTTGGGCCCCACCAGCTGGGAAGACAGCACAATATACATGCAGCACTTTGGGCTTCAGAAAGCATTCAGGGCAAGAAGAAACATTCTGTTGTTTTCCGCTCGGAAAACCCCTTTCCAACTCCCGTGCAGCTCAGATAAAGGGTAAACAACTCTATGCAAAAACCCAGCAATGTGCTGGCATTCTGGCAAAGCTTTCTCCAGCCTAAATCTCTATCTGCCTGCTCTTGCCTGCCTGCATGAGGAGAATACATAATGTGTCAGCAGGATCTGCATCTCCGCTTTTACTGTGTGGTGAAGAATGCTGGGGAACTTGTGGATACCTGGTACCCTCTGTCCTCATAAAGTTATATGAATTAGCAGGGTACTAGGGGTATACTTCCTGCCCAACATTCTCTATGTCTCATTTTGAATATTAAGTCCTGTTGTTCTTGCTCAAGGACTTTTATAATGTAGGAAAACGCTTCTGCTAAACTTTAAAATTCCTTAAAAAACCAAGTTTTTCTGGGAGCAGTCAAATTAATGACACTTGATTTATGCAGAGTTGTGCAATTGCATCTTCAGGGACCTAACAGACTCTAAGCTTTTTCCATACTAGGGTTTTTCATAATAGAGCTCTCCCATTTCTACTGTAGACTTTTTAATGTTTAAAAAGTTCATAACCATTCTTTGCCTTACTGGAAAAATATTTCCACAGAGACAATACTGCAAGACTGGAACAGGTTGCCCAGAGAAGCTGTGAAGTATCAGTTCACAGAGATGTTGTGCTTTGGACTGGACAAGTCCCTGAGCAAGCCTAGGTAGCCCATTTTGAGAAAGGGATTTGTCCAAGTGGTCTCCTGGGGTCATTTCCAACCTAAATTACTCCATGTTTCTACATAAACATTGAAGCCTTGTTTATATGCTGCCATCTATTTTCGTGGCACTACTGTACTGCACCTATATGCCACTGAATTGAGTCGAATTTGGTGAAAGGGACTCAAAGGTTACAAGAAGACAACATACATCGTAACCACATAATTCCTATTTCCTTGTAAATGTAGGCTTCACATGAAGAGAAAAGCAGTTTTGTCTGAATAACAGGTTCAAAAATTGCTGAGGTACAAAATGTAACTTACATATATAGGTTTTAAAAATGTATTACTTAATATTGGGCTTTGAATTGAATTAATTTTCTATATAGATTTTTAATTACTGTATTAATGAATTTAGCATCTATATTAATATGTTAACCAATATTTATTCTTAGAGTGGCAAAATATCAAATTCTCAGGCAAATTCTGACCTCTGAAACACTGATGTAATTTGCTGAATTAGTATCAAACTAAACAAGAGTGGAATTTGTCCCAGTGATTCAGAGGAGTTATTCTGAATGTTACAATTCTTGGCTATTTCAGAACAGATTCATGAAAAATATATAATTATATCTTAAGAAATAGAACTATATCTATGCAGTGTAGATACTTGTGCCTAAGAAGACAGAAAATAAACCATAGCAGGTTTTTTTTCATGTAGTCAAATAATTATTCGTGTTAATTTACAAACACTACATCTGTATTTTGTTAATTCCTATTTTTTATCATTTTCTTCATGAGATACAGGATATACAATATTAGAAAAGGCTCTGGGGCACAAAAAGGCTTATTCGTTTGAGGAACATCACTGATGTCATGACCCACAGGAGTGAACGCTGAGGAAACTTGGGACATAAAATGCATTATGCCTGCACAGAACAAAAAGATCA
This sequence comes from Struthidea cinerea, assembly GCA_013397865.1. Taxonomy (NCBI): domain Eukaryota; kingdom Metazoa; phylum Chordata; class Aves; order Passeriformes; family Corcoracidae; genus Struthidea; species Struthidea cinerea. Next base: position 2,854,933 of record VZTI01004400.1, read on the forward strand.
CAGGAACATTTCAAGTGTTACTTGTTTATAAATCTAAAAGCCCCACAAAATTGCATGACAGTTTAGGTTTTCTAAATCAGTTAAATTGGCAATAATGCAGAAAGTGAGAACACATAGCTGTAATCGAACTCGAAAAATTTATTTAGTTGTAAAACAACAATTCTTTTGGAAAGATTTCAATTCTTTCTACAATAGAAACAAACCAGTCTCTGCTAGCATGGTGAATGCTGCATTGGTGTCATCTGGTGGATGTTTGACATAGTATCCATGCTAAATAGAGCCAGAACCAGTCAAAAATCTTATTTTGGGAAGCGTTACACCCTTTTCTTTACCATTTTCTCCATCCTTGCCAAGGAAACACTAGAAATAAAGTGTTTCTAAATCAAGCCCTTAAGATCTCCTTCCATGCTATTCTAAAAATCCTTGCTGTGTGATTCTGTTGAGACTTGCTGAAATGTCTCTATCTCCAGATGGATAAAGCCAAAGCGATTATTGTTTTGTAACTTTATGCATAGTTTAGAGAAAAGCAAAGATTTTGGAAAAAGGCGTTTACACCAGTTTTCCTCAACTGGTGTAAACTGGTCTGCATCCTTTGATTTCTGAATTTATACCTAAAATAAAATGAATGTAAAATTGTACATGGGTTTAGTGCTAGCAAGTAGTCCCACTGGAAACTGCAAGATTACAATCTAATTTAGCCCTGCAGTACGCTCTGAGGGTATCTTGTCTAAGTATCCATAGTATAATCCAGAGTTATGACAAAACAAAACTGTCTTCTGGGCCTGAAGCATGGCTCTAGCTCGCCTGTGCTTACTGCAGCTCCCTATGAATAGAGGTGGATTTACTTTCTTTGCAGAAACCCACCTTTGGGGAGAGCTGGTGCACTTGAAGCTGTCGATTGCCCCGCCTTGAGCTGTTAACAGCACCCAGTGAGATTCTTGTCTCCCTGCCAGCAATTGCAAGGTGGATGGTAAGGATGCAGAGAAACTGTCATCTGGGGAGTTATGCACCTTTGATGTCGCTTTTGCTCCACTTGTGGCACGGAGTTTCTGCACTGATGGCCAGGATCCAAGTCCTTCTCAGGCTCATAACGAAGTACACTGCAAACAGAAATATTTGTACAGTGCCTTCCAGTGCTGCTCAAGGTAACTGAGATTACCATAAAAAGAAGACTAGTGTTGCTCATTTTTTGCAGTGTTTCCATGCCTGTACTAGATGACAGCCCTCCCCTTATTTTGGCAGTCTGTGTGATTTTCTTACTCAGATGCCAGGCTTATATACATAATATATAATAGTCTGTTTCCACTAAAACAAGCAATATTTGTCCAGCATTTATGGTGGTAGGTAGGCGTTGGGTTTTATGTCTGTGTTTGAGAAAATCAAGTCACTGCTATGCAGTAGAATATATTAAGCTCTTAAATATGTCTAAATTTCTGGAGTGCCTTCTGAATACACGGACTATGGAGGAAGGATGGGAAAGAAATTATTCAGTCACAGTTGACTGAGTTGGTTGGGGAAAATGGTAAATTTTTTAAAGAAGGGACTCATTGGCATGAGGCTGAAGGATGTTCCCTTAAAAAAGAGACCCAAAATTCCTAGAAAACTTGCACCTTGGTCACTATGCAGCATATCATTGTAGTGTCCTTCAGCTCCAGTTGCAGCTAGTTAGAAGGACACTGACTAGCTGCCTTTGCTAAATGAAATTCCAGAGTGGATGTGTGAAAGGCAAGAGGTTAGTGAACAAGTCTCATAAAGAGAGAGCATAAATATTCCTTTTTCCAAAGGCAAAACGGTAGGGTTGCATAGAAATTCCCTTGGATAATTGTAGAGGTTCCACCCATAAGGATGAGGAATGCAACTCTGTCTTCTGTCTCTAGCCAGGGAAGGAATTTTGTAGCTCTGTGAAAATCCCTGTTGTTGTAGCTGAGCTGACTGCCTGCAGCTGCCTTGGGTGGTTAGAAAAAGTAGGTTAACTCTACTTTGTACTGTACAGAATGGGCTACACTAAGTCTTACCTTTTGCAAAGAATAAATAATAAAACCCCCATTTCTTCTCAGCATGTTTAAAATCTGCAGAAAAAAAATAAAAATTTCTACTTTGGTGTTTGTGTAATGCCTAGTTGGTGACTAAGGCACTCTGATGCCACAAAAAATTAAGGTAATTCTTCTTTCTTCTTTACTTAAGGAATCACTCATAAATGTTAGGATTCATCAAAATCTGTGATGGGTACTTAAGGAAATGTGTTGTCTGCCACATTTAGGGTAAATCCAGTAGCAAATAAACATGCTATTAGAAAACATGTAATCTGCAAAGGAAAATTCTCCTCCAGTTATCTCCCTCCATACTTGAAAACCTTATCCTTGATTTACTGCTCCTCCCTAGATCAAAAACACCCCACAAAACAAACCTAAAAACAGTGTCACAGAACAAAAATACCCCAACTATTAGTTAAAGAAATTGAAAATGGAAGTCCAAAGTAGGTCAGCTTTAACCAACTGACACAACTTCTAAGGTCAGGAAAAGCTTCAGTCATAGTTTTTGTTCCTTTGCTAGGGAAATTATTACACAGTAATGTCTTGGGGCTGTGTGTTTGCTGGTGCTGCCAAGACAAGTAATTTCTGTGTGTGCTGTGAGGAGCGTTCCTTCTCTATCATATGACTACAAGATGGACATAATGCTTCACAGTAACAGCACTGACTCACCCTGTGGTTTATGCCAACACGTAATGTCATTCATGCTTAATAAAACTGTAGGGTTCTGCTTTTCCACCCACTTTTTAAAAATTTTTCTTGAAACCTACCACAGCACAAGAAAAGTTATGGCAGCTTGATATAAAATGTTTATTTTATATTCTCCATTCAAATATATTTGACAGTATTCCTGAGAAAAATTTCTCTAAACAGCCACACACAGATGGCCAGCACACAACTGAATGACTGCAGCACTCTTTTCAGAGAAATAGGTGTATCTGGTAATCTGGTTGTCTAGTCTTTTTGTTTGATGCAAAGTTCATTTGGAAATCACAGATTCATGCAAGCCAAAATCCCCCCCAAAACCCCTCCAGCTCAGATCAGCAAACTGACCCACTTCTGGTCTCCTCAGCTCAACCCCACCTTTGCACCAGCTGCCATGCTGCCTTTGAATGACTGATGTGAAGAGAGTCTGTTAAATATTGCAGGTAAAAACCTTATTAAAAAAATATTGAATCAAACATGTTTTTCTGCAATGCTGTAAGCCCAAACACAACAGCAGCAGTGCGGTAGCTAATGAGAAATTCAATGCTGATGCACCTCAGTCCCCAGCTCCAAGATGTACTGGAGGAAGGCAAATGCCAGCTCTTAATGCCACCTCTTAATGCCACATTATGCCTTGCCCTACACACATGTCCAGAAGGATTTCACTCAGTTTGAGCAGTGAGCAGCTGTAATTCCAGCTCTCTCCCATCTAAGTAGAAGCAATGAGGAAATTGAATGGGCGTGAGGATTGCATGGCTCACAGAACAGCAAGGGTGGGTGGACTGTGGTGGCTTTCTTCATGCTGTGCTGCCAACACACCTGAACAGCCACAGGAAATCCAGTGGCAAAACCCTGAAAATTGTAGTAGAGTGTGCAATTTTCGTGAACGGTGAGAATATAATATCTAGTGAAATTAGAGGTGTTCTGAATTTGGTTTTTATTGCAGTAAAAGAGAGTGGGGGGAGGGGGGGAAATGGTATTTTGCTCCTGTGTTCAGTTCCTGAAGTCTTATGCCTCAGCAGGGATATTGGAAATACACAAAATTTGGTGCATTCTGCTTTCTCCCAAATGGAACAAAATTATCATTCAGAAATATTTGTAGCAGTTCCAGGAATAAATTGTCTCTCTTATTGATTTAGCAATACCAAGGCAGTAGAAAATTCTCAGTTCTGTATGGAGGGAATTGTCCCAGTTTTCATTGTAGCAATGGAACTGAAATAGACAGTTCCAGTAAAATGTTATTTTATTAAAACCACTAAAATTGCACTTTTTAACTGTTTGTGTGTTAGTCCTTCTCCTCTTTTTGGCCAAAAAAAGTCACGTCTTTCAGTAATATTGTTCTTCCAGTAAAATTAGTAAACTGTCTTCTCTGTGTAGTATCAGCTTGATTAACAGCTACCATACTCAAATGCATGACCCCCTTGCTCAGGCAGCCCTTTGGGAGAGTGTGGAGTGTGAATATAGCTGTGATAATGAGTGGCAGTCACACATTTGTGGCTGACTTTACCTCAATAATAGTATTTTTCTCTTTCTTTTTTTTTTTTTCCAATAAAAAAACCGTGAAAAACTTGAAACAACTAAGGATTTTTCATTGCTGGCTTTTAAGATGTACAAAGGATTCTGCCAGTATGTATGATTGTTACAGAATATTCCTGCAAGAAACAGGACTACGTTGCTTTAAAGCCTTCTATGTTTAATATGTTTGTTTTGGACTCTCTTGTGCAAACTGTCAGAAGAAAAAGAAGAGACAGCATGTGTGTAATGTATAGTTTGATCATTCAAACATGGTGAAAAATGATATCTGCTCTCTGTAGATAGAAGCACGTTTTCAGCTAAAACAAACCTGTCTTCTGCTTTTTTGTTTGATGCGGAGAGAAAGAGTGCTGTTCTGGTTAGGATAGAGTACCTGAAATCAAGGAAGTTACTCTTCGTGCCTCTGACAGGCACTTCTCTGCCTGAATAGGTTACTAAACCTTTATATGCTTCAGTTTTTATTATTTGTAAAACACTTCTTATTTATTTCAGAAGGATATACTGAGACTAAATAAACTAGGATTTGAAAAAGCTTATTTAGATCTCCAGTAAAAATACCGCAAATATGGGACACATAGTCTGTTTGGAAAAATAAGTTGGAAAGTAGAATGGAAGTAGGGAAAGTTTTTAAAGGGAGCTTTTAAATGGTTGTAAGATTTTTCTACTTATTCCTGGCTCATTTTTATCAGTGAAGCCTGGTAATAAAAACCAAAGCTGAATGTTGCAGTGGGAAGGAATGACACATGCTGTTTCCTCCTCTCTCGCACCCTTACAGTATTTGGCATTGCTGACAGGTACCTCAGGGTTTCGGAACAGAAGTTATTCAGAACTCCAAATACTGCACCGGGGTCATACTTGGCACTTGCTGTTCAGCTGTTCCCATGCAACAGGACCCTCTGCCAATGTCATTTGAAGATCCACAGTCAACGGCAAGGTGTGCAGCCCATGTTTGCTTTAGGTCCCATTGTTGTTCCTGGCTAACAAGGACAGAGGGAGAGCAGAAAGAAGTCCAGAGCTGTTTCACAAGGACTTGGATGCCTTGGGCAGGGAGTGCTGTTGCCTCTCTGAGATACCAACTGTCTTGGAGAGATCTGAGGCCCAGGGTTTCAGCTCAGATGGCCCATGGTGTAGTTGTTTGGCTTTCCCTGACTAAATGGTGTCTGAGCTAAATCATTTAGTACTTTGCTTAGGCTTCATGTCCTATTGCCATGAGTGTATTTAAAGGATCCCCATCCCTTTTCCAGCTATCACGTAAGGCAACGCACATACACATCTGTTGTATATACATGTCCAGATTTATTTTCAGGTTTCTCATTTCAAGGCTTTCTTTTTTGTTCAGAGTTCTTCAACTTGAATGGTGCTTCATGTGAGTCATCCGTGTTGCACTCAGCTCATTACTCTCAGGGCCAAATAAGAGATGGCACCTGGCACACAGTAGAAAGAAAACCATGTACAAAGAAGTCACCATACTGGGAAGAAGCACTTGAAACCAAATGGTTGAATTATGTCCCTGTGGGTGGATGCTCTAGATAGATTCATAGAAGAGAAAAAACCAAAACCTTGCCCTACCTCAGCCTTATTGAGACCAGGCTAGGATTACTCAGGTGCGTAACTGTTTGTTCAAAAGCATCACGTGTCATATAAATACTTCTAAATTTTTGAAGACTTGTTTTTTGCTCATAGAAACAAGTATACTCTACCTAATATCTTAAAGTAGAAAAAAAATGCATCACCACAAACAGTTTTATATTAGCTTTAGGTATTGTTAGTTCTATTTAATATTAAGAGTCCATAGAAGTATTTTGAAGACAAGCTACGTTAAGCTTGCTGACTGGCAATTGGAACAATCCATACTACGAATGGTGGGAAATTTCCAAGTGATCTAACTCAGCTTTTGTAACTATGGTTGACATCACCTATGGGACTGGCAGCTAGATGAACTCACCAAGAGGTGAAGCTCTCCTCACCCAGCCAGCGACTGCAACTGCTGCCTGAAGAGCCCCTTTTATTCTTTGCTTGTATGTTAATCCCAGTCTATGTGCTTAGCTAGTGATCCTGACTGCTCACAGCATCAGGGTCTCACACAGATGACCTAGGAAAGAAAGAGGGAAAGAAATAGGCAGAACTGAAAGCCATGCAAAGCTCTCTCCTGTCACATCAGAACAACTGATGTTATGACAGATTTATAGAATCATAGAATCATAAAATAATAAATACCCTGGATTGGAAGGGACCTTAAAGATCATCTCCTTCCAACCCTCCTGCCATGGGCAGGAGCACCTTCTACTAGACCACGTTCTTCAGGGCCTCATCCAACCCAGCCTTGAACACTTCCAGGGATGGGGCATCTACAGCCTCTCTGGGGAATCTGTTGTTGTGTCTTACCACCCTCAGAGTATAGAATTTCTTTGTAATATCTAGTCTAAATCTATTATCTTTCAGTTTAACGTCATTACTCCTTGTCCTATCACTCCATGACCTTGTAAAAAATTCCTCAGCCTTCTTGAAGTCCTCTTTAGGTACTGGAAGGTGCAGTAAGGTTTCCCCAGAGCCTTCTCTTCTCCAGGCTCAACAAACAGCTCTCTCAGACTGTCTTCAGAGCAGAGGTGCTGCAGCCCTCTGATAATCTTCATGGCCTCCTCTGGACTCACTAAAACAGCTCAATGTCCTCAGTTTTGGGCCCCCAGAGCTGGATGCAGCATTCCAGGTGGGGTCTCATCAGAGCAGAGCAGAAGGGCAGAATCCCCTCCCTTGCCCTGCTGGCCATGCTGCTTTTGATGCATTTCAAAATAGGTTTGGCTTTCTGGGCTGTGAGTGCACATTGCCAGGTTGTGCTTAGCTTCTTATCCACCAACACCTCAAAGTTGTACTCCTCAGGCTGCTTTCAACCCCTTTTCCATTCTCTCTTTCCATTTAGCATACATCTTGCTGATTCCCATTAGCCACTGTAGGATTAGCAGAATATAAAGTTGCAGTATGAGCAACCAATAATTTGCAAATAATCCAAGCCACTTGGTGCTACTGAATATCTCTTACATATTTATATGCTGTCTAAAATGTTCGATATCATTACTTACATTCTTTAGTATATCTGCATACCTAAGATTATATAGATTATATGGTGTTGTTCCATATAGGAAGGAGCAGTCCATAATTCCTTCTGGGATCCACTCATCAGTTCATAGGTTATGGTAACATATTCTGCATAACAGAGGCCAAAGGACCTCATCCAGTAATTTACTGTGTCTGAGCTGGCATGGGTTTTCAAGAAAGACCTAGTTCAGACTTTATCCCTCCCTATACAAGTGATTTTATCAATTAATTAACCTCAGCAGTCATAATTTGTGCTGTGCTTCTAGTGAGCGTTTGTTTAATGTGTGTTTACATGCAGTGGAACATGTGCCCTTTGGTTTGCTGTTTACTTGGGCTTTTTTTCCTAAACAAAAAACCACCTTCAATCAAAAATCCTTTACAACACAGCTTGTAATTCACCTCACAACCTTCTTAATGGCATTTGCAACAACAGCATGGAGAGTTGCAGTTTTCTTTCTCTGAGCAACCTAAGGGAAAGCAGACACAGCTGGGGTGTGCAGGGCTGCCCTTAGCTGGAACAACGGGGATGTGCTGCCAGAGAAAACCATAGATATGCCACTCACCAAACTCCCAGGGCTCCCTCTGGCCCAGAAACATGACTTTTGCACCAAAAAACAAGACAGAAGGCTCTGAGGCATGAGTATGTCTCACCACAGTATGGGGTCCATACCTTGTCAAGAGGCTTACCTGGGCCCAGAAGCTCAAAAATATTGCAGCAGTTTAGGCATCCTCTTGGCTACCCAAACACATTTTTTTTGAGACAAAATATTGCTCTACTTTGTGCTGGTTTCACTCAGCTAGTGCTCAGGGGAGCCCAAGTGACCATACTACATCTTCTTCCAAAAGTGCTACAGGAGAGTTATTTTTTCCTTTTGGCCAAATATGAACAAAAGTGAGGAAATCGTATCCTTTCATATAGCCTTAACAGTGCTAAATATGTTCTCACCCGCTATGTATCTGTTCCATTTTTATGTAAATAGAATAGTTGTGATAGCATGGTACAACCCAAAGTTTATTTGAGGGCAAGGTTATGAAAGCAATGACTCTTTTTCCTCTGGGTAAGGAGGAGCCCGATAGTAGCCAAAAATTTCCAGAGATAAAGCATCTTATCTCAGCTACCTAGAACCTAATGCATCTGTATTTTTGAAGCCCAGAACACAAGCACACTGTATTTTGGGCAAATTGCATAGCTTGGCTAACATGTGTTTCCTACATTTTGTGCAGCTCAAACATATTTTTCAAAGGAAAAATACCTTATTAAAACAAAGCCCTTTCTATAATTTTAGGTGAGTTGTGTGGAATTCTTTAACCTAATTCCCCTCTAGATGGTTTTGACAATGGAAAAGTGTATGCCTGTACTATTTACAGAAGTTTGGTCTGTGATGAGAGAACAAAAAGTGCAGTATAATTAGAGAGACATTGAGCAACACTGTGTAATAGATGAAGAGTTCTGACAACAAGATAGAGTTATCCCGTTATCCCTAGACCTTCTTTATTCACTGGAAGATAATATGTAAGTGTGAAAATCAGATAAACATATCAGAAAACTATTAGCCAAGCCTTGGTAACAGTTGTACCATTGTAATTTCATGGTGCAATGACTTTGGTTGGGTTGTTTGTAAGTGTTTCTCCTCAATTTATTCCACACTATATTCCTCTAAACCGTGTTAGTGATCTATTTTCAAATCAAGTGAAACATTCCTCTGCTCACAAGACCTTTTCCTTCTTGATAAGAGAATTTAATAATGAAGAAAAATTATAATTTTCTGAGGCTTGGTTTGTTTATTATTTTTCTTGGTTTGGAATGGCCAATTAAATAAAAAAAAAGAACTGTGGGAACTTAAAGATGTTATACAAAAATAATTTAGTACTTCATTGCATGTTCAGAGTTGCATATGACCACTGATGAGTCATCCATGTTTTGGTATTGTGGTAAATTTGATTTAATCTTTCTAAAACTATCCCTGATAAAAAGACATCTGCTTCTCTTCACTGCTCTGACATTTTGTCTTGAATATATCCATTCATGGTAGACATTTACGGTTTCATATTCCTGTAACAGTCATTGGGAATTCAAAGGAATGCCCTTGCTTGCCCAAAGGGCAGGATTTAGTGAAAGCTGTGCGATAGATCAGAATTAGCCATTCACTTTTAGACCTTTGACTTCAGTGGGCTGAATTTGAAGCAAAGACTCATCTTTCTTAACTCCTTTCTATTTGTGGCTATATCAAAGCCAGAGTTTTTTAAGACGTGTAGAAACAAAAGCAGAGGACTTTGTCCAAACTTTGAACAAAAATGCACATGTAGAGGGAAAAAGTGAGCCTAAGTATGGTGAAAGAGCAACAAGAACCAGAAAGGGGAACATCAAGGAAGGTATCTTTTCCCTGATCAGAGAGGTGACATCTCCTGAGAAAGTACATGTCTAGGAGTTAAGAAGACTTCAGAATAAGAGCTAGCTTAGCATTAGCAGTGAAATAAGTTATCAAAAAATCATTCTAATTTACAGGAATCTGCATTTACCCCAAATAATTAAAATGGATTAGGTAAATCTTAAAAAAAATGATTAAGAGGCCTTGTAGAATTAAGACAAAAAAGGAGTCTTCCTGTAATCCTGATTTTGTTATCATCTTACTCATAGAATAATTAGAAGAATAACTCGGTAACTTGAATGATGCAGTTCAGTATACAGTGAACTTAAAAGATAACTTTTCTCCTGTTTAAAAGTTAATATGTGATAAGTGATGGTTGTCCACCTTAAGCCTTGCTGTCCATGATAATGAGTAGCCACAATTCCCTACCACTGATTTTCAGATGGCAAAACCATCGTATAGGAAATCACAACCAATAATAAAAATTAGCTTGCATTGGGCTACTGTCAATACCGTTCTGATCAGCAACAACATCTGTCACTGCTTTTTACTTTTATGACATCCAAATCTCCACTTGAAACTCATTGAAAGGATGTTAAGAAAGGAGGTTTAATTAAAAAATCTCATCCTAACCAAAAATATCAGTAAAACATTTTTGAGGCTCAGGGCTCAAATTGAGGGGGAGACTATTTCCTTCACTTCAAAACAAAGTAGATAGAGTCTAGTCTTGCTTATACTGAAGTAACGACTTCATCATACAAAACAGGGAGAGAGAAATTAATTTTGTTTAATAGCTGTGGTTTCAGTTCTTTATGCTTCTGTTTCCTTAGAGACTTACATGCTTGTAGATAGGCATACATTTTCTGATAAACATTGTACTTCCTTTGCTCTCACAGGTTGAGGTTTAAAAAGTGTTCATGCATTCCTTCATCTTTTGTTTTCCTTCAAGTGCTAATGAAAAAAGCAGGGCTGCAGCAATATCATATGCAGGATAAAAACAATAAAACTCTGACTTGGGATGTTCCTCACTAATTCCCTCGCCTAAATAAATGTATTGGCTATGATTATAACAGACCAAAACAATGATATTGGGAAACAAACTGAGCACACTCAACCGCTCCCAAATATTGATGTTGTTGTCACAAGTATTGTTACACCACGCTCTTTTTCTTAATTTCTGTATCTGTGACAATTCTTATACAACAAACATTGCCAAACAAACATGGTATCTCTAATGTTTTTAATGTGCTGTGGTAAGATAACAAGGCTGATATCCTTGGTCTGGTAGATTGTGTCAAGAACCTGCAAGATTTATCTTTCCAGCATGTCTGTATAAACCTATTATTGGTTCATCTCAAAATCTTCAATGAATTGAACCTCACAGAACCGCTGCGAAATAGAAAACTCTCATAATTATCAATTTACGTATTTGGAAGTAAGCATCACAAGGAAGACTACTAAAATGTACCTGCACTCAGGAGCACATAAATTAGGTTTAGATGCCTAAGTCTTCCTAAAGTCACAGACCCCAATAACTACAGCAACCCTCTGACTCAAAGCAGGGTGTGGGCCAGCAGCAAACCAATGAATGATTCATGGTCACCAAACTATCCTTTTGGGAAATGTTGTGGATCTGATGATGATGAATCTTTTTTCTTTTTACCTTGTTGAAACCAGTTCTGTCTAATAATTGCCAAAGAGCACCTAGTCTACAGCATGGCAGCTATGTTACTGCGGGACAGTGGGAATTGGCACCTGCTCAGAGGATGGAATTGTTCTGAAGGAGACCTTTGCTTTAGGTCTTTCTTTCATTAATAACCCTGTAAAGATCATATTGTGGAAGTTCATTCTGATATCCTGTTCATTCAGTAGCAACCTCACATTTAAGTGATTGTTTAAAAGGGTGCAGAATAGGGAAATAAACCAGCATTGGTGTCAGTTTGTTTTATTTCATTAATGGTCACCATGGAAACAAAGTCACTGACCTATTTCTTTTCATACATACAAGTAAACACCAGCGTTTCCAATTTTCATACACACCATCTTTCATGCCAGCAATTTACCTTACAGAATGTCCATAACGTACTGTCCTACTGATACTCACAGTTTTTCCCTACAGGACTTCTTTACCTTTTTGCCAATTTCCTTCACCAGGAAGGCAATGAAAACTTAATATTGTCATGATAATACCAGACCTCTTCTAGTTTCACTACACCTACACTTGCACATAGGTGCAGTGACTGTAAACCAGCACTCTAATAGCTGCATGACTAGATGTGCTTCAGCAGTCCCATCTGACTCATCAGATTAATTTCAGATTACTTCATTGTGCATCTTTTGAAAACACTGGTCAGTGTTACTACACAAGAACATCTATCTAATGACAAGCTAGGTGCCGTTGTGTGAACATCTTCTGCTTCCAGTGGACGAGGCCTCAACTCTTACCTCCCCATCATGGCACTCTTTAAACAAATTATTACCTCTGACCTGGCTTGTGCTATACTGTTCAGAACCTGTGGATTCATTCTTCACTTGTTGCATTTGCATAATTTATCTGCACTGATTTATCTGCAGTTAGATAAGGTGTAGGTGTCAAGAACCCACAGGTGACTTTAACCAGCTGACACCCGAAGTGAGTGTGTACATGTAAGCACAGCGTGTGCCTACTCGCATAAGGATGATGATAATGGAGTTTGCAAGGAGCACTGCACAAACGTCAGGTTGGAGTGCCACTTCTCCTTTTATTACTGAGCACACAGTAACACCCTCTCCCTAAACCTCTTAAGCATTTACTGTGTATGTTGTGTGCGTGCAATGCGCTGTGGCCTTAAGGATAATTACTCACATGTGTGGGAAGAGAGAGACAAATCATATGGAAATGCTGAAAAGTAAAACAATATGATATTTGCTACATTTTGGCCTCTGAAACGATGCCCCGTGCTTGTCTCATCTTCAGTTAAATAATCTAGCACATTAGCTGCACATTCTGGGCTAAATACACTGCTAGAGTAACTCTAGAGATGTAATGAATATACTTTCTTCTCCTTTAAGCAATGTAAATCCATGTAACACCATTGAATTTGATGGCATTACTCCAAGACTAAATAGATATAACTATGAACAGAATTATCTGACTGAACCAAGCTGTTCAGAAAGAAATCAAAGACGTGCCAGAGAGCAAGTGCCTTTCATTTTATTGCTCTGTGACAAGCCTGACTGATGTATCTTTCACAGGCATTTTAGGTTTAAGTTAAAGGCATATGAAAATAGTTGTTTTAAGTCAAGTTCATCTACATCACTGCTCATAGCAGTCAGTATATGCATTTTACCTGACAGGGGAATTGAGTGTTGTCTAGGTCACTTTATAGGGAGGTTTGTTGGAATTTTTTTTTTTTTTTGGCTGCTATTATTTATGCAATCTACCAGGCAAATGTGGTTACATTTTCCTAGGTCCCATTGCCCAAATTTACTTAAACTGCTTCATAAACAGAATTTAAACATGCCTTAGCTAGTGCTTGTGATAGATTAAACTTTTCCTCTACTACGCTTCCAAAACTTCTGTTCCAGCTGAGGGCACTGACCTTGCAAATAAATAAAACATGTTTTGTTTCGGTGCTCTGTATCTATCTCAGTGGCCTGCAATCTTTCAAACTTTCCTTCCCTCCTCCTTCTCTTGGGTCCTGCCATTTCCCACTGACGAGAGGGACACAGAAGCTTCCTTATTGGGTAACATTGGGCAAGTTTAAGCGCTGCTGTCCACTGAAGGGAGATTTCTGTAGCGACGTCGGACAGTTTTTACAACGGCAGCCTGAGGAGCCTGAGCTCAGCAATCAACAGCTGGGGGATTAAACAGGAAGAGGAAAAACAATAAGAAAAAACCCCCAACAACAACTGCTTGAGTCTTTGATACACTCAGATGATTTTTGTTATCTCAAATCACTGGAATATAAAGTCAGGGGACTTTCTCCTCATTTTCATTTTAGTATTGGCAGTATCTCAGACCAGAGCTGCTACCACTGTGATTTTATTTTTCATATTAAAACCTTTTTTTAAAGCTTATTTGATATTTTCATCTTTCAGTTGGCCAGGGATACAGTATGTTGGGGCTCATAAGGGATGGTTACTCTTCCGTGCCAAGCAGAGCTCAGCTGTAGTGTGTTGGCAGCACAGGGTCCCTGCATGGACTGAAAATCCATTGAGAATACAGATTCAAAAACAGTGCCCTTTTACTTCATACCACCAGTTCTTTATGTATTTAGGGTTTTTTTTGGTTATTGTTTATTTTGTACTTTGTTTATTTCAATAACAAAAATTAATTCACACTACATCAGGATTCCATAGTCCACTAATACTCCCAGATTAATGGAATCAGTGGTGATAGTTGCATAATTAGTTTTCCAAAGTAAAAGCACCCTAAAAAGTTCATTGTTTTCCAGGAGACTGCATGGGGAACCCAGAGTATTCTACAGCCTACCTCAGAGCAGAGATGAGTGAAATTTTAGCTGTAGGAGTTAATAAGTTTCAGAAACAGCTTGGTTTTTTTGTCAGGTGGAGTTTGCAAAAGGATGCTAAAGTAAATGAAATTAAAACAGGATAAAATAGCCTTTCTTTGATCATGATGCTAAATTTGATACAGTAACTACCCACATAAACACAGAATCTTAAAAATACTAAATATAGGCATTGTTGAGAGAAGTAATTTCAGAGACAGTGAAAGAAAAGTCCAGGTCAGAGAGAGGGTATGCATAGCAATACTATCTCTTTAGAAATATACTCTCCCTCTGGTTTTGGCCACACTCCAAAAGTCTACTTCTGAGACATCCCAAACAATGGAGATGTTATAATGAGAACCTGTGGAACAGTGTCCTGCATCGTACTGATGGTTTATAAAACAGTGGTTTGTCTCTGTTCTAATCATTCCACATAAATAAAATTAATGGTCTCAAAAGACAAGCAAATGCTTACTGGACACATCAAACACATCGCAGAAATCCATTTAGATGGCACTAACTTTCCACTAATTTTCTCTGCACTTTTTCTGAGGAAGCAGGCACTGAGCAGGGTACTCCCTTGTAAAAGCCCAGATCCTGGAAGCAGGGATTCCTACAGGCGGATTCCTCATACTATACTTAAGCCGCTTAAAAGGAAATGGTCAGATTTTCAAAACTGTGAGAAATGCACAGTTACCATGGACATTGAGGAGATTTGCAGCTTCTAGGCAAGCCAGGTACCTCCTTTTTGGGCACCTAACTATGGCGTAGCTCTGGCTACTCATACTCAAAAATATTGGTGTAAGTGTGGAGCTAAATGATTTTGTAGTGCTTGAAGGTTTTTTACTTGATTAAAGATTTTTATATTAAAATTATCAAGACGATGTATTTCATGCAAAGACTTCATACCCTCTTTCTCCCTAAAAATTCAAGCCATGCTGGTGTGAGTACCTGCAGGGGTGCCGAAGGGGTTTCACTGAGCCAGGGGTTAAGTGACAGGAGCTTATATGGATGGTTTGGGGGTGGCAGAGGGGGTAGAGCAGTTGCAACTTGACTGCCGGGGACACAAATCACAGACAGGCCACTGTCACTAGATGGTGATTTAGTGACCTTCTGCCTCCACTTCCCTGGGTGGAGACTTTCACAAATCCTGTGACATAACTGTATTTCATTTGTGTGTTTGGAGATCTGGAATTCATTTTATTAATCAATCAGATGTACATAAATGAAAGGACATGGTCTAGTAACACCCGTGTGTAGGTGGACTGTGATCCACCCTAAGGAAAAGCCTGTTTCCTTCTAGTAAGGGCTCGCCAGCACCCTGTCTGCAATGAACCTCCCCCTGCCTTCTCCCAGCTTTATGCTCACTGCCCGTGCACAGGAAGGACAGCCCAAATGGTAGCTAGAGGCAATCTGCAGATCTCGGGAAAGGGGACATGAAGACAAACTGCGAAGCAAAATTTCTATTAAACTGGGAATTTGGTGGCGAGGACTGGAGAATCCTGACTTAACTTCAGGGAGTTAAGAGATGTCTCTCTGCTGAAGCTCAGCCACCAGTCAATGCAGATACCTGACATTGTCGTCTCTTGTTCCCGAGTCATTTTTTACCTACTTTTGGATGCCATTCTATAAAGCTTCTGCTCTTATGACATGATACTTTTTTTTGAGGGAAAAAAAAGAAAAAAAAGTTCCCCATTTTAGTTCTTGTTCAAAGCCCCTCAGGTCTTTGGAAGAAATGGAAAGTGATAAAAAAATAGATTATTAATTGATAAAAAAGTGATAAATTAAGATGATTAAATCTACTGCTTACCACATAAAAGCAAATTGCATGGGCATATATTATGTCATTCCTAATTATTTTAAGTAGATATTGATCTACCTTTATGAAAAAAAAAATCTTTTTTTGCAGGTATATTTAATAGACATAACCCAGAAAAACATTTTATATATGAAAGCATGCTTACACACATTGTTTCAAGGACCTGTCCACATGATATAACTAAATAGTTTAAAAGACCAGTTCAAAGACAAAGCATTAATTCACCTATACACGTATTAATTCAAAATGCAAAAATGCATTTATTTGCATCCATGGATTTTATTCCCTGTTACGTCTTCTTGACAAGGGAAAGCTTAATGGTATGTCAGTAGCAAATAGAAAGCATAAGGGTGATGAGGAGATGAG
This sequence comes from Struthidea cinerea, assembly GCA_013397865.1. NCBI lineage: Eukaryota > Metazoa > Chordata > Aves > Passeriformes > Corcoracidae > Struthidea > Struthidea cinerea. The sequence goes on from VZTI01004400.1 coordinate 2,871,338, forward strand.
TCTGTTGTTTGACACATGCAAGTTGCAGTTTATGACTTAAGAGAAACATATCTTCTCTAGTATGCTAAAGAATCGTATGGTGTTTTAAGAAGGGAATCTCTGGTTTTCTTCTGTCTCTTGCACATGTCCTGCAGGACAAGAAAGACACATCAGAGCAATGTTGTGGGATGCATTTCAGACTCATACCACTGAGTTAGAACATCTCATCAGTGATATGCTAAGATCCACCACTGCTTTGTAACTGATTACTATCATGTATTGATGAATCTTATCTTGTCACACTACTTGGCATACATCCAAATATCCCGGTGCACAAAGTAAATGATGAAATTTTCGATGTAATTTGAGTTTTTCTGGTGTGAATTGTGGACAGTTCAACAAATTTAGACATGGAGGGTAGTCCTAGCTACACGGACCTTATCTGGTGGTTTTATAATGCCCTCCGAGAAGTGCCAAATACAATTTACAGGGAGTTTCCATACAAGGGGCCTGCAGTTTCTACTGTTCCCAGGAGATGGCATACATCTTTTGGAAAAAAATGTCTGCTCACTTCCTAAAGGAGCGGCGAGGTGCAGGAGGAAATACTTCAATGCACCATTCAGTTCTGCATTTACCACTTGAAAAATTGAAAGTCAGTTGGCAAACCCTTTGGGATTTAGGAGAGATGGAATGGGGATTGCCATGCACAGAGGAGAGTTTGTATGAATAGCTCAGCAGGAGGAGGGTGAGGAATCCCCACCCAGCAACCGCATTTTCTTTGTGGCATAATATATGTAAGACCATAATACAATGCCCTCCTACTTTCATCTTTCTATATTGCCACTCATCAGCATTACAAAGAATGAAGCTATTAAAAGAACTGCCTCTTGGCACCCAAAAGCCATAGCACTGTATTTTCTACAACAAAAAAAATTGAGCCTCTATTATTTGTTTTGCTACATTTGCAGCAGTCTCCCCATTAAGCTTGCTTCTCACAGCTCCCTGATCTCATTCCCCGTTGGACCTAGATCAGACACACAAGAGGTCAGGCTGACTTTCAAACCTTCTTGCGGGCTGGCAAGCACAGAAAAGTGTAACTGTAATAAGGATTAAAAAGTTCTCAGATGGGCCTACCAATGTGAAAAGTCCCTCCCTTCCCCAGCTTTGCCACCTTCCAAAACCCTTGGTGTAAACATCAGAGCCGGATTTATCAATCAAGCATTTATTAACCCCTAGTTATTCAAACCAGCCTTGCAAGGATTGGAGCCTGTCCTGAAGCTCCCACAAATACTCTAGCTCCTACAAGTTCTCCAGCACTTCAGTGAGGGTTTTAGAAGTCCTGCAACTCCTGCTGATGGAAAAGAATTGCCATCAGTTTCTCATGGCAATCCCAGATCTCGGAAGTGCAATCTGAGGCAGTGAAGGGCCATCAGACATCGCTCCTTCTGCTGACACACCCCTGTGTAGGGCTTTGTACTAAGTGGAAACCAGTGCATTGTGATTTGTGACACACTGCCTGCATGTTCAAATTTACATACATAAAACTGAAAATACCCTTGCTGAAAGGGCAGCAACATGACCAGCAGCAAGGGCTACAAGAAAAATCTTATCTACCAGCAGTCACCACCTGCTGACAGCCCAGACTAAGGTAGCTGCAGTGGAGAAAGCGGTGCATGGGCTCAGTCACTGAAGGAAGCTGCAGCCAGAAGGGAAAGTAGAAATAGTTAAGTGCTGCAGCAACCAGCATCTTCACCACACATCACAGCTGAGGATTAGCTTGACTGCGAGCTGGGTCAGGTCTAAATTGATCACAGAGGGATGTGTGAGGTTTCAGAGCAAATTCCTGAGCACTGGACTCCTTGGACAGGTATTCATTGGTCCAGACCACTATATTGTAGGAAACCTACACACTGATTTCCAGGAGTGTAGAGAGGGGGTGCAATTTAAAGAGGGCTATAATCCCCATCAGTCTCTGCCAGGGATTGCATATGCTCTTCCTTATGCCATGGGTTGCATCGTTGCACCTCCCCATCCCTCCCACGAGCACAGGAGCCAGAGCCATTCCCACAGTCACTATATAAGCGCCCTAACTATGGTGTTTGTTACTGTTGGCATTTATGGTGACCAATTTTTACCTAAGGCTTTGCTGTTCAGAACAAGGCCCACTTGCCCACCTCCCACAGGGCTTCCTTTGGCTTCAAGCCGTGTCTCTGGAGCCTGAAACTAAATGCAGTAAGACTCCAACAGGCACCCCACCCACCTTAATTCCTCAAGGCAGCGAATCCCATAACCTGAGTCCCCACGCCCATGTCGGTGTGGCTGTTGGATCATTATCCCTGGCTGGGATAATGGCCCTTCCTGAGCATTACCATCTCCCACCAGGTGGGCACTGATAGTGGTTGGCGTGCTCAGGTGCCTGGCCAGCAATTCTTGGAGATAATGTGGCCCCTCAAAGGCTCACTGGGAAATCTTAGCTCGACAGCAGGCTCCTCTCAGCCTTCCTTTTCCCACTGTATTCAACACAACAGAGGTGGAGCTGGTTTCAGACTTCTGGGGGTCACAGCAGATTGGGATAAACCCATGCTGGCTGCAGTAAAGTAAAAGTAAGCAAAACAGCTGGCAGCAGGTGAGTGGTGTATTTTTAAAGTTCCTGGGGGATGTTTGAAATGCACTTATCTTGATGCTTGTGGATAGTTTTAAAAGAGCTCCCTGGATTTGCTGTAGTCAGCTGTTTGCTTATTCTAACAAATAAATATAAGACACTACTCTTCAAGAAATTAAAGGTTAAATTTGGATGCCTTCCACAGGAAATGGAAGCGTAAGGGTGAGTATGTGTTTTGAAATACGGATGTTACAATTCCCATTCTAGCTTGCAAAACAAACCCCAAACCCATACTATGTCACTTTGATGATTTATAAGCATGTCTTTAAAAAAATCACTTATTCAGTTCCTCGTGATGGCTCTCTGGTACACACACGAGGCTCAGCAGTGTGCTTGTTTCTCATGCTGCAGAGATTATTGCTTGTACCGATGGCCAGACTGTGGCTGCCCAGGAGCAGGTGTGTGAGTGAGGGGGAGGTGAGGAAGCTCAAAGCCTTCATTTCCTTGGGCAGGTATTCAAAAAGCAGCAATCACAGTCTTGCCTCCTGCAGACATTTCAGAAAGAGCAGACAAGGCACACTCGTTGTGGTTCGAGTGCGGTAAATGCACTTCCCTCTGACAGCGCTCACTCGGGCTGGTTCGGAGACAGTTGTGCTGCATCTTGAGATGTGCCGGTGAACTGCTCCAAGCACTGGGCCAGTGCTCAGCAAAGAAAATCAGGTGGCTCCTAGCACTTTCTGACTCTCCCCCTTTAGTCGTAGGAAGAGAAACTCTGCATTTCTGTTAATCTGAAAGGGCTGGCTGTTTCAAGAATATCTATATAGCCTGCTCCACTGCTGAGGCCCTCTGACGCCTGGAGCTCGAGTTCAGAAGGGCTGGACACCCAGGCCTGTACAGATGCTTCCAAGGTCTTTGATACTCAGAAAACCAAGAATGTGCAGCTATAGAAATTTTGCTAGTGAGGACAGGAACAGGTTCGAATACAGACATGCACATGCAAGAGCAGAAGTGAAAGAAAAAGTTAAACTGAGATCAAGGTCATACAGACACAGAATTATTAAAGCATCAACTAATCATTTAAGATTTACTCTGAACCACTCAGAAATTGAACCAATCAAAGAAAGGTGTTTCTCGGTTTTGTTTGACTAATGCAAAATCTAAACCGTACTTAATATATCACTGGGTTTCAAAAACTTACCTGACAGCACGGTGTCTACTTCTTCTGTGAGATTTACTGCTCTTTAGAGCTGAAATATGCCAAGGGGGACCTTTAGCTGGTTATGATAAATGGCTTATCTCCACTGACTTCACTGAGGCTATGGTATATTGGTCTGATTTTTTAATATCTGACCTAAAGAGCTAAAAAACCTTTGAGGACACCGGCACTAAAACCTGCTTTTAAATGCAGGTACTGCAACAGTTTTTCTAAGGACTAAGAAATGTTAAAGGGTCAAAGTATAAAATTTGAAAAATATTGTGAATATGTCCAAAGACAGAAAACAACCCCCCC
>VZTI01004400.1:2875474-2946152 GCA_013397865.1 Struthidea cinerea
ACTGGAATTCTTCTCATTGAAATGCAGGTATATTTTTCATGACTTATCCAGATTCCTTTCTGCAAGGAAGAAGTTGCTCAGCTTAGATGCGAAAAGCTGGCCTTTTCCTTTAACATTCTGTGTGGAATCAAGTTACAGAGAATTAGAAACTTTCAGCGTCTTTGGAAAAGGCCTCAGCCCTCTCAGCATTGAATTGACAATGATTAACATCATTATTTCAATGATTGCCACTTCACCCATCTGACAGATACCCTAAAGGTTTTCTTCCATCATATAACCACAGCTATATACCAAAAATGCTTTCCACTGTAGGAACAACTATCTGAAGATCATTTTCATTTCTCCTTTTCACGTACAACTGTTTATTCCATTCTCAGAGTAATGTCTTTTAAAAAAAGTTGGTAAAAGCAGAAATGAAAGCAGTTACCAAAAAAAAAAAAAAAAGGCTATTTCAATTTGGTTAAAATTGAGACTTTAAGTGTTAACACTGGCTATGGAAAGCAACAACAGCCAGTCTCAGGGGCAGAAGAGTGAGGAAGAAGACACACTACACTTGTCACCAGGAGCGTTACTGGCTTCTACTCAGAGGAAACATCTGCCAAAACTTGAGCTGATAAGGGTAGAGTTGGCTTGATATAAAACCAAATCTATTCATCAATTTTTAAGGACTAGGCAGGGAAAAGTTACATTTTGATCTTGGAGCAGTTGCTGCGCCATAAAACTTCCTTGAGAATTGTTTTATATTTCTTCTGCAGTCTAAATGTTTTGATTACCAAGGCAGTGTTTTCCCATGAGGCATATCTCAAAGGATGTGGTGCCAGGACCAAGTGGGATGAGATTATAAAATATAAGAAGCTGGAACATGAGAAGTTTGAAACTCAGCTGTGAAAATGTTTATTGGATAAATGTTTACCCTGCTGCATGCTCATATTTATTTTTCTTTAGAACCTTTGAGTTTCCTTACTGCTTCACTGAGACAATTAATTTTCTTTGGAAAACATGACATGGTTAATTAAACAGGTGAGAGAAACTAGTTTCTCAGCTGTCTGGAGATTCAAAGATTCAATTGCAATTTACGAAGAATATATTACAGTTGTCAGCATCATGTGAATCCTGGATTGTGTGAAAATGATAAACACATGAATGCTGTAGGAAATACCCCTTAGAAACCTGAAACCCTTTAGAAACTCATCAATGCTGGTCCTCTGTTGTTCCAGGTGATCACAGCACACTGTGCTTTTCATTAACGGCTTGTGCTTCGTCTTATAAATACCTAAGGATTTTGCTTTTTTCCCCCTCCTGTAGATTGGTTACTCTGAAATCTCACTATGCTGATGGCTGGGGAACAAATTCAAAATCCCCTGGCTGTTTCTTTTTGTACTAAATTTGTTTTTAGCTTTTGTAGCGTGTGTTCATCTCTGATTTTTATTGTCATGATATATTTACAAAGATGCTTTCTTAAGTCTTCGCCTGCTAGCCAGAGCAGTGCAAACTTGGGGGGCGTATCTTTGTACGGAGGCGTCTGTGCTGACTTTGCTCTTGTGAGCCAGCCCTGCTTGGCCCACACATTATGGCCAGTGCATCTTCCCTCTGGAACTCAGCCCAGCTCTGGTCTCACGGCTCCTACCCACCAGCAGGCAGCATCAGGGGCTTGAAGATGTGCTGAAGAAGGAAGCTAAAAAATACTGGTCTGGCTGAACAGAGAGCTTTGGCTGAAATTCAGGGGAAAAAAAGAGAGTTTATGCCCCTTTGAAAGAAGGGGCAGGCAGCAAGGAGAAATTGAGAAAGGCCAAAGCTCAACGAGAACTTAATCTGGCTACTACTCTAAAAGACAAGAAATGTTTCTATAATTACATTATCAAGAAATGGAGGGCTAAGGAGAATCTCCATCTTTTATTGGATGCAGGGGTAAACACAGTGACAAAGGATGAGGTAAAGGCTGATGTACTTAATGCCCTCTTTGCCTCAGTCTTCCATAGTAAGACCAGTTGTCATCAAGGTACCCAGCTCCCTGAGCTCTCTGGAAAAGAGAGACAGGGAGGAGAATGAAGCCCCCATAATCCAAGGGGAAATAGTCAGTGATCTGATACACAGATCTGAGATGCACAAAACCTTATGGGGCCAGCTGGGATCCACCCAAGAGTGCTGAAGGAGCTGGAAGAGGTGCTCACTGAGATGCTTTCCATCACTTAGCAGCACCCCTGGCTAACTGGCGAGGTACCAGTTGACTAAGGGTTAGCAAATGCAATGCCCACCTACAAGAAGGGTTGAAAGGAGGATTTGGGGAACTACAGGCCCGTCAGCCTGACCTTGATGCCAGGGAAGGTTATGGATCAACTTATCTTGAGTGTCATCATATGACATGTGCAGGACCACCAGGGGGTCAGACCCAGCCAGCATGGCTTTATGAAAGGCAGGTCCTGCTTGACCCATCTGATCTCCCTCTATGACAAAATGTCCCACTCAGTGAAGGAAGGAGAAGATGTGGATGTTGTCTACTTGGACTTTAGTAAAGCCTTTGACTCTGTCTCCCACAACATTCTCCTGGAGAAACTGTCTGCTTTTGGCTTGGACAGCTGCACTCTTTGGTGGATAGAAAACTTTCTGGATGGCTGGGCCAGAGAGTGATGGTAAATGGAATTACATCCAACTGGCAGCCAGTCATAAGTGGTGTTCCCCAGGGCTCAGTATTGGGACCAGTCCTGTTTAATCTTTGTCGGTGATTTGGACAAGGGGATTGAGTGCACTCTCAGTAAACTTGCAGAGGACACCAAGCTGGGCAGGAGCGTTGATCTGCTGGAGGGCAGGAAGGCTCTGCAGAGGGATCTGGACAGGCTGGGTCAGTGGGCTGAGGCCAATCGTGTGAGGTTCANGTGGATAGAAAACTTTCTGGATGGCTGGGCCAGAGAGTGATGGTAAATGGAATTACATCCAACTGGCAGCCAGTCATAAGTGGTGTTCCCCAGGGCTCAGTATTGGGACCAGTCCTGTTTAATCTTTGTTGGTGATTTGGACAAGGGGATTGAGTGCACTCTCAGTAAACTTGCAGAGGACACCAAGCTGGGCAGGAGCGTTGATCTGCTGGAGGGCAGGAAGGCTCTGCAGAGGGATCTGGACAGGCTGGGTCAGTGGGCTGAGGCCAATCGTGTGAGGTTCAACAAGGCCGAGTGCTGGGTCCTGCCCTCGGGTCACAACAACCCCAGGCAGCACCACAGGCTGGGGGCAGAGTGGCTGGAAAGCTGCCGGTGGAAAAGGACCTGGGGTGCTGACTGGCAGTGGCTGAACATGAGCCAGAGTGTGCCCAGGTGGCCAAGGAGGCCAATGGCATCCTGGCCTGTAGCAGGAATAGCGTGGCCAGCAGGAGCAGGGCAGGGATTGTCCCCCTGTAGTCGGCACTGCTGAGGCAGCACCTTAAATCCTGTGTTCAGGGTTGGGCCCCTCAGGACAACAAAGACATTGAGGTGCTGGAGCAAGTTCAGAGAAGCACAGAAAAGCTGGTGAAGGGTCTGGAGCACAAGTCCTCAGAGGAGCAGCTGAGGGAGCTGAGGATGCTCAGCCTGTAGAAAAGGACACTCAGGGGAGACCTTATTGCTCTCTAGAACTGCCTGAAAGGAGGTTGTGCCCAGGTGGGGGTCAGTCTCTCCTCCCAGGTAACAAGCAGTAGGACGAGAGGAAATGGCCTCAAGTTGCACAAGGGAAGGTTTGGATTCGATACTAGGAAAAATTTATTCACTGAAAGGCTTGTCAAACATTGGCACAAGCTGCACAGGAATGATTCTATGATTCTAAACCCAAGTCCTCATAAACATAGCTTGCAAAAATAGCACTTTGACAGTGAACTTGGGCTTGTATTATCTAGAAGACAAATCTAGAAAATGGTACAGAAATTGCCTGATGGGGCCATATAGATGACTTTAAGCTCGCTGAGGCAGACTTAGTTCCTCTGGTTTTGCCTTAAATGTAGAATCATGTGGCCTTGATCAGTTGCCTTTTGGTGCTACTACGATCTAAGAGTTAAGTATTAATAGCTTCAAACAGCAGGGAGTTTTAAACCACGCTATACTATCTGTTGTACTAAGAAAGGCCAGTGCTTTATTTGTGTCAGGAGGGACTTAACATGGTCGAAAAGGCACTGATCTGGGTGGGGAATGAGATGAGGATACTCTGGCAGTGAACTTTCTCTGCTACATCTAGTGGTAAGATACACTCCTCTTTACCTCTCATTAGTGACTCCAGACTTTCTTTCATCAATTTACACAGAAATATCAAGCAACTATGTAAATTCTTTACATTTGACTATTGTTTAATGCATGTTTTATTTTGCTGTTTTTAATGTGTTATCGGTAAACAAGCACTTCTGTTTGGCCAAATGTTATGTTTTGTCTAGGGATACTTAAGTCTCAGTTATTTGTGGAATGTTCATTTGGGCAGTCAGTGCATGACTCACAATTATTTAATATCTTTTTGGGAAAAAATGTCTCAGATCACTTTTATGCATCTTTTACATAGCTGTTAAATATTATAGGACATACATACTCACTTTAACACCACCACATCTGCAATTGTGGTTGAAAGTAAGAGATTCTCTCTATAGCAACCAGTGCATGTTCAGTTTTTTGTTTTAAAATACCAAGAGCCAGATTTTGCTCTCAGATCCTCAGTAGTTTTTTTCTGATTTTCTTTTTTTCTTGAGAGTGAATAAAGTCCTGATACTTTTCCACTACACGTGTCTCAATCTTATTTTGGCAGCTTTCTGAAACAAATGGTTTGCTGATTTTTCTCTAAATCAAAAATGTATTAATGGATCTTCAGAAGGGGATGTGCTTTGAATGAATCTGGACAGAATTAGTGACGATGAAATGTTTACTACAATACATTCTTTCTGCAAAGCCTTTAGAACTAATTCCAAATGCATACACGACTGTGGACTTTTAATTGGATAATTCTTGCCTGTTGACTTTCTTCCAGCTTCATCCTGTAAGGCAATGTGTGTCAAGATTTCAGAGTCACTTGCATATCTGTGTATCCCTATTTTTCATCCGTGTGTGTAAACAACTATTTGCCCATGCAAAATGGGTCCTTAGATGTGCAAATACTTGATCTTCTTGCATAAATATTTTTTGTAAGCAGATCTGTTTACAGGAATGACTACATAAAATACAGATATGTTTGAAATTAAATGAAATATAATTAAGTACAGATCTATTTACATTAATGACTACGTACACAAGAAAAGAAGGCCTTTAACTCCGAGGTTGGGGACTTCTGTCTCATACAACTGTATTTCTTCTTGTCTGGGAAACTACCTCACTAATAAAGTAGTTTTAGCAGTGAACCCAGCAAATACACTGATAAAACATCTATGCACATGTTTAACTTTAGTGAAGCTTAAGCAAGGTTAAGCACATGAGTCAGTGCTTTTCTGAATTGGACCAGCATTTAGATCCAGAGCTCCACGTTTGTCCATGCTTCCTGATTTCCTACACTGCAAGAGAACAAAATTTCAATGGAAATCATTTATAAAGGATGCAGCATTTGGTGTTGTCAGATATATTTTATAGCCAGATTCCTTATGTAGTCAAAGCTGATCTGAGTAAGGGCTGAGAAATTCAAATACATGCCATGCATTGCATCTAGCATTTCCATAGTTATTAAGAAAATTGTGATCCTATTGATCTGCACATTAGCTTGCAGTTCTCCAAAAATGAAGTCTGTGACATTTACTTCTCCAGAAAAATTTGTGCATTGGCCTTTGCATGTTATTTGACAGCACAAATACTTATGTTTAATTTAACTGACCAGCCCATTAAATGGGAATCACATTATTCATGAATAATCAATGTTCAGCTGGTGGTCCAGGGTCTGAAGAACATTACATTTGTCCTGATTTCAAACTGGGATGGATAGTTATTGTAAAGCAATATTGCAGACGATTAGTTACCAAGTGTTGTTTTGGTCAAAGCCTAGCCCTGAGCAGGGAGCTGAGAAACCATGTTTCCCTGGTATTAAGGTGTCAGAAGGGAACTTGCACTCCTTGAAAAATGATCTTTCCCATAAGTTAGTGGTGCACAAGACAATTGCCCTCTTCTAGAAGTCTTTGGGAAATAGGGGAAGTGTGCAGTGTGAGGGAGGGAGAGTCCCCGAGTCCCTGTGACTGCTTTAGTTGGGTTTCAGGTATGGTGTGAAAAGGGTAGGGCAAACCTCTGCCTTCTGTCATCCACACTGTGGTTCTCTTCCAAGCTTTTTGCTTTTGTGCCTGTGCTTCCCATCCCCCACTCTTCTTCGTGTTATCATTACAAGATGAATGTGGAAATTCAAGATCTTGGCCCTGGAGCCTGCAATTTGTTGGCTGTACTGGACCAGGCAGGGCTGAAGATATTTCACAAACTTAGAAAGAACCAAGAACTCCTGAATGGTTTTATAATTTTTGATGGTGATTTTAATGTCACTTAAAATAAGCAGTAAGTCTCATGACACTGTTCCGTAGGAAAAACACAATACTTCTGTTTAGAAATATTCTAATTTTCCATTGACACGACAAGTTTGTACCTGTTTTCATACCAAGTTTTCTCCTTTGCCCCACCCTCCATATTTTTGCTGATTCATATGTGATTACTGCTAACTTAATACTAGATAGATTAATTTATTTGTACTTCAGATACAGTTTTCATCTCATTTATAGGTAAGTCCAGTATGCTCAGCCTTTTAAAAGTATAACTTTTTCTACAACTTTAATTAGATTTGGTTTCTTTTGCAAGTATTTTATTACTATTTTCTTTCAGTTCTGACTTGGCAAAACATCTGTGTGTTTGGCCCACTTCTTAAAGAAGTGTGACTTTTTCTGTTCTAATTGGTTTAATTCCCTGTACATTTCCAAAATACCACTTAGTGAAAACCATCCACAAAGACAAAGTCTGTTATTTAGCAGCAGCATTTAAGATAGCAAAGATCAGCTTCCATGTGGACAGAGCCTTTGGATCAAACAGGAGGAACGGGCTAGGAGATTGTATGACTGTGAACAGATGAAATCATGTGACGGGCTTTATTGCTGGTGAAATCTGTTTCCACTTGCTGCCACCCACTAATTTGACAATAGATTGCATCATGTGGTTGCAGCAACTGAGATGAGTAGCAACCATTTTAAAATGCTTTCCTTAAAGGGGAAAACACCCTACTAAAGCAGCGGAACAGAGAGGCAGTGTTGTGAGCACATTTTAAATTTTAGATAAATGCAGTTGATTGCTGCAGTAGGTTAAATTTAACATAACCCAAGTATTCAGTGAGGAGCTGTGTATTAGCCAAAATTTGTTTATTGAGAGATTTTCCTTAGCGGACAAAAACAGCTAGGAGGTTTGTTAACAGTACTTTAGCTCATCCTAGAATTGCAATTACCACCTAAGTGCTGTATGGCAAACACACAACATTTTTCAAAGCAGAAAAATAAATAATAATGAACCCTTAGCTTAAAAATGCAATTCTCTCTGTGTTCTTTTCTTGTAAAGAAAAATCTACATTTCAAAGGAATATTTTCTTACATATGGAAATGCTTATTTTCTAGCTACTGAAGATCTGCCAGGAAATATTAGAGAATATCATGTTCAGAGTTTTAGAAGGCAAATTGCTTCTGCATACGCTGTATCTAGCAGACAGCTTTATGGTGCTCTTTACCTGTCTGTCACAACATCATCAGTTTTTCCAAAGTACCTGAAGCCTTTGAAAGTTAAGGAGTGTAGCAGTATACCTTCACATGTATTTAGCAATGCTAATCTGATTAGCAAGTAAATACCAACTACAGTTTTACGTGCTTTAAACCCAATTATTAAATGTTCCTTCATGGAGGACAAAAACAACTTTGAAAGTAAAAACTGGCTTCAGCGTATGAAGATGAATTTTAAAGAGCACTAATCAAAGCACATTTTATCATGGCTGTGCACCTTTAAAAATGAATTTCAGATGGACTTTATTGTCTTAATTTATATCCTATGGAAGCAAGGAGAGCCACCTTAGCTGTGGAAGATTTGGCATTTCAGATATAAACACTGACTTTAAAACATCTCAGCAGCGTTTTCAGATTGTCACAGTGAGCAGAAACATCCATGTTGTCAGCCAGATGGGAAATTTCATATGCGTTTCTCAAACCAGTTAATTTTCTTCTTCAGTGCAGAGAAGCCAAGAGCTAATGCTGAGGTCTGGGACATACTTTCAATTGCTTTTTGTGTCAAATTCCATGCACCCAGAAAGCCTGACTCTTTTTTTTTCTTTGGTTTTATTTTTGAGAGAAACCAGTGCATTTCTGGCATTTTATTCTCAATCTGGTTTAAACCATTCTAGTATTCTGATGGAAAAAACATTTCTTTGAAACTGTCAGAATAATTTGAAAATCTGATTCAGAAATAAAAATGGAGTTCTCCTTCTCCTTATATTCCATACTGAGACAAATTTTAACTGCTTGAGGAAGAGCTGCAGAAATGCCCTATGGTCCTTGAGGAAATTTTCATCACTGCATTTACCACTTATTTGGTGTACCCCTTGTTTTTACAAGTCACACAAGAAAAATATTCTCGTACCTCTGTCTGTTTGCTGCTTGGTCTCTTTCCTTACCAGTACATTTTTTAACTTGCTTTTTCTTCACTCCACATTATAGAGTCAAGATCAGTTTTATTTATTGGGTCAGCATAATGCAAATAAATCTCTGCTGTTGGTTACTGCTTAACGCCTGCGAGAGAGCAAGCCCAGCCTCCCTGCCCCTGCATCTGCTAACCAGGGAGGGGCAGCCACCCTGGGGAGATCTCCTGAAGGCAGCGATGGCCCAGGGCAGCTTTTCAGAGAAGGAGGAAAATTAATTCAAACCCAAAGCTTTTTGAGGAGATGGTTCTTGCAGGCAGGGGTGAGGAGTCAAGGGAAGCACCAAGTGGGATTTGAAAATGAAGCACGTAGAAACTGTTCCTTGGGAGCGCAACCATTGTAATGCACTTGGTGTCCACACTCAGATTTTAGAAGCAGATTTTAGCAAAGTTCAGAACAACAAAATTTCCTGATACTTAATTGTTATGAAAGCACATTTTTGAAAAGCAACAATAGAGGAAGACCATCACAGGTTCGGAAATTATGAGAAAACCTTAAAAACATCTAGGTCTTATTTTTTAATCACTACAACCAGAAATCCTGCGTGGAACACCAAACAAAAACAAAACCCCCCTCCCTAACTGCTGTTTCTACATGTCATGAGTGGGTTTTGAGCAAATGAAATGCAATTGCAAGGGCAAAGAAAACATGGGATTTCTTATTCCACATGAAACTCCTTTTGTGTTCACAAAGAGGAATTGTGGCCGTCTTACAGAAATGCCACCACACCGAATGTATTTAAGAAATGATTGACAGCTTGGTGATACCTTTACCTGCAGTGCACCGTGTTGTGTGCTTCCACAATGCCGCCAGTTTTGATGGTAATGATTAGTAGGCGTGTAATTCAAAGCAATACCAGCATTAACCTCGCTCAGCTTGGCGTCCAGACAATGGAGGAAAATAAGGTGTAGGTTTCAGTCTGGTAAAAGAGAACAAAACAACTTACTAACCCCCTTTTAATGAATATAGTGTTCAAACGACTGTTAAAGAAATAAAGATTTTTCATATTCTGTCATGAGATCCCTATGCACCAGGCTAAACAGCACAGCTGACCAAGAGATGACTATGATTCAGTTTTATTGTGGGTGGGCTAACCTCAAAAGATGCAGCAGGTCTTTTCAGTTCACAGACGGATAAAATTACCTATATGCTTATGTAACCTCTATTCAAACCTCCTGCAAGCCAATGGAACTTCCACTCACGCTTATAAAGCTAGCCATGTGTCGAAGGATTTTTAGGACCAGAACGTAAAGTTTGCCCCAGTTCGTAACCTGGAAATAATATTAATTCTGTCCCAAGTAACTCTGGGATGTAAGTGGTTTCGGATAAAAAAAAAAGTAAACATGAAAGAAAGGCAATTATGTCTTCAAGTCACCACAAAAATTCTTGCAAGAGAAATTTTGGAGATTCTTTGGCAGTAAAAAATGTGTTGCCTTTATTCAGTATCACTTGTTTTTCATGATGAATGCAGCAATGTGAACCTCATGCCTATTTTTTTGCTAAGATTTTCATCCTTTACAGGTCCTTACACTCAACAGTCCTACGAGATTCAGCACTATTGCTACAGTTTTTCAAGGTTGTGCATAGAGCCTCAAAGTGTTGGCTTGGATCTCTACTGGAATTTGCATACAGCCTTGCTGATTGTGTCTCTTCTCAAAAGTTTATTCAGTTTTTAACTTTGCAGTTGTTTTGCTTCACTTTTGCCTTTTTGGGGTGCATGTGATCCTTCTGACATGTCAGGTAGGTGCTGCAGCCGTCCCCTCCCACTGTCTCTGCATGGAGCTCCCATGGAGCTAGCTCTGGGAAGTGTCCTTTAGCTTTACCATGAGGAAACCTTGTTCCTCTCAAGGACTGCAGGGCCTTTGGGTCAGGTCCCACAAAACCTTTCATTCAGATTCCTAATTCAACCAGATCTGAAACCCTACATTGCACAAATTGTACCATTACTCAGGAAAGGATTGGTGGAACCTTTTCCGATTTTGGAGACAGAGGCGCAGGTCCCCTTGCTCATGTGGCACTGACAAAAAGAGGGTGATCCAGGCACGAGCTGGCATTCAGCAGCTGCTGCAGGTATCCACTGCCCAGCTGCATGGGAGTGAGGGGCCCGTCTGAGGTGCTGAGAAGAGCCCCACATAGTCTATGGTGCAAGTACGGGAGCATCATCTAAAGGTGGGATTTTGAGCTGTGAAATGTGGCATTCCCAGGACTGGGTACTGGACCCAGCCCAGCCTCTTTGTCTAAAAGCAGCCCAATAAGGCTCAGGTGCCAGAGCAGAGGCAGAGATGAGGAAGGGAGGAAGGTTGCAACTCTTCTCAGTCATTGTCAATCTGTTTGGTATGAGGAAAAAGTACAGAAAAAGTTGACATCACTGAGACACTCAAGACCTTTAAGACAGCTTTGCTTCAGGGAACTGAAAGGACTGAAAGTCACTGACTGATTCAGTGAACTGTTCTGAGGTAAGAATTTAGGAGATACTTTGATTTTTTTTTTTCTTTTTCATTTCACCTTTTGAGCAGCTAGACAGAAATGGCACTGATGAATCATTAGGGTATTTTGCTCATTAATCTGGGAAGCTGCATGACTTACTGAAAAGTCAAAAAAAGACATTTTATCTTTGTCAGTGCGTACAGATGTTTAGGTGCTGTTGCAATGCTAACTGTTGCTCTTGAGGTCTTGGCCTCTGTACAAAAGACTCTCACTTCTGACTCATAAGGACCTGGACTGTACCGAAGAATGATTCTCTGTGCTGATGAGAGGCAGTAGAAGAAAGTATGGTGGCCAGACAGGAAAGATCACGGAAATTACATGATTAGGTTAGATGTTAAGTGGGCTCTAAAGATTTAAGCTTATGACTGCTGCTGTTGTTTAACAAAATGATTATGAGTGTTTATAAAGAAGACAAATTCCATCGAGTGGAAGAAGAAGGACTTAGAAAATATAAGCACAAAGGCATTTGCCCAAACCTCCCCAAGTTCTGTGTGGATGGTGGGAATGAGAAGAGCTGGACAGCAGGAGATGCTTTCCTAGTGTGTAGAATGTGACCAATAATAACTGTTAAGAACTTTTATTAATCGTACTGAGGAGCTGCATATTCACAGAACTGTTCTTTATTTTTTTCTTCTTGTTCGTTTTATCCCTTACTTCTTATTTCTCAATTTTAAGGGGAAAACCCCCACCATTTTTCAACAAACTAGATTCTAAAAAATGGGAAAATTCTGGTGGTTCTGATCTGCATCAGAGATCATTGCAATTACTCCTAGTACTCCTCATCATTTACTAGGGATGCATGAAAAGGACAGTTTTGCAGTTTATGCTATCATTCTTAGCAGAAAGTACAAGATGCTGAAGCCTGGGAGATACTAGGAAGAAGAAATTGTCTACAAAGCATAATGACTCATGTACATCATTCTTTGCAAACTTTTATTCGTAGTATTTTGAAGGAGTGCAACTTGCTTTGGAGAAGCTGGATAACATCTTAGTTAATTTACTGATGGTATAATTCACTTTATTTCCACTTCTTCCCTTAAAATCTCATGAATTCTCTTTCAAACCCTGAGTACCATGTGGCTTGAAAAGTGTAATCAAATGCATTTGCAGTGGTAGTTCCTCTTCTTCCTTCCGTGTTTGCTTTGACATTTTTTAGTATATTTTTAAGGGTCTAGATAGTGGCTTGTATGTTTTTTTTATTTTACTGATTTGGGCAAATACTCAAGTTCAAATTACTGTGCATGGATGATTCCTTTGAACTCACAAAGTTGGAAACCACACCGGGGCTTTCAAAGCCAAACTGATCATGACTATCCCAAACCTTCAAGCTGAAACGTACAGCCGGTGAAATGCTGCAAAAGCAACAGTGTAATTGTAGTATTTTTAATGGAAAACTGCTTGTAGAGGGGCAGGTAATGTCTACAAAGGAGTGTCTACACAAGGGTGATAGCAGTGCCCTTGTATTGTTGGAAGAACTGGTCTAACCTGACTAACGGAAGTTCAGGATTTTATCTGGCTTCAAAATTAAGTGTGGATGAAGGCATAACCTATAACATTTTGTAGTTCAAACAAAAATAAATTTCTCAGTTCTATGTCTGCAACATTGTGTTTCTATAAAATAACCATGTTTACCTGTCTTGAAGATTATCACATTGAAAGGTATGATTTGTTCAGAGAGCACTGTAATGGGGCTGGATAGGTACCATCCATAAACAGAGACTTACTTGTAAAAACACTTTTTTACTGAGAAGTAATGGCTGCTCAGTTTACTGTTTCCAGCAGCTTCAAACAGCTGGCATTGTTTCAATTATAGTGAGCAGGACTTCCTTTCTCTTATGAGGTGAAAGAGCTGTCATATTTTTCTATAAAGAAAAAGAGGATGGGTAAGATATAATTATTATTATTATTTGCAAGATTGTGAGAAAGGGCAGGTTACCAACCCTGAGATGGTACAGACCTCACTCTTACCGCTTATGAGGTTGCCTGCACAAAGCCTTGCTCAAATCAATGGGCTTGAAAAAGGAGTAAAATCACTGCAAGTCTGGTTACATTTTGGGCTCTGTTGATTAAGAGAGCTGTAATGTACATTTGATTAAATGGTACATTACAGCCTCAAAGCTCAGGAAAACCACTAAGTCATCATCCTATCTGTCATTCCTGGGCTGCTTTGAACCCAAGCGTGCCCTGCTTACATGAATTAGAGTTGATAGAAAGGACTGACCCGATTTATGAGGGACATGCAACCCACAATATAGAGAATAGAGAGTACTGCAACAACTCCCTTCTCTGTCTCAACACGCCCATTTTCCTACTGATTCTGTGGGCTGTGGAAACAGAAGCTTCTACACCAGTTGTAAAGCTGGTTGAAAATGGGAGCTTCTGCGAAAAAAGATGGGCACATGAACCATTTCTTGGTTTTTCCTCTAACTGGGAGAATTGTCTCACCTGGGACTTTCCTCTATGGACAATTCCTGTATCCATTTCAGGCAGCACACAGAAGCCTTGCCTGGTCATATTATTTTGCCTAGGAAATGTCAGGCTTAACTATAAATAATGACAATAGCATTTAGCTATTAACCTGCCAAAAGTAGGATTTTTTACTGTTAAATTAAAATCTAAAAAAATAACCAGGAATCAAGATGCAGTTACATTATGTTTGCTTGAACTTTCCTTAATGTTTCAATTCAGAAGTAAGTTCTTCTGATGAATGACAAATTAACCACCATGTTACAAAAATAATACCATGAGAATCCCACAGCAAGCAGAAATCTTTTCTTGCAGAATATTTTTCCTGTGATGCATTGTAGTATTTTTTCCCTAACACATACCTGTTACACACCTGAGAAGTATATAACTCCTAAAGAAGGTTGTACCATTATTTACAAATTAAATGTGTATTAATTGAAAGCAGCATCTGAGACTAGAAATAACTTAAGCAGTGACAATTTCTAAGAGGTTATCTCAACACCTATTTTTCTGTTACTAATGAAAAAGTCTTGTTGTTACCATAGAAACTGGCATATCTCTACCTACACTTCTCAAAGAAACACACCAATATACTAATTTTTGTATGTGTGTGTGTGTATGTCTATGTGTCTCAACAAGTGCTTGAAGGTCATCCTGAATCCTGTTAATAAGTGGGGAAAGAAATGAAGCAGCATTAAGTGACAGTTGATTGAAAACAAGCCTGAAAATCAAACTGATAGACAAACCTCACCAGAAAAAGTTGTTCTGCAGTTCAGACAAAGGTCCCTATCCTGCCAGCTACTTTGCGTTTCCCAAATCCCCCGCACCCATGAAGTTACTTTGGGTTGGGATCAATTTATCCTTGCAGTGAACGTTTCAAAAGATAACAGTAAAGAAGGGAAGGTTTGGGATTTTTTTCCAGAAATGCTCATTTGAAAGAAATTTTCATTTGCTACTAACGGGTCAGATCAATAACTCACATCACTGTTTTTAATTTTATGCACAAACATCAGAGTAGCAGATTTTTCTTTATTTCCTTTTTGATATGGTTTCCACCTTCATTAGAGAAAAGCTAATCCATCACAACCCCTCTGTGCTCTGGAAGGAAATTATTTTAGCTGGCAAAAGTGAGACAGTTAAATCAGGTCCCTATTTAATTTTTACTAATTCTATCGTTCTGCTCGTCACTTGGATACCATCCTGAGG
This sequence comes from Struthidea cinerea, assembly GCA_013397865.1. Taxonomy (NCBI): domain Eukaryota; kingdom Metazoa; phylum Chordata; class Aves; order Passeriformes; family Corcoracidae; genus Struthidea; species Struthidea cinerea. Next base: position 2,890,259 of record VZTI01004400.1, read on the forward strand.
GAAGGGAGAACGCTCAGGTTGTTGCTATGTAGAGTGCAAAGGAAAACATTTACAGCAGAACCATCAAGTAAATAAATACAGTTACATCTTTAAATGTATGTTTGTTTCTTTTTTGTCTCTTACTTTTAAACACATATAGCCTCTATCTTTTCTGGCTCTCCATGTGCTACCTGTGTGATCCCCAGATTCTGTTCTGTAAAGTGCTGGGTTGCTTATGTCAATTTGAACACATTTTGATGAGACAAAAGGAAGGGAATTTTTATTTTGAGGACTTACTTCTTCATATATTGAACCAATGAAGCACGATTATGGCTAGAGTTGGATTATAGTCTGGACTCAGTATACTTAAAGGATTTTAACAAGCTCCAGCTTCCAAGGATAACTAAAAATTGCATTGCAGCATAAAACCCACACAGCAACAAATCTGTCTGGGCATTACAAATAGATTTTTATTTATGAATGTACTTAAGCATATGAACTTCATAAATTTCTCTTCCTCATTAGCTTACAAAGGGATTGCATGTTATGGTTTGCTACAAAATGCAATATTGGCCACATACAAACTAGCCTGACAGAGAAGCAAAAAACAGTAGGAAAAGTTTTTCAGTTGGAGTTTTGAGGAGGCTGTTGGGGTAGTGATCTGAAAGCAACTTTTTTCATCTGTACTTGCAATGAAAGAGGGAAAAATATTGCTCTCAAATGCTGCCTGCATGACCTTGGTGTGTCTGTACAGAAAGCCCTCAGGGATATGCAAGTAATTAAATATCATAGAATTTTGAAACTACAAAAATGGATTTATGTGAAATTCCCAAGGAAATTCAATTGAGTTATGTGGCCCCAGAACTCAACTGAATTTGTGTTTGCTATTTTCTTTGTTTTTCTTGCAAAGTCTTGTACTCCTTGAGAATCACGGAAAGGAGGGAAGGATGTGAAATGGGTGAGAATAGGGCTGCATGAGACTTACTAATCTCCAAGTGAGGGCTTTAAAAGATTTTTTTGCTTAGGTAAAAGCTGAGAGCAACCTGACAGGCCAACAAAACTAACAAAAGGTCTTGGGCCTACTGTGGCAAGTGTTGGAGCACCTCACAGTGAGTACTATCCTAGGATACTCTTAGGGTTCACAGCTTTGAATGAACTCCAGCTAGGGAGTGGAAAGGTTTTTTACATTCTAAAGCTAACTGAAATCTCAAATGCTGTCTCCTTCTTGGATTTAGGATGCAGTCCGCAGCCTGCAGCTTCACACTGCTGAATGAGTAGCTGTCAAAACTTAAAGCTCTCCAAGGTTTATGTACCTGAACTCCAGAAGGTGACCATGGCAGCCTTCAGTGTACTACAGGACTTACTCAGGGAACAGGAAACTGGGTTTTACATCAGATAGTGCTTGAATTCACAGCACTCTCCATAAGGAATGTTTTGAACCATCAAGCTGTAGATAACAACTGAACTAGTTTCCACGTCACCATAATGCAAAGATATTGACTTGGATGTTTTGGGATAATTTTAGAATGGCCAATTAAATAAAAGTACTATGAATCTAAGTATTTTGATGTTGATGAGTTTGTAGCATTTGCAGAAAAACATTAATTAGATTTTTTTTCCAAGTTCTCATGTGAGTATAGGTTTTACAATGTAGCAATTTGGCTGAAATTTTGGACTCAAAAACTTTCCCAATCACAAACTTACATTCAGTGGAAACACTCAGGTTACACCTTATTTCATGCTTCAACCATGCAAAACCATTAAGTCTGCTATAGTGTTTCAGCACAAACCCATAAATCACCTTGAGAGTAGTTGAAAGGCCACAGAATTAGTGACCCTACTCTAAGTTTTGAATTCACAGCAAAACTGCAAACCAATTAGCTTTCATCTTAGACTTTTTGTGCAGGTCTCTTCAGACATTAGCCCCGTTCTTTAACTGTATCCCTGCATCTTCCAAAATGTAAGAGAAAAAGCTTTGAGTAAACAAAAGCCACAAATAGAAAATAGGCATACACTGTATGAAAAGGGCTGTTTGGGATCTGTCAGAAGGTGATTAACCTAAAATTAAATTAGTAATCCCAAGATTGTGCTATAATTTAGGACATCTCAGTATGAGAAACGAGTGAATAATTTTTGAGAAAATTGTATTTTCTCTTTCAGAGAGTGTCTTGAACAATTGAATACAGGAGAAATGGAAACACTGTGGAAACACCCCAGTCTGTTCCACCAGCAATATCACAAGGCAGTCAGGTCAGAGAATAGCTCACTTGGATGTAGAAGAACTGACTTGTATTTTGAGCAGCTGAAGATTGATTTCAGTATGTTTGTCTCTGGGGATTGCATTTTTAGCATGTTAGAATACAGTACTCTGAGTGTATGTGCAATTCAAATATGAGTCACGTTTGTTTCAATACATATATGCCATCTTCATGTAACGTGAGCAGCAGCAAACAGGAAAAAAATGCATTTTTGCATATGTATGTGCTTGAACATTGTTTAGACATCCTCAGAAATGGAGTATAAAAGTCTCCAAAATATTCTGTTCTACCCCACAAGGAACAGATTAGAGTTGTTAACTGAATCTGTTCACAGTGAAAACACACACTGTGGATGCCCAGTTGTAAAGACAGAAATCCTGATTCATTCCTGTTAAACAGAGATGTGGAAGAAATCCATGTTGCCGTCCATGTGTGGATAACAACCATTCCCTTATCCTAGCCATCTTGTACTTTGGCTGATGGGGATAATAAATTTTAAGTATGTTTCAATGCCAGATTGTTGTGGCATAATCAAGTCCCTAAAATGATATGCAAATTTTTGAAGCTGAAGGCAGAAGACCCTGTTTTTACAAGGTTGAACCAGGTAGGGAAAGATTCTTCCAGTCAAGCAGTATTTGCCTTAACTAGAAAAAATGTTTGCTTAATTTTTTTTGCATTTAACCAAAGGCAAACTGTTGTTAACAGATGCTGGTTGGCTGCAGGATGGCGGCTTGAGAGCATGTTAGTAAATATTCTTGACAACAAACTTTTTTAACACAGTCAAGAGAAACCTTTAGTGCAGCCAATATATCTGCAGAATTCACTCAACATGCTCAGATGTAAGTCATCTTCTGTCTCTTTACAAGCAAAGAAACCACACAGTAAAAAAAGCTAAGCAAAAAAAAAAAAACCTGCAAAAAATCCTTCACAGTGTGCATTTGACTAAATAATGTAGTTTTCTCCATAAGGTTCAACAGTGGAAAACTGTTGCATAATATTTCATAATTGCTATGTATTTCATAAATTTTATTCAGTTGCATAAGATGAATCAAACATATCAGCAAATCCTGCCATAGGATAGTTAACAAAAAAAAATGAACCTGGTATGATTTGAATGGAATATACCTGCCTTTTGTGTTGTACTGGTACACCAATAGCTTATCTGGAGAGAGAAATTATTTGCCATCAGGCACATAATAACAGTGCCTGAATCATGCTCTACAGCTAGTATAAAACACCATGACCTTGATTTTGGGCATGGGCTTTATCTTGGGAGTAGTCCCACAGAAACTGAGGAAAACATGAGAAAAGATAGGCAAGTCTGTACAGAGCCAATGTAAATTAAATGAATTTTTTCAGACTTGTGAGAAACTCTGAATTTCATAGCAATTAACTTAAGAATTACCAGTACTATGTCTGTGTTCTGATATGCACTTAAAAGACTTTCTGGTAGCAGAACATTATATATCTTCAATGTGTGTCTGCTGATATCTTAGCTGGAGATTTTAAAAAATGCCACTGACTCTCCTTCGGATTTGCATTCCTAAATTTGAGAGTACAGACTTGAAAATCATCATCATCTTTTAATTGAAGATAGAAATTAAAATTACCAGCTTACCTACTTGCTCGTAAATATGTGTCAGGGAAGGTGTCTGCACCTTTTCCATATTTAGTTGAGTAATCTAAAGTTTGCAATCAAGGGCTTAAAAAATTATCTGTATTGCTAATGCTTTTAGGACATGTAAACAGTGTCTGTAGTACTGTACAGCAGGCTATCTGATCAGTGGAGCGTTGAAAATATGTGCATAACACTAAATTTCTCAGGAAGTCTATCCAAGGTAAAGGGAACAAATAACGCAGTGTGATGAGTCACTAACAAATGTTTTAGCAGAGGTGAAACTGCATTATGCCAGCATTTTGTTAGTAAGAGGGGTGCATCTTCATTTTGTGCTTATTCTGCAATGTTAGTGGAAAAATATTTCCACTACAGGGGCAGTGAGCATATGTAATGCAAACATTTTGACAGTGAATGTAAACAGCTTTCCTGCATTTTAAACCATTAAATCAAGGACACAAATTTCCATGGTTTTGCAGATTGCAATCTTCGCTGACTATAGAGAAGATGGTGTTGCATCTGTTTTGTGTTTATAATTGCATGCTATGTTGTGCCCCTGTGACTGAATTTTAATAAACACGGGGGTTATTAATTGTTATGGATGTTGGGGTCTCACTTGTAACTATGGTGCAGAGATCCAACAATACATTACGGAAAAAATGTTTTTAAAGAAATAAACAGTGATCAGGATGACTCAAATATTACTCTTGCTTGCTCATCTGATAGAAAAGTATGACAGCCTGCCCCCATTTGATTTCTGACTTCTTGCATTCCAATTTCAGCCAGTTGACTTAAACTCTATATTTTTGGCTTGGTGCATGAACAGGAGCCTTGGGGGAGTACTCTCCATCAGACTGCTCTGTCTAGGTTTGTGTCACTGCTTCTGTCATTGGAGAGCATGTAGGGTCTGTCGGAAAATGCTTTCCCCAGCTCTCTTCTCCATCCCTCCACCCTGTCCCAAAATAGTTTTGCAGGGAAAATGAAAGTCTTCTTGAGCCAAAACAGAAAGCACGTGTCAGGATGAACCCTGTATGCCAGGGAACAGTGCCCCAGGGAAAGAAATAGCCACAGACTTGTGGGTCAGGAGGGTTTTTGTGGAGAAGGAAAAGCTAAAAATTGAGTTACCAACAACAGAGCAAATGATTTGTGAAAGAGGTAATTTGACTCTCTCAGCTTAAAGGAAAAGTTTTCTTTTCTAATAAATGATTTCTCCTCCTGGTTAGTAAATCATTTCCCATTCCTAATACACTTAATTTGCTATTCCCTTTAATTATTGCTTGTCCAGGTGGATCTTAAAGGCTCCTACTTAAAAGGAGTCTAACCTAACCCTGGCAAAAAGCCACGCCCTGCCACATCATTAACTGAAAGACAATCATACTCTGTCTTGCCTTATAATAATACAGACAGGGTTCAAAATGCTGCAGTAAGTGTTTTTCTCAAAGCAATATCTTGCATTAATAGGAAAGAGTATGGTGGGGGTTGTGTCAGGCCCATCAGATCCTTCTTGAATTAAATGACAGTATATTAATATGAGAGTTTGTGTCCCTTGGATAATGTAGTTTCACAGAGATGCAGGGGATGGTGTTTCTTAGCGGAAAATTGCCTTTGCACTGTCATTACCTGACTTTAACACTAACCTGTTACAATATAGTATTGTAGCTCATTTCCCATGGGAAGAAAAAAAAATTGGAACATAGTTTTTATGGAAAGAAAGAAGGATTTTTTCCATCCTGAGCCTAAAAGTATTGAGCTGTGCTTATCTTAAAGCCCTGCTTCTACCTCAGTATATGGCTAGCAAACTTGTACATTGGGTTTTATTTCTAAATCAGCTGCGCAGCACTATAGACCATCTACTGGATACTTTGACCTGCAGCTGTCTTGTCCTGGTATCTTAAAGTCATTTCCAGTAGCATATGATATGTCCTTGGATCTTTGTACCTGGGGGAAGGAAATGGGAGAGAAGGGGTAAAGAGAAAAAGAACAACCAGAGGGAAAGAACTCTTAACTCTTTTTGATGTGGTTTGCAAACTGAGACACCCCAAAGTCCCACGGTTGCCTGATCCCTCTGGGCACTACATTTCCCACAAAAATCCAACTGGCTCTGTCTGCTGTGAAACCACCTCATACGTCTACAGCTTTTATAACATGCTCCTCCTCAAAGCATTTAATCTTCATGAGAAGACAGCCATCGTATTTCCCTTCTGTCCTGAAAATGTGTTTGGGAACTCAAGTTTGAGAGAGCCCAGCATGCTGATTCCCAGAGACACATCCAAGGAGCAGCAGTGGAGCAACGGGATCTCCCAGCCCAGGAGACCTTTTGGTACTCTAAGGCACAGACTGCAGAATGACTCTGCATTTTAAAAGACCAATTACCAGTTGTCAGAAGAGGGGTATGAAGGATGAGGTGTCTTGCAAGATGCAGTTGGAGCCATTTTGATTCGGCCAGTGCCTCGGGAGCCTGCACCCCTAAACAAGAACTTTTCAGACAGACAAAGCAGCTGGTCAGTGTTTTGGAACACCATTGATCCACCACTGAAGAAGGGAGCAAGCAACCCAGTGCTGAGCTTCCTCTGTGCCATGCCAGTCTTGTGGTGGCAGAGGAAGGGGACTGCTGTGTGATGTTGGTAAGGGCCAAATTCCCATTTATGCCTTATCAGATTAGGATCAGTTTTACAAACTGCAAGGCAGCACTCTATCTGCTGGGCTATGCCCGGGGAATCCTCAACTTTTTTGATTCTTACAGCACTGGAAGGATATCACTAATTACTGACAGTGAAAAAGAATAGCTGTTTGAGCACATGCTTGAGTTAGAAAAAGAAACATGGGAAGCCTTCTTTTTATTAATGTTTGTTAGGATCCTCTACTTCTCTTGCATTTAGGCACACAGTTTTAGAAGAACAGCATTTTGGTCAATTGTTATGGTAAGGATATAATTTTGTCTCCCTGTCCTCACTAATTCAGACTTTTTTGAAATAGACGGCCTATTCTTTATTCTTCAGATTTAATGATATTAAGCTTGCCTTCTACCCTTATTTTTTATTCCAACTTTCAAATCCTTCATGTGAATGAGATTTAAATTTGACTTAATGAAAAATTCGTCGCCTGTGTTAACAAAAATTGTCTAAAAACTTAATAAGAAGTGCAATTATCCAAAGTTTTCATGAGGAGGGAAGTGAAAATCGATTCCTAAACACGACAAGGTTCAGTGGCAGTAGCACCACTATAGATACGTATATATATATGTACCCCTGTTACTATATCCACTTAATGGACTAAGATGAGATGCTAAGACTCTTTTCAGATGGCTTTTATGTTCCAGCTATTCACGATTGCAGAATTTGCTTTGGAAGGACAACCGCGGCCAGTGTGAGCTGCATGTATTAATGGCCAGCTTGGTGCCACATCACACCCAGAGCCCAGAGTACAGCGCGATCACTGAATCATGGAATGGTTGGGGCTGGAAGGGGACCTTGAAGATCATCTAGTTCCATCACTCACAGAAGCATGGAATTTGGTCCAAACACTGTATTTCTGCAGTTGCATTTCCAGGAAACAGGAGGGAAGATGAAAACATTACAGTGAATAATACATCATTCTTTGAATAAAAATGTCCTCTGCAGGTTACTTATATTGGATTTAGCTGGGCTCATTGGTGTATGGTTGACTCAGTGCATGCTTACTCAGTGCCTGTCACTGTTCACTGACTCCAAAACTAAATAGATCTCCTCACTGGGACAGTGTTCACTGATCAGGGAGTCATTATAAGGTGCCATAAATGTGGCAGGATGCTGTCTGTCCATGGAATCTGCTTGACACTTCTGCTGCATAGAAGACCCCTGTTATAAAACAGGAGTATTACACAATAATTAAGAGATTTATCCTTAAAATATCATGCAATATATGAAATGAATCTGTGAAAGTAAATCTTTCATTTTCATGTGGGAAGTTGGGTTGTACCATGATGTGAATGTTCCGCTTGTGGGTCTTGAGGCAGGAATATGCCCAGTCCAGCAACACACTATGACCTCCTTAAGCATTGCCATATTGTTCTTGTTGAATCCACCCTCCTTCTTCAGATCTGCTCCTCCTGTCAGCTCCTGTCAGGACACTTCCAGCATCTGCTTATTGCAGCACCTCTATTTCACTTGCCTCTGGAAGGAGATGTTGCACCATGGTCCATTAGGCCACAGAATAAAAGGAGAAAGAAAAAGCAATTACATGGGTCAGGGTTGGGGGTATGGACTGTTTGACTTCTTCACTGCTCCCTCATCACAAGCTGATTGTTCTTGTATCTGGCAGGGCTGATAGAGCAGCATCTGGTGTTTCAGGCTTGGCTATCTTGGAAGCAGAAACCATGGCACTCCCCGTGGGCTCTTTTTCTTTTCCTGGCAAATTATCTGGAGACCTGAAAGCCCTCTGGATGAGGCCTACAAGACAAGTATGGCTCACAGCACGCAGGTGGCAGGAAGTCTTTCTGGTTTTCACTGGTGCATGAGCAGGTGGCAGAGGTGCACTAAAGTCAGAGCTTGGGGGACAAGGTCCTGCCCTCAGGGCACTTAATCAGGGTCCTTCAGTCAGGCCGAGGTGCTCAGCGTCAAATGGCGTGGTATTAACCCCTGAGAGAACCAAACTGTCTTTGTTCTCCTCTTCACATGGGCTGGGAAAAGGGATCAGGACCCCACAGACCAGTGGCTCTTAGTGCTCCCAAAACCATCTGGAAGCCCCCGGAACCTTACTGGGCTCTGTCTCCTGGTCCATCCTGCTGATCTGAAACTGAATACCAGGTGGGGACCAAATTTTATGTGCCTCAACAAAAAGCCAAAAAATGCCCCTGCCATCATCACCCAAAGCAGAAATAAGAGCATTTGGCTTGAAGCAAACCCCTAGAGGCCACCAAAGAAATCCTTGCCTCTCTTTCTCTCCCCTCTCTCAACTACAGGGGGCCTTGAAGGGGTGGTGGGGAGCTGTGAGCAAGCCAGTGGCTGGATTTTAAGGGGGAGAGGCCGGGGAATCGGGTGTCTGGGGTGGGAGCCTCCTGAGGCACCTCTTCCAGCCCCCCAGTGCCTGTCTACTCACCCTTGTCCTCCCACCAGGCTCAGAGAAACAAAAAACCCATGGTGAGACAGCCTGGGTAAAATAACACGGACAAGCTGACCACCAAAATCGTTTTCCTTAATCCAAAGCACAGCTGGGCACTGCCTTGCTTGTAGGGGAGCTGCCACAGCTGCCATTCTAAGGCAAAAAATCCCAAATTTCATCCTTTCTGAGCTCTGCCAAAACACAGCCCTCCGCTGCTAGTTCTGTCCTTGTTCCATACCTTTAAAACACATGTGCACAAGGAAAAGGGGAGAAGCAGAAATATAAGCCAGCCTCAGACTTTCTTGCTCTCAGGCTCTTTAGGGTTTTCAAAGTTCACAATTTCCTTGAGGGGAAAAATAGTTAATGTGTCAAAGAATGCCAGGCCTCCTGGCTTGGAGCAGGACTTACCGAGTTCACTTGCTAGCTGTGTCAGGGTTTGTCTGCCAATTAAACCTCTTCTAATGAGAAATAAACCATTCATTAACGGGTAAACATCTGTTTAGAATATGGTGTCTTCCTTTCTCCGAAAAAGCAGCATCACAGGAACAGCTATTTTTAATGCTGATGGTATTTAGCTGCAATAAAAAGTCCTCCTTTTTGCAGTATTTAAAAAGAATTGATGTTTGCATAACAAATTAAAGAAACTCAGACTGGGAATGCACACATCTGCAGGATGTCCTCGAGGCACTAACCTTACCCAAGAACACAAAGTCCTTGTTATGATATGCAAACTAATGAATCAGCTGAAGGAAGCATTTATATTTTGACAGTGTTTTAACTTTCTCTGCCTCAAATTAGCTGTGACTATGGCTGTGACTCTGTAAGATTCTGTGAACTTTCCAGCTAAAATTAGTCTTTCCACTTCTGGTTGTTATCGCAGAGGAAATAATTTGCTGGAAAAGCAATAATTGATCTGAAGCTACCCCTCGCACATTTTGATATTTGGGGAAAACAAGTTGCAGATCGTAACTGTGTTTTTGCACTTTTGCCTGGGATATGCTAAACCTGTACTGGTCTCATCTGGTTTAAACATAAACTATGGTAAAGTAGCAGCACTGACTGTGTGTGGATAGGCAATCACACAATGTGGATTTTTGTAAATTATTCCATGAACAGTTGAAGTAGCTTCATAGCTAAAACATTGCATGTTCTGTGGCTTACTGCCTTTTATTAAAACGATGCCTTGTTGGTTGACATTGCTCTGTCAGAGTAAATTTTTAAAAGCCCTAAAAGTCAATTTATTGGCATTTTTGACTAACATTTATTAGCGTCTGTATTAGGCATTTTGTGCAGTGCTTCCTTAGCCACTACAGCACCTTTAATTTTCCAAACATCAAGGTCCTTCATTCTTCTGCCTGGATCTCTGCTCCAGAATTAGTCTGAAAAGCATTTAATTGGTAATAAATAACTCTTCTGGTTTGTTGGGGGTTTGTTTTGGTTTTCTTTGCTCTTGTGTCTTTACAGTGCTTGGGCTTTGACATTGATTTGCCAAACTCAAAGCTTTACCCCTGATCAGGCTGGAGGAAAAGGATGTTATGTGGTCTTTGGCTTGTATCACATGGGAGTTCAGATTTGAGCTTGTGCTGCAGTTGTCCTGGCTGTCTCCAACACGCAGAAATATTTGAGTTGTAGTATGCTTTGTGAAAACATGTCTGCAGCACGCTCTCAGGTGTAATTTTATTCCAGCTGCCTGAGATAGAAGTTCTTTGCTGTACTGCCTGTTTTGGTATCTATACTCTCTGGCACAATGACCCAAGAGCCAAAAGCTGTGCTGCAGTGCCAAAGCAGAGGGGGCTCGTTTGTACTGCAGCACGAAAACAGGGGGCTGGTACCCCCACTGTGGGAAGGGGAACGTGCCCTGGGCCATTTGCGTGTGTAATGCTCATGCAAAACTCTCATCTAGCCATGCTGGAGATATTATTTAAAAGAACAGTTCGTATTCTTATTCAAAGTACACAAACACTGCTGACAAGGTCAGCATCTAGAAGGTTTAGCTGGCATGTAAAGGCCAACCATGTAAATAAAGCTCCTCAGGAGTAGCATTAACTTGCCTTGTAGTACACAGATTTATTTAGTACGTTGCTTCATCTCTTTATTCTGCAAGTAAGGCTTTTTATTTGCTTATGCTGTCTCTCACTTCTTATCTTCCTTTCCACTTCTTTCCTTCTGTAGTGTGCTGGCAGGTGATATTTCTAAGTGACATTTCTTCCACCTTGTTTATACGTGTTTCTCTTACTCATTGCTTGAGCATATGGTGAAAAAAGAAGGTGGCCCTTCTTAAGTTTGCATATCCAATAACTGAGGTGTGGTACATTTGCAAAACACTGCCTTGAGATTAGATGATGAGCAACTTTACACACCCATATGCATACACATTGTTCTGCCTCTGAAAAGGCATCTTACCTATAAAATTACTTGTTTCTTTAAAAAACATGGAATTACTGCTAGGGATTCCAATATTTCAGAACAGGATATGACTATAGTATGAAGCTACTTGCTGGTCATTTCTTTGCTAAAATAATTCAGGTCATAAACCCACAGCTCCAATCACTGCAGTGGAAGCAAACACTTAAAAAATAAATAAAAATAAAAAATTAAAGTCACTTCTCATCCATGATAAAGTTCTTTTTTCTCTGTTTTCCAATGTATTTTTTCTAAACGTGAAGACTTTAGGAACACGACACCCAGACAGCTGTGGTTGTTCCAGAAACAGAGATAAGAGCCCTTTTATATATATTTTTCTCTGCACACTTTACACTGCTTTTATACCATTGAAAGTCTCTGTTGTTGTAAGTGGCAACACCATCTTCACTCACCCATTTTTCACTTTGTCTAAGTTTCCTCTGCACTTAGGAGGCTCTTCACCTGCTGCTGCTGGAACACATCCCCGTTCCCAGATCTCCCGTGCCATTGCTACAAGCACTGCTTTTGCTCCCTGGGGCTGGCCCCAGCCCTGGCTCTGATCCACTCCTCCAGTTCTGCACTAACCACTGTTGCTTTGTTTTGTAGAGGGGCAGTCTTTGCAAGCCTGAAGTGTCTTTCCTCCCTACTTGGTTGTTTCTGCTTTTCCCTCATTTGTTCCTGGGTAGCAGCCACAACATTCTAGGTTTGTGACACAGAAAAAGTCCCAGCCTCAGAGAACCTGCCGTATCACAACATTCCTACTCCAATTGTTATTTTATCATACCAGATAATTTTTGTATTTAGCTCTCTCTTTCCGACCTCTGTTTCACTACATAACACACCTTGTGGCTTCCGTGGCTTTATTTGAAAGAGGATATATCTAAAATAAATCAAATAGCTGACAGATTAATAAAACATATATATAATAAAAAACTGTATAAAATTTCCATTCTTTCCCATCCTATTGTGTTATGCTAACTACAGTCAAGATTTTCGGTTTAGTTGCCTTACATTGGTTCTTGAAATGTATACTTAAGCATCTAAATAAAGAGTGTACTGAAGGGAAAGGTCAATGTCTACAGATTTGTGTATATCTAGAAGAGTCTCAGATCAAACCTTAGTAGTGCTTCTTTTTTTTTTACAAGGTTTTGGTGCCAGACTAAGCACTACCAACTCTATCGGTCCAAAATACATGACTCATCAAAATACAGAAATTGGCTTAAGAATTTTGAGATTAAAACCAACCTGAACAAGAGCTTGTTCTGTTTTCCATAGTTTGCTTTTGTTTGCTGATGCTGCTGTCTTTAAAGTTCCATTTTCAAGATTCTTTTCTTCACAACCAGGAGGGATAGCAAATGTCTTTACTGCCAAATAAGAGCTTCACAGTGCCATGTGAATTCAAGAACTGTGGCTTTTATTATTTTATCGTGCTTGTTTGTAATACTTAAAGATCCTCCCAGAGCTGGTAACAAAGGACTTAACTTTGAAAATTTTAGCATCCACAACTGATTACATCTTTGTAGGACTTCTTATGGGCCTGAAATTTGAAATAACTCTGTATTACTTAGAACTGTGAATCTGCTGAAATAAGGCTCTAGGTCTAATCCTACTTACACACCGCAGGTCTTGTGTTTCACCAAAGCTGTGTCACAGAAATATGAGCTTTGAGGAGACACTCCTAGCCCATAAATTAGGTTCTTGGCTATAAGGTTTCATCTTTAGCTTACTAGGTGAGAGTTATGTGGTGTCACTTTCATTAGTGCAGAATTTGATCTATTCTGTTTCCTGGTGGGTTTGTAATTTTTTGCTTTATTCTCTGGTATGTGTGACCCTCTGTAGATGTGGTACACAGCTGCAGCTGTTAAATCTGTGCAAGTCAACATGGACTAAAAGTTTCTCTTCCTCAGCACTACACACTTCAGTGTGTAGTGTCATCTTCAGATAAAGAAATGGCTGAAACTCTAAGCTGCTTTACATTTGTTTTGCTTTAAGACATTACCTCACTCCTTGTCATGTAAATTCAGATGCTTCCTGAATAGTAGAAGTAGTTTAGATGCTTGTATTTCAGTAAGCATATTCCCTTTAAAGATAAACCCCAAAGCAATGTCTTAAGAAATCTCAGGGTTCTGCTTCCCTCTCCTTCAGTTATTGCAGCTCCCCTACCCAACAGCTCTTTCTTCTGCCACTCTACCCAGCAATATATTGCAAAGGTTGCAAAATGCAGGAATTCAACCTGTACCATTAAAATCAATATGAATTGTCATCAGTGACTTTTATGAAGACTTATGTTTTACTAGTAATGCTGGCTTAGCCACTACTGTTTGCCCTTCCCCATCATTTGCTACATCCCAGGGGAAAAAAAACCAGTGGAAGCAGGTAAAATCTGTATACTTATTTATATTTTACTTGCTATCATTTACTTGTATTTCATTAATCAATTTTCTTTGTTTATTTAATTTTGTTTATTTATACATATAATATATAATTTCTCTGTGTATACATTTGAAACCTGGGTTAGCTGGTTGATCTATGTGACCACACAGCCTCGCAAACTAAAAGAGCAGCAAAGAGACAGTAATTAAAACCTGGGAGGAGGGCCTCTTTAGTACTGCTGCTGGAAGAGTAATGATGCAGTTGTGACTTCAGAGCGTGGTTCCACGGTTTACATTTTACTTGACTGGGAAGGAGACTAAAGGTGTTGCCAGTCCCAGTTTTCCCATAAGCGCCTGCTCTTGAATTGCTGTTTATCTCTTTCTGATATGTGCCAATAAAACTGTGAGACCATTCTATAAAATGGTCAAGGAAATGAGAGAACATGAGGTTTTTAGAGGCTAATTTTTAATGATGAGTTTACAGTGCAGCCTCCCAGACTGTTGTATCAGCACAATTCAGGGTGACAGTGAACTGTGGCGTGGGGGATGCGCCAGCGTACAGGAGATGATCTTGGAAGGCAGTTTACAGCCAAAGAAAATGTACCCAGAACCACATCCTGTCTCCTGGCCCAGGTGAATTTCAACCACTCATCATGTACCTTTAACGCATGAAATTCACTGGTATTAAGAAGCATCTGTTTCTGTAAAGCAGTTAATTAAACTAGCCCTATTTAACTGGTTATGTAAAATAGCTCACCCATCATTTAAACTTCTGGTTGCACATTAAAGGCACTCCTTTGTAGGATACACATAAAATACATTTCAGTGGCACCACTTAGTATTGCTAATTTTTCACAAGTGACAGGGAATTACAGATGCAGAAGTCCCATTGATTTTCAATGGAATGTAGGAGCCCCAAGTCATGTGGGCTCTTTCAAAAATTTTTACCCTTTATTATTTTCTTTGGGAAAGTTAAAAAGCCCACATGCCACCAGCAGTTGTTTAAAGAGAATGCTTACTGTGTTGGGTGCTTAGTCATAAGGATTTAGCATTAGAAGCCTTCCTGTGTCTCTGTGTGTGCGTGTGGCTTTACCACACATAAATTATCCAGCTTTCCTTTTTCCTCCTACGTGAGAAAAAACGTACGGATATGCAAAAGATGAGCAAATCATCTGAAACACAAACCCATGCCTTTTATTCCCACTCCGGATTTGGTCTGGAAGATAGCTTCAGAACCAGCCCCGGTAAAAGAATTGCTTTATGCAAAGCGAAAGAAAAGTACAGTTAAAAACTATTGAGTTCTGAAAGCAGTGGAGCTACAACTCTTTAGCATTCAAGCAACTATCTCTGGAAGGGAAGCAGATTATGCGGTATCATATTGCAAAAGGGCTGTTCGACCCTGTTGCACTTACTCAGAGCTACATATTTACTTTTGTCACTGTATAGCAGCGATTGCATTATATCCTTCCTGCCAGGACACTAGGAGAAACAGAAGGTTAAGTGTAAATGGGGGAGGGGAAAAGAAGGAGGGAGAAGCAGCAGGAAAAAGTCTAAAAAGGGAGAAAAGAGCAGCTGAAGAGAAAAGAAAAAAGTTCCCCATCAAGGCAAGAAAAGATCCTAAAGAAATGGAGAGAAACAAATCGAGCACTGCACATATGGGATTACTAATGCAATTGTTTTTCATCCCTGATATGACTGAAACCAAGATAGTTTGGTCATAAGAAAATAGATCCATTTTATTAAGGGTACATAAAAGTGGGAGGCACAGAGTCTAGCACCAGCATAGCCTAAAGGAATTTCCATGATTTGTGCCATGAATGCTGAATGGGAGACTTGTAAAAAGCACCTTTCTCTTAAGGATAGCTTGCTGGAATTTGTAAATATAGCCAAAAAAACAACAGACCAACCCCAAAGTAAAATAGTACAAAGTGATGAAAATACCAAAGGCCCTTTCACCAGATATAAAAAACCTGCAAATGAACACATTTTCTTGAGGGGAGCCCAAGCAATCCAGAGGTCACTTGGACTTATGGGGCTGGGGGGCGTCTCAAGATATTGGGTGAGCAGCAGAAATGTCAGAAGATAATGAGGTCTGGTTTCATAGTTCAGGGTTTCCAGAAATCAAGCTTTCATGGGTGGGGGGTGTTGGGGGAACATGTCTGACAGAAGGCAACCAAACTGGGTTCCTTACAATCACTGCCATTTTTGCCAAGGCAGGTCATGGCATCTTTCTAGTAATTTCAGCATACATCAGATCAGGCACTGCCATCAGGTTTGACAACCAGGCCTCTCATGTTTCACTCATTTTTTGGAAGGCCCATCATCCTAATATTCCCTGGCCATCACTCTCCTCTTGGGGTGCTTTTACGGTGCCGTGCCTCAGCTTCTCTCGGTGTTCCAGTAAAAGGGTCGGCCTGATCAGTGGGAGAGGTGGTTGCCTTGCAGCCAGTGTGGTCCCATGTGTGTCAGGGCTCCAGCCCAAGGCACCTGGCTCTGTTTCCATCCTCCTGTGAGGCTCAGCTGCTGTCGAGCACTCAGCCATGGCCCAGCACACAGCCCTGCAGGGCAGGGGTGCGCTCCACCTCCTCGCACAGTCCCATGGGCCAGCCTTCTTGCCTCTCCTATTGTATAAGCCCATGCCAGAGGTCTGCACAATGTAAAAACTATTTTCCCTTTGCTGCAGAAAGAGCTAGAAGGAATATTCAACTCATTAACAGAATGTCTTGGCTTGAGTAGAAGTGGCATTTTTCTCAAAAATGTGTTAGCTAACTCATTTTAACTACTATATTATATATTCCGGTGCAGGCTTAGCAAGTAAAGTTTTAATACGTCTTATGAAGCATACATGAGTCCTAGGAGTGAGCCAACGAAACCATATTAAAGTATAATTTGTCCTGTCAATAACAGGAATCTAAAACCTGTTAGCTAACACACCTGAGAAAAGAGAAAGAAAACAAATCTCCTTTTATTCCCATCCACCAGCTTCTCTCTAGCACTGAAGTAGGTTTGTGGTTCTCAAGATGGTCTCAACATGGAAAACAGTGACAGGCAGCCAAATGGGTACATTAAGTTACAACAGCCTCTAAAAATATTGGTTTATAACAGCAGAGAAGCCTTTTGTGTCTGGCTCTTCCAAATTAACTGTATGAAAGGTTTGGGAATCTCCACTAAGTTGATGGGACATACTTTAAAAAAAAACCCCTGGGCTCTTGCTAGACTTTGATGGGAAGCATGAGTCCATAATAATCCAGAGGGTACTGAACTGATGAGAAGAAGAGAGACAGAGTAGTACTGCTTTGGCACTGTGAAAATAAGAATAACTCCACTGAACCCAGCCAAATTTAGTTCAGGGCAGTGAAGAATAGCATCCTGGAGCTGTAGTGCTATAATCAGTAGGATAACCAGATCTTTCACGGTCTCTGCAAGATAAATATTAACTGGAGAAAGAAACTCAGAGAATCATTAAGGTTGGAAAAGGCCTCTAAGACCATTGAGTCCAACCATTAATCCAGCACTGCCAAGTTCACCACTAAACCACGTCCATAAGTGCCCCTCCCACACATCTTTTAAATACCTCCATGGATGGTGTCTCAACCACTTGACTGAGCAGCCTGCTCCAAAACTTGACCACTCTTTCCATGAAAAAATATTTCCTAATTTTGAATCTAAACCTCCCCTGGTGCAACTTGAGGCCATTTCCTCTTGTCCTGTCTCTTGTTAACCTGGCAGAAGAGGCCAACCCCCACCTGGCTACACCCTCCTTTCAGGCAGTTTCAGGGAGCAATAGGGTCTTCCCTAAGCCTTCTTTTCTCCAGGCTAAAGAGCCCCAGATCCATCTTCTGCTTCTCATAAGGCTTGTGCTCCAGGCCTTGACCAGCTTCATTGCCCTTCTCTGGACACACTCCAGGGGCCAAAACTGAACATGGGATTCAAGGTGCAGCCCCACAGTGCTGAGTACAGGGGACTCTCCCAACTCTCCCCAGCTCTGCTGTGCTCGCATTTGCTGAAGGGATAGCACACTTGTTGAACGTCGCACAGCTGTGGATATCTCTATCAGAAGTGCTGCAATCCCTGGGAAGATAGGCTTACTGGCTCCGGTCCTCTGAACTTGTGTTCTTCCACATCAAATTACTCTTTTCCATCAGACTGGGACAGCACCCACTACTGTAAGTCCTCTCCATATATTCATATACCACACAAAGCATGCACAGCATATTAAGAAGCTAAACGATCTTCCATAACTCAGGCTTAGCATAGAAAAGGATCACAATAAACAATGGTAGGAAAGAGGAAGAAAGAAGGGAAGAATGAGAAACCATGATGAATATTCCATACACATCAACCTTTACTTCCTTTTATTACAAGTGCTTTATTTAAACAATAGTCAAGTACCAAAAACTTGAAAGTTTATGAATATTAAGTTTGCCTATAGACTATCAGCAGACTAAGGAATTGTCCTAAGGCTGGATTTGCAAAGCAAGAGCAGTGTGTTCACTAAGAAAGCCTATCTAGCTTCTGGCTTGTAATTGTCACCTGTAAAAAGTCACCTCACTTGCCCCTCCTAAGCAGCGAGCAAGCAGGGATTAAATTCTTTGGCCACATTCCTCCTTGTTCCATATCTCAGGTGCTTATTTTGGAGTGGGTAAAACCCACTACCCCATGTACCATGTTTGCATTGGCAAGATGGTGAGTTCCAGTAAGCAGCTGCCTTAATGCAGCTTAAAGAAAGAAAATCCCAGCTTCCTTTTTTGTGTCCATGTCTGTGGCTAAAGCACAGCAAGTGAATGGAGAACTGCAGGCACAAGCAGGTGAGAGAAGAGGAACAGGTAGTGTTGCTGACAGGAGATGCCAAATGGGATGCCAAGGAGACACAGAAAAGATGGTCATAGCACAGTGTCCAAATCTATGGCTGAGGGTGGGCACAAAGGGAAAGATCATGGAAAAATCTCTCTAGGAAGAAACTATTGGAAATTGCTTATAAGGTATAGACAAAAACCCTGTATGGATGTTTGACCAGACTGACAAAAAGTGGCCCTTTAAGAACGGTGTTATCCAGACCTTACAATAATCCCAGCTTTGCCAGTGGGGGAGGGGGTGCAGGTCCTTCATTGTTTCTTCCTCCTCCTCTGTCCCTGATTGACCAGAATTAACACACTCTGTGGTGCACACCAAGCTGGAAAGCTCATGCAGTATTAGACCCTCACATTTTTCCAGGAATTTATCTGAAGTGGGAAACTGTTAAGAAACTACTGCAGGAAGAAGCCACAACAAAGCAGAGAACAGGAGAGAGATGGCTGACAGAGAGGGAAGTGGCAAGCATACTCTCCCTGGCCATCAGGGGACATCCCTGCAGCACAGCTGTGGGAAGTGACAGGTACTCTGTCCTCGGCTGGATTGCTTTTCCATTTGACTCAGGTATTGGAAAGTACAAATTATTTCGATGTGATTTTTATCTTCACTCAGTATTTAGGATTGAAACCTAGTTTTCCCAGGCCATGGTATATTTGCTTTGTATTTGCCTCAAGGGCAGCAATTTGACCTGGATGAGTCCTGTGGGATATATGAAACAGCTGGCCCAAAAGTAGAGTTAGACTCCCTTGTCTAGTCATCCCTGGCAAGCACTTTTGGCTCATCCCATCACCCACTATTTGATTCAGTTTCACCACCTCCATAGTCAATAACTGCACCCATGGATCTTCCCATCCAAAAGGACAACACTAGCTTTATGAATTTACCGTTTCCATAGTGACTTGGTAAATGCAGAGTTCCATCAACTCTCCCTGCTCCCCCCTGCATTCTGGGAAGCAGGAGTCCTGAGGAAGATTTATCCTGAAGAAATAAAACCATGGGTTACTCTTACCAGTGTACTGGTGATTGTACACAATTATTGTAACAGCACAAATTTCTTGGGTTGCCATTGGAACAGCATCACCCCAGCAGTCAGCAATGTGCGCTTTGGCAAGCTGCAGCTTCCCTGGGACCCTCATACGTTCACCTCCTAGTCAGCTCTCCTGCCACAAGGCCCCAGCCTCAGCTATGCCAAAGGAACCCAGAGAAGTGCCAGGGTTGGACTGATGTCTGATGTGGCACATGCAGTGCATGCCCAGCGAGCACAGAGGGCGAGGACAGCTCCATGCCTGAGCTGCCTCTGGGGGAAGGGAAAGGCTTGGGGTTGCTGTGCTGGATGGTACTCCAGCCACAGGCAAAGACAGTGACTCTGGACAAACTCTGTCAGCCTTGTGTCCCTCCCCATTGCAGGTTGCTACATACAGTAGGTCTTTCCAGGGGTAGGCAGATACCTGTGGATTGGCTGGGTTTTGTTTGCTTTATCTAATTACCCCCAAGCAGCTCATTCAATACAGGAAAAAAATGTAGTCTTACACTAAAGGAGTCTTTTCCGAGCAGTATGAATTCTCTTGCTTAGCCAGGTTTTCATGAAATTCTGAAATTAATCCCTTTGTATAATTCAATTTAAAAAGTAACCCTCATTGTATTGTGTTAGCAAAACTAGGACTGTTTGACAATATTTAATAAAGATATTAAAAGAAATAAAAAATATCTTTCTTCTCTTCAAAAATATTTTCAAATAATGAGGCCAGACTGAATGTGTGGGAGGTGCCACCTGGCACTCTATGAAAGAAGGAAGTCAGACTTGGTCGTCTTCCACTACAGAAACTTTTGGCAAGGTATATGATTCTAAGTGTTTTATAAAACATTGTTTTGTTAGCTTGCTTTGGTAAGCAAAATCTCTCGGTTGATTTAGCATCTGGTACAGTAAAAGAATCTAATCCAATAGCACATCAGGTAATGCTGACTTTGGTATCTAGTGTTCCTATCGAATACTGCAGAGAATATATGTCCTTAAAATCAGCATCTGTCACAAGATAAGTTTTTCTCATGGCACCTCTGTTATTATCAGCCAATATCACATGAAAGTGGCCAACATAATTACTAATAGTCATAAACTTACCTGTCACCAAGGTACCCTTAATGCAGCGGAGAGGGACTGAATCTGAGATAGCTTAAGCCATCTTCCCTTTTCCTTTGCATTCTCAGCCTGCTCAGGGACTTTTCTCATCCTGCATAATTTAAAGCATTCTCTTCCTTTGGATCAAGAGGAAAGAGGAAATGGCTTGAAATTCTTCAGGCACAAAATGTCTTCTGTCCTCTGGTTGAACAGCCTTAGGACACCTTAGAATCCACTATGCCACACTACAACACCTACAAAGGGAAACCTGAGCAATGTGTTTTACTACGCTGTCTCATCAGAGACACACTAGGAGAAACACAGTTAGGTGGAAATGCTTTGTAAATATCTCATGACTATTGTAAACAGTCATCAGCGTGCACCAGCTTGGCCTGAGTCAATCAAAATGCTACAAAATCCCACCCATGCCTAGGAGGACCTGTCCACTGACCTCATCTCTGGAGGGTGGATGGGAGGTGACTTTCCTGCAGCTAGTGAAGGGCAGCCTGTGGCTGAGGCCCTCATTCCTAGGACAGGGAGCAAATGGAAAGACCTGTGTGACCAGAACAGAAGTCCCAGCTACTCATTTCTCTCTGAGAGCCAGAGGATGGGTCTGGGTTGAAAGTGTGGTGGTTCACAAAAGGCTTCATTCAGTCTTATCCTCAGAACGTGGAAAATACATAGCTTAGGACTTAATGCTGATACTAAGATGCAGGATCCTCTTTGGCCTCACTGAACATGAGTCCTCAGAATGAGACTCCAAGTCTGCCTACGAGGTAACAAGGGAATCAGTTGAAATTCATGAAGTGTTCAGACCGAATCATTCCTGTGTGACCTGGGGCCACCATCTCACTATTAGCAATCTTTCATCCTTAGTTCTGAATCAGCTGGATGCATATAGGTAGAACCTTGTCAATGTGTGGAAGATGTCTTCAAAAACCTAGGTTTTGGAGGCTCTGGGCACTGGCAGAAGAGTCCAAATCATTAACTTAGTCTGTCAGAATCTGTACCAGGGCTGCCAGGTCTCCCAAAGCTCAGTGCTGGTTCAGCTCTCCTTCTGCAGATCTGCAGCTTCCTTCCATGCAGGAGCTGCTGTTGTTGCTGTCATACTGTGAACACAGCACCTCACAAAAATTAAGGACAATAAGAAAGTTTATCATGACATTTGCATGTAAGTACAAATGTTTAGCTATAAAGCTGCATTAATGGTGAAGGGTCTGGAGCAAAATTCTTATACGGAGCGGCTGAGGGAGCTGGGAGTGTTTAGTCTGGAGAAAAGGAGACTCAGGGCAGACCTTATTGCTCTCTACAACCGCCTGAAAGGAGGAAATGTCCTCAAGTTGCACCAGGGGTGGTTTAGATTGGGTAGTAGGAAAAATGTCTTCACTGAAAATGTTGTCAAGCACAGGAACAGGCTGCCCTGGGAAGTGGTGGAGCCACCATCCCTGGAGGTGTTTAAAAGACCGTGTAGATGTAGCACTTGGGGGCATGGCTTAGTGGTGGACTTGGCAGTGCTGGGTTAATGGTTGGACTTGATTATCTTAGAGGCCTTTCCCAACCTAAACAGTTCTATGATCTGAGGTGAAACAGTCAAGCATAACAAAAGCTCTTTTTTCACTTTTTTTTCTTTTTGTAATGCATAAAGCTTGCCTGGAAGATTACTGGCTAGACCAGCAATTAGCATAGTTAACAGAAGTAAGTGGGAGTGGTTTTTCTTCCATAATGCAGATGCATTTGAGTTTTGTAGATGCCTCTTTTGCAAGTGGCATTGTCTGTTTCCTGCAACATCCTCCCTTAAAGAGAAAGCATCCTTCTCCAGGCTGCATTTACGAAGATGTGTGGCTTAGATGTATCTTATAATATGAAAATGACATAATTACTTTGCTTCTAGCAAAGTCTATGGACAAAGTGACCCAAAGTCTTGTACTTTCAGGAGTAAAAATAGGTTTACGTTATTTCTACTGTCCTTGGTTTGACAAAATGCCATATGCCTCCAGTCACTGTGAAGCCCATTGGAATAAGGATAAAAATTGAACACAGAACACAGTCGACCAAGCCAGTCTCCAACCAGGAAGTTTCATTTCCAATAAATCCATTGAGATTTTTTTTTCTTTTTTTTATTCAGCAGTATAGTCATAATCACTAGAAGTGGTAAACCAAGTTGAATAATTTTAACAAAAAATTCAAAAATCCTGCATAACTTTGTATTTTTATCTTCCGTTCTATTTTCCAGACACATGAGAAAGGCACCAAATAAAATCCTGGCCTTGAGCTTATTGCAAAGCTGACCTACAACTTAGCCTAAGGTTGTAAATACTGGTTTATAACCTGCTTGATCCAATTCATCCCCCTTTACTGTTAAAGACAAATGATGGCCTGCTGGCTAAGGCACAGAAGGAGAACATCTAGATTTAGTTCTCTGCTTTGCTGTGGTCCAGAGAAAGCCACATGGTTGAAAGGCCTTTGAGGGATTTCACTCCTCTTTTGCAACTCCTAACCTCCATTTATTTCCAAAACACAGGTCAGGCATCTCAGAGGATTTCAATCTTGAGATTTTAGCAGCAGTTCTTCCCTATAAGAGTAAGGATTATAACTTCCCCCTCTCTCACAATAAGGCATTCATAAATCTGTGGAACACTAGTAGATTGAAGTGATGGGCTCAGAGTGATCATTCTTCAGACACAAAATTAGGCAGAAACTGGTACAAATAAATAAGGTTGTTTCTCCGTACAAAAAGCTGTGGAAACATAGCTGAAATCTCAAAAACCTGTTTTCCACGGATTTGGAAATAATCCATAGAAGCATTTTAGTACTAAGCATTGCTTTGGTGTCTACGTAGAAAATTTCCCTCATCTGCAATGGCATCTATACGTCTTAAAGGTCATTTCCAAGCAGTGATTCTATGAGTTTGGCTTTTTTCGTATGGCTGTCCTAGAGGTAACTACATTTCAGTAATTCCAAGCAGGCAGCAGGGGAGGAGCGCTCTGAGTCTGACAGCCAACCATTACACAAACACACAGTAACACAGCACACGGGGTAGATGTCTTCTCTTTAAATCTGCAGATAATTGCCTCATCCACTTACCTGGAGCCCAGCAGCTGTAAGTATTTTGCATTCCTTGGGGTAAAAGGTAGAGCAGGAATTCCAGCCTTAGCCCAGCTCTTGTGGCTTGTGCTCTAAGAATAGCACAGTGCAGCCCCCACCATGTTGCTGCTGCCAACCAGCATCAGACATCACACTGAGTTCATTAGTCAGTTTAAAGACAAGTCATCTAACCTGAAATGCAGTTTAAAAAAACTGCTCCCAGTATTCTGGACTTCAGAATGGAAGATACTTTATAGGAGTATGTATGGGAGATACTTTATGGAGATACTTTAGGAATAGTAAAGACTGGCCATTTTCAAAAGAGCTTTACAGAATATAGCAGGAATGATCTGCAGGTATACATATATTTTAGCTTTTTAATGATGTATGCCTTTAAAATGGACAGGGACAGGGACTCCCTCCAATAAGAACTTACTGCAATCACTACTTACACTTTTAGCAATATTGGAAAGTAAAATCATAATACTGTACTTTTAGATACCATGATAAACAAGAAAAAAAACATAATAGTTCTCAAAATTCTCATAAATTCTCTAATAATAATTCTCATTAAAAAATCTTTTAAAATTCTCATAGTAATAATATTTCCGGGTAACTAATTGCATATTGCTGTCTTTTCTGTGCCTCTCCAATACAAAAAGTAGTCCTGAGTCCTGTGGGTTGCATTTTGAATACCTATTTCAAAAACAAAACCCAATTCATACTTCCTTTGTTGACACATTGCACAAGTTAGATGTCAAGACCAGAATTATTCCCTGCCAATATATTTTCAATTTTTAAAATTGATGAAGATACAGAAAGGAAATAAATAGGGCAATAACTGCACGATATAATTTAGTGTAAACAGTAAAATGAGCTTCTTACTTTCAGCTGCCCATGGGACATGAGTATAGACAGGGAACTTCCTCTTGTTTCTACAGCAGAAAATAAAAAAGGAGGGATGGAGGGACACCAGTTACTAATCTGCAGAGCAGCCATTAAGATAAAAGCAGATGGGGACTGGGCTCAGAGGATTGGTAATAGGATATGGTACCTTTTCCTTCTGAGTTACTGACTTTAATCAAATTCAAAGGTTGTTAGCTACTGAAAATTGTGGTATTAACATCCAATGTATGTTCAGTGGTCTTTATCACAAGGGCTGTTGGTTGCAGTCCAGTTTCTTGTAGTTCCAGGACCAGTTGAAGTGGCATCCCAGGGTTATTCAAGCAGACACAGTAAGCTTTGGGTACAGAGAATAAAATTCCCACCCAAGCTAAATCTCAATCTCCCAACAAGATGAGGAGATGGAGTAGAGCTTCCACCACACTGCTGACTTTGCTATACCTGTCTTCTGGCTAGACAGGAGTTCTTTCCAGCTACAGACCTTCAGCATGTTTTACTGGCAGATTTCTACTGTAGTATTCTCTGATGAAGATGCATAATTTATTCCCTTCCTAAAGTAAGAACTGCTTCCTGGGCACTGCAATGTCCCTTCCCTACCCTTCCCTCTATTTTCTTCCCAGCCTTTCACAACTTTCTCCCTATATTGTTCTGGTCTACTGACACACTGTTTCTATAAAGCAATCGATAGAGAGTATGAATTAACATCTTTGCTTCTGCCATGAAAGTTATCTAAGTTTTGTCTTGTGCACTGTTCTTTTTCTTTGTTTCACTTCATCCTGCCATCTTTTCTGCTATTGAACTTAAAGCTTTTAGGTTTCATCAGGAGGGCTGTGGGCAGAGATGGTGGTTCAGAGGGTGCTCTGGTGTCTGCAGACCAGCTGGGAACAGGTCCTCACTGGGATAGGCAGGCACTCCACCAAGCCCCACTGGGGGCCAGTCCCTGCCTTGGGGACATTGCTCTCTAAAGTGGCAAGCCTAAAACGTGCGGAGAAATGCTTCTATCTGCATGAAAAACACCACAGGAATGAAGAGCTCAATCTGATCATTGCAGTAGTTTATTTTAAGGAATAGTGGCCTTGTGTCTGTTAAAATTCCTTATGTGATTCTTCTTCCAACACGTTCTGAGATGTCTTTTTTTTTTTTTTTTTCTCCCCAGGGCTTTGGAATAAAGAAAATATATTCACCTCACACCAGGTTGGGGTCTCAAGCCTGGTTGGTGGCATGTACCCTAATCTCACCTCAAAGACCAGCATGCTGAGTAAGTCACAGAAGGTGCTCAGAATACCTGAGAAATAAATCACAACTGTTATCCAGTTCAACAAAGATGATTTTTCATTTCCTAAGTGACTCTGTCTTTTGAAAAGATACATCATAAAAGGAGAGCAAAGGTAAAACTTTTCAGTCTCTCCTTAGTGATGAATCTATACCCGCCAAGATGCAGACTAGCTGGAAAAGCAGCAAAAACTAGATTGCCCCCTCCACCTTCTCATTTTTTTAAATAACTTTAAAATTTTAGACTTGAAGAAAAAATAGTTTAATGCCTCATTGTTTCTCTTTCCCATCTCTCCCTCCTATCCAGCGTTTTTAAACATACTATAAAGTTAATCCAAGAATTCAGTAGTGATTTAAATTCTTATGATAGCCACTAATAATTACCATTCTGCTACTATTCAGGAATTTCATCTATTTATCTCAATGACAGAATAGGCAGAAACACATAAAGTAAACAGAGAGTCAAGTCTGATTAGAGAAGCAGGCATTGAGTTTCATTTCCCAAGGACATTACATTTGTAAAATTAGTATCTGAGAAAGATTTGAAATGTCTTCAAACTGGGAAACTAATAAGAGATTTTTTTTTTCATATTTTTTTGTAGAGTTAATACTTCTGGAAATGAATTATTCAACATTTCTTTAATGCTTGAAAAGATAAAGAATATCCTTTTAGCTTTGCAGATATGGGACAGCAGAATATCTACTCCTATGGAAATAAAAATGTACCTACTTCCTTACTGTTCCACAATCTGTGTGACACCTGCATATCAGATAAAAATTCATTCAGATACGCATTTTGATATGCAAAGACTGCTAATTGTCTTTGTAAGAGACATTGTATCTTTATGCAGGATATAATAGAAAATAGGAGACTTTCTACAGCATTGTAAAACTAACTGGGAAATGTAATAATGAACTTAAATACAACTTTACAAAAGACTCTGTTTTTTGCAGACATCAATTCAACACTAGGGAAAGGGTTTCATTTTTCATTGCTTTCTTTAGCTCTTTTGCAATAATTTTCTGCAGAAGACTTGTTTTCTGAGAGATTAATTTTTTAAAATTTTCTTATGTTTTAATCTTGATACTAGAGATGAAGTTAGGCTAAAAATAGTTGATTAATTTCTAATTATCATAACTTCAGACAGTATGATGGTACAGATTTAGTACTCATACCCTCTGGATTAAGTATGAAGACTTGGATTTCAAAGAGTGTGTACAGCTGGTAACAGAGAATCAAGAAGGCAATATACGGTAAAGGGTAATGCAAGAAACAGAGAAAGAACTGCATAATGACTGCAGTTTTACTTAGCAAAGATGCGTGCAAACAGTTGCTGTTGGCTTTTACTTTGAATACCTGTTGTGGGTGTGTTGGGAGCTTTGGATGTTTCTCTAAAAATCAAAGCAAAACAAAGTTTTTATTTGGTGAAGTTGGGATATGGTCCCAGTTTTGCTCTGAAAAGCAAATTATCACACATTACGCATTATGTTAGTGTAAATATGTATTGGCTTAGATGAATTTGAGGGAACCTTTTCTGTATCTAGTGTGAATTTCAAGGTTATAGTGAAGAAACAAACCACGGTGCTCTGAAGCATTGTGACATCTCTGACCAAGGGATCTGCTTACCTTTGCCTCTGAATATGCCTTTACAATATATACAAGTTATAAATCTTCCTGTACATGTGCAGCAGAGATAGATAGAGACAGAGACAGAGATAGAGATAAATGCAATGCTTTCTACTTCTTAGAGGCATGGACTTGGGGTGTATATTGAGCTTTCCAGATGCAAGTCACTGCAGACATAAGGAGCAAAAGTCACTGAATGGAAGGCAAGGCACACAAGCCTGGGGTGCTCCCAGCTCTGCCTCTGATTCACCTTCTGGCCCAAATTAGTAGTTTTGCATCCTCAGATATTTTCCTTAACTGTTTAATGAGCATTTCTGATATTTGTTTGCTGTACCTCAAGGTCACAGTACAGAAGTACTAAGTTTTCTTGGTGCCAAGTCTTTATTGCCAAGTCTCTTGAACACTAAACAGTGCTCAAGGAACTCCTGGTAGAACAGGGCTAGCGAGAAAGGCAGGAACAGGACAACTGGAATACTAAATAGATATGATGAATTAAGGGGAAATTTAGATTAAAACTGAGCTAAAGAAGGAAAACCATAAAAGAGGAGAGGAAAGGAAAGGAACTGAGAAAAAGGGGTCAGTAGAAATGGGAACAGGAAATGAAAACCACACCTCACTTCTTGCGAAGTGTAATCCTTTCAGGATGTGTTACCCATACACCATTATCATGGATTCACTGTTGGAAATAAGGTAAATCCTTGTGGTAGGCACCTACCTAAAAAAAACCACAAGTCCCTCTTCATCTTACTGATGCTTTGCCATTACCTTCAGCAGGTGACATGCAGATGAGACACTTCAGGTCACACACTGATGGTGCTGAAATCCCACTTACAACAACAGGAAACCAATATGAAAAAGTTCACATTGGCATGGCCTACTTCTGTGGATCACTAAAGGTTTGAATTGTGACTTTTTAAAAAATGGAACAATAAATTTGGGTTTCACAGTACATTTTTGTATAGTTTTAAACTTGTGTACTGGTTCATGCTAATTAGGCTCAGGCCCTTGCCTATAGGATACTTTCCTTGCAGGTAAAATCAACAATAATTTATTAGAATATTAAAAAAAAAAATCATATACCGACCCCATAATTTTCTCCAGAGTGAAACAATAATATTATTATGCTTTGCTACAGCCTAAATCAGATAATTATTTCCTATTCCACCAAATTATGTGGTTTATAGAGCTATCATCAAGATGGAGAAGTATATATAAACTGGCTATCAGGCACAGAATAAACCATATTTTGTCTTCCAGTAAACACTTAAGCCTCAAACCATCCGATTATCACCAACAGGGAAAAACGTGAAGTTCTTGACAAGTTAGTAAAAGCATCTGGCAAAGCATGGAGATTTTTAATTTTTAATTTAAAGACCAACTATCATTCTTACTAAAAATATCTTGAAACAATCAGGTGATCTTCAACACTCCAGATGGGTTAAAATTTTCCACAGAAAGCTTTTACCAGTCTGCAGTAATCTGTCATGACTCTGCTCAATATGAATAGTGTGGATGAAAAATGTGTGGTTTATTGGTTCACATACAAAATGTGTAAATAAGGAAGCAGAGAAGAATGTGTGGGCATGTGTTTTTATCAAACTTTCCTTGCTCATACAGAAAGATTATGGTCTTGAATATGGCATGCAGCCCTAGTGAAGTAAAATGTCCAGGGTTCATTTCCTAGGAACTCAATCACTTATTTCCTGCCTTTGCCCAAGTAGGGCCCAGAGCTGCCTCTATCTATTTGAGGACCACACTAAGAGGAAATTAATATTTGGTATTTCCAGCAATCTCAGATGAGGAAGAATGTCATTGCTCCTAAGTCTTTAATTGTACACAAGCTTTCATGTAAATAACAGTGGCTAAACCAAGGTCTCAGTCATTTTTTTGTCTCTAAGTCTCCCTTTCCTTTTCATAGGAATATCATAGAGTATCTCCAGTTGGAAAGGAAGTTAAAACTGTATGTCCATACATACACCTGAGAAACACTTTTTATTCAATCCTATCCATCTAGTCACGGTTCATTTCCATTGTTTCATACAATCTTGAAGACAATGCTTGTCTCTGCATTAATTTAATTGACAAATCATTAGAATGACATATGTTAATTTAAAAGTAAGGAATACGAACTAGGTGTATTTTTAACTTAGCTAACACATCTAGAATGTGCCGTAATAAGAAAGGCTTTTTTGGATCTCAGAGAGAATTTTTAAACCTAGTTTAGGTGCCAAAACCTGTATTTTGGCCCTGAAAGAAAAAGTTTCTGTTACTTTAACTCAAGACAGTGAGGTCTTCTGAGATGTAGGCTAATTCTATTTGGATGCCCAACAGCAGGTTTAGGAGGAGATCATTCAGCATCCTGGGCACAGCTGTGTTAGCAAGGCCTGTAAGCCAATTTAAGGAGCACTGTGGTGTCTCTTACAGTTTTGGGGAAAAGCTGGTACCTCACACCCTGTAGCAGCCCATGGCACCACGTAGGTGCTGGAGGGCCGTGTGTCAGTAGCGGAGGCTGAGCTTTAGTGTGTTAAGGATGAGGATAATGAGGCTCGTGTAAAAGCAGATTTCTACTGGGTAAAAGGGATGATTTCTGCCTTAATGAGACTGCACCTTCATGGTTATCAAGGGAGTTGATAAAGCCTTGATCGCAAGCTAACAAATCCAGGTGTCTTTTCCTTGTGAATCAGGTTCTTAGAAGGGAGAATTCACTTCATCTGCCTAAATACTTAATTCAATATCATGTGTTCTTAGGGGTGCTTGTTCCCTGCCCGCTCCCTGCTTGTCTCTTACTCTGCACACTGGATTTAGGGACAGGGTGCTTATGCCCCGTAGGAGAGTGGAAGTTATGCACCGAGACACCTGCCAGAGCCTATCCTTCTGTCTCCTGACTTGCACAGGCACTCAGTGAGCACCACAAATGCCCTTCCCTGCCACACATGGGGCAGTGCCAGGGAAGGCAGGCGAGATGTTTTGAGAGTGACCTTTTCCCATGGACTTCCCTTCACTGAAAGGCATCACACTTCACATCATTTCAGCACTGGGCAGGCTTTTCCTCCACATGAACTTTTGAATGTCTAGTCTCCTCTTAATGATAAAGGACTAGTGCAGTAATCAAAGCAAGGGGGAAGGAAAAGAGTTAAGAGAGAGGTGTCATTAGGGCTCACTAGGATTTGAGATTTGAAGTCTCTTTTTAATTTAAAAAACCCAAGCCAAAGAGTGGGACAGAGAGTGAAAACAGGCTTGTACCTAAAGCTGCTTGATGGATGTCCTAGAAAAACAGCCAAAAAAAGGTCTTCCATTTCCTAGCTATTCCTTTCTGTGACCTTTACTAAGACCTGTTTGTAGTCTCCAGGTAAAATCCCTGGCACAGACAGATAGACTTTCAAGGTATACATCAGGACGGACACCAGAAAAGGAGGTGGAGAGAGACAGGAAAATCTATGGCCACTGCCTGTCACTGCAGAAGAAATCTCCATATAAATTATGGCTATAACCTTGGGAAAGTTTTGCTCTTGTTGTCCCAAAGGGTTAGATATTTTGTTAAATAAATAGGAATTAAGCACGTGTATTTTTAATATCCTAAGAATTCAGTGCGTATGTTGCAATGACATGAAAGTGGGAATACTGGCAATTATTTTTTGTGCTAGAATTCCACCTGTACACAGAACAATAGCAAGTCCCTATCCTCTAACATCTGCTCAGGACAGGGTGATGATGTTATGAATCATGATGGGTACTCAGTCCCTGTCTGCTAACTCACACTGAAATCCACTTCATCCACAGTTTGAAGAGGTGTCTCCATAATTATGTAATTTCTGCTATTTCTTGGGTTTTTTGGGAGCTACTATGCCTTTGGAAATCACCTTCGTTACACAATATACCAATTGTAGGAAGATCTGAAAATGGACACTTTATGATCTAGACTGTATTAATATTAAATTGTTATATGTTTTTTAATGAAGATAAAAATCTAGATAATATTTTTCTTGCCAGAGAAAGCAAATACATGTATCTTCATTTCAATCTTTTCTGTGAATTTTTAGGGAAATTATCAAGTGTGAGAGGCTTTGATTTTGTATTTCTTACATAAAAAAAACCCCAACACAACAAACAAACAAGCTGCCATGAGGTCAGTGAGGATTCTTCCTGTTGCTCCCTCCATTCTCTTCACTGTCAGTGATATAACAGAAGGAGTCTGTAGGAATATGCTTTGTAAGTGGGACTTTTTTCTAATAGTTAAGGTCGTGGAACAAGTTGAATAGGCATGAAATTCTGCTGCATAAATTATCATTAACAATGTGGTTTATTTTTCTTTGGCAGTTGAAATTTTAATGTAATGTTCTGCTGAAATTCTGAGATTCAGTCAAGTTTTAACAAGCTACTGCTAGGAGATTGCATTATTTTTTATGCATTTGTTATTAAAATTCGTGATAAATGTTGCAAAGATTCTACCTGTGAGCTGTTTTTCACTCTCTAGCTGATATTAAATACTTGCCACCAGAGCTGCATTTTTGATGGTGATTTGTCACATGGCATTATTTCTGCTCCTAGAGTGAATGAATGCAACCTTCATCAGTTTCCTTGTCTGAAGCCTCACAAGAAATACATTTCAAAACGAAAGTCATCAGTATGTATGTGCATAAAATTTTCCATAAAGATATACTAGTACTATTTTCTTGCATGAATGTTTATGACAAGAGGATGCCACGGCTTTCAGCATGGGTGAAATGGATACATATTTTAATAGTGAGCAAAATTTAATGGAAAAAGTTTGTGTTGTTCACCCAACTATGTTTTGTTTTAGTCAGCATTTGTGCAGACAAAGCTACTCGGAAGCCTAAGAATAGCCCAGAGACAAGATTCCTGTGACTCACACTGGCCTTTGGCCCAGTCACCCAGGCTGGGAAGATGGGAATGGTGGAGGCTCCAGGATGCTGCTCCTTGGAGTGTATGAAGGTACAGTTTTAGATCTGAAGGGGAAAAAGCTGAATTTTTCTAATTTTTCTCTGGAATGCTTTCCAACATCTTCATCTAACCGGTTCCCAGCCTGCTTCCAATCCTGGTTTATAGTTGTTCTTTAGGGGTTAAATGAACTGCAGTGCATTTCTTGCATGCAGTGCTGCTTTCTTTAAAACATCAGGAAGTCAGTATGGTGGCATTGGGCAGCCTCCAGGTGTGCCAACCTGAACCCAGGCCCTCCAGACAACTTCTGTAATGGGAGATGCTTGCACATTGGTGGCTTTGTGCACCCAATTGCCTAAAATGAGTGCCAAAAGGTGGGTCAGTGATTCTGTGACCATGGGCTGACCCACCCTCTCTGCTGGCTCCTCTGAGCTTTACAGTTTGAGCTTTTCTGGTGATTCTGTGCAGTCAACCTTAGGCCACTGTGCTCAACCCTCAGCAGGGTCTTGCAGGTGTTGGTGAAAGTGTTTGGTGGTAAAACTTGTAGAAAGGAACTACCATGAGAAGAAATCTCCCCAGTGATTCTTCCCTGATCACAAAAGTGGCCTGCAAACTTTAACCATCCTGGGAGCCCAGAGGGAATGTGCTCTCCACGACCCCAGTCACCCTTTCACACTGTAGTTTCCATGAAAAATCAACTTTTACCAAGATGACTGTTCCCTGGATGGACTCCTGGGAGTGCAGACCACAGTCACAGAGGTAGCTGCCTGTGAGTCATTTCTCCTGCCTGTCATTCCAGGTGGACCCAGGGGGTTTCTCTGTTAACCTAGGAGGGTGGGTGGCTGGCCAGGGGAGTCTGACTGAGAGAGGAGGGTGGAAAAGCCAGCAGCATCCTTTCACATGAGGATCTGCTAATTGTCTTAATATGTGAACACGATTAAAGCTTCATCTATAGGTTTTGTATATGTGGCAGCCAGAAAAAGGTTGTGTGTCAGGTTTGAGTTTGATTTGAGGGAGGAGTGGGATCTGAAAGCTATAGATGCTGTTTTAAAGCTTTTCTCCAGCACTGGTGATAATGAATGATGTAAGCCATTCCTTCGGACTGATGACTAATCCTAATGAATATGTTGCATACGTATGTTTCACGGCTGTCATTAAGCTTCCATTTTAACTGCTCTTTCCCTTTCCCCACTCCCACCCATGCCTGTAATCTGCAAACTCTTATTCCCTGTAGGTATTTTGATAGAGAAACAGACAGGTAACGATCCCGATGTCAGACTGTAAGCCATGCAACTGTCAGTTCATATTGTGTCTGACAGCCATTGACAGCTTGCTCCTTCAATTTTACTAAGATTAATATTCTTCACATGTTTTATTTATATTTACTGATCTTGCTGCAGTGAATTTTTAAAGAGAAGTTTTCATGTTAAAATCCCCTGTTAAAAATCAAATCTGCATTTTCTTGAAAATTTGGGTTTAAATTTCATCAATATTGCTTGTGGAATTTCTGCACGTTGCTAATGGCATGATCTCATGTACAATGCTTTATTCATACAGTGGTCAATAAGGCTTATTCCAAAAAACCCCCAGGATCATCATCATCCTGGGAACCTCCTCATCCCTGGAAGCATATCCACACATGGTTAACTTCACACAAGGCAGTAGTTTCACAGAAGACAACTGCTCAGATGCATAAAATTATTCACATGTGCGAGCATTTGAAAGATCCAATTTCTGTAAGAGTAACATTGTCACCAGAGTAATGCTATTGAGCTTCAAAGTATTCACATGAGCAGATGCCTGCAAGATTAGACTTCGGGCTCTCTGGTGAAACTCTTGTACTGTTCTGTCCATTTCAGGTGGCTCACCATCTCTCTAGATGCTTGAATTGAAATAGAAACACATTGGGATGCTGAAATTCTAAATACGATGGGGGAAATTACACTTAAGTCAAAAGAATTTCAAACAAGAAAAGATAGAAATACTTGGAAATTTGGAAAAAAGAGTTCAATTGTGTGAACATTTTAATATAAATAGCCATAGGGCATTTAGCTAATTTATATGAAAATAACGTTTGAAAAATGTAAAATTTATATCTATGTATATAAAGATATAATTTGACACTGTTTAAATACAAAGACAAAAGCTTAAATTTGATTTCTATGGTATGTCTGCTTTAAAAGGCATCAGTCAAATCCCCCACTCCTTACTCAAAGATTTTTTATCATGTCTCCTTATGTGAGTGCAGGCTGACTTATTTGACCCAAGTTAGGGAAATCCAGATCCCCATCTTTGCACCTTTATTAATCGGAAAATTTCCACTTCAGGACTCCTTTTAACCTCTCTGATCTTTCAAATTGCATGTCCCTTAGCTTCATAAATTAGCCAATTCTGACCTCATCTAGCCATGAGATTATAGTGGTGGTTTATCTCTTTTTTCCCTTCCTTTCTCTCCAAATCTGCATCATCATGTTTCTCCCATTGCCATGGCAATACAGCTAAGTATACAGAAAAATGCAACAAGCCAATTGCACGTAAAAAAGTTTGCACAAAGACAGAATTGCTAACTAAACAAGGAGCATTGCTGATACGTGGCTCCTGCAGGGATATTAGTGGTGGGGGAGAATCCCTTTTTATCTTCTGTCATTACCAAGCAAAGTGAAAACACAAATGGGGAAACAAGACAAACCAGGATTTCCAGAACAGATCCAGGAAGGGATACCAGCATCAAGTAGGACCAGTAACATGGAAGTGTGACCTTTCTTTCAGATCATACAGAGCTTCAGCAACCTCTAATGAAAATATGCGTGATTTAGCACTTCTTCACTGAAAAATAACCCTGCCCTGGACCTTGGAGAGGGGGTGTATTGTTTATTTAGAAACAGTGGCACAGACAATTTAGAGCACAGAAAAGTCAGTGAATGGGTGAAAAGCCTCTCCATTTAGCCTAATAATTCTCTCCATATGCTTACATGTGAAATTAATAATAATTTTTCCTTCAGTGACAAATTAAGGCTACTTTTTTTCCCAAATAATTGTAATAAAGTAGTTAAAACAGAGATGCCTTTGCTTTTTCCTAATGTAAGAGGAAAAATTAGATGAACAAGATGTAGTTTCTTACTTTTTTTGATTTGATTTCATTTACATTTTGTTCATTAATTATTTTTTAGGAAGAAGAGGTTTGTCTTATTTTCAGCGAAAGGAATGCTGATTGTTCTCCTAGGGATATTATAAGAATGTCAAGGAAAGCCATAAATATTTTATAAAGACTTATAATAGAGTTTTCTGTGCTAAGGAAAAGTCAATGATTTTTGAAAAGGGATACATAATGATTTTCTGACTAACTGCAAAAATGAGATGGCAGTAATTTTAGTATTAGCTAATAAATATTGACATTTGTATTTCAATGAGTGTAATCAGGCTTTGGTTGGATACGGAAAGTCATGATTTTTTCATCACTATTATTATAAAAGCCTGACTATTTCTATTTCCACCAAAGATATTAAACAATCTTTGCAGGAAGCCTCAGTAACTTCTCAGAATAAATCCAGCAAGACTATGCAAAAATAACATGTGCTCTCTGCATCATATTGCGAGCTCATCTATTTCCCTCTCTCACTTAAAAACAACACTGTGCAACAGGCATCCTCGCACGAAAGCAGTCTGTGTGCAAAATGATTTGGTTAAAATGACAGCTTTGGGCATATAGGTAACCTGACGTCCCCAGCATAGTTTACCTTGTTGCATCTTGCAGCTACTCAAATTTACCAGTTAGGGGGAAAAAAAGATCCAGAAAATATCAGGGGTCACCCAGAGTCTGAAATGTCAGCTGTTATTCATGGTGGTAACCCATTATTGCAGAGACAGTCAAAAAAGTCATTATTCTGTGATGACTTCTCAGATTTTCAAAAGCTTTTAGTCCCAAAGTCACCACCCTTCCACCAAAGCCAAAATCCCAAATTGGTTTCAGAACTGCTCCATTTCTGGTGAAGGATCCCCCTGGGATACCTGGTTTTTGATGAATTAAAAATGACATCATTCTTGTTGGCTTTAGGGCTGGTAATTACTGTCTGCTGAGAACACACTGCAGCGAGTGGTGGCAGAGGGGAGCGAGCTGAAACCCAGCGCTTTGGTTACAAGTTCATTAGCGGACATGC
The DNA here is from genome assembly GCA_013397865.1 of Struthidea cinerea. Classification (NCBI taxonomy): domain Eukaryota; kingdom Metazoa; phylum Chordata; class Aves; order Passeriformes; family Corcoracidae; genus Struthidea; species Struthidea cinerea. Next base: position 2,926,874 of record VZTI01004400.1, read on the forward strand.
CTGTAACAAACAGACCAGATTTTAAAACTGACTTATTTTTTCAGTGCAGACAATTTTCAACAGAAGATTCTGGAGCAGTGATACTGTTTCCTCACCAAACAGCCCCAGTTTCCAAGCAATGTATTATTTAGGGCAGCACATGCGTCTCCTTGGTTGCCCACTCTTCAAAAGCCTCTCCTATGGTAGCACAGGCACTCCGTGAGCTGGACTGGGAAGAGAACTGGCTGAAAAATAGCTTGTTTTGGATAATCTTTAGCTGGATTAATTTCTTGATCCAGGTGAAATTTTAAAATGGAAACCATGGGGGTGGGAAAAGTGAAACTGGGTGGTGTAAGAAATGCTGCTCACTGATGGGAACCCACGACCCCGTCTCTGTGAGTGCCACCATGCCATCTTCACCTTGGACTTGGTGACGTATTTCCAGACCTTGCCCTTTTGCTGGCCCTGATGCTCCCCTGACCTCTCAGTGACTCAGTTTAAAGTCTGAAACCAACTGAAAAGTAACACAGGAAAAAAAAAACAACTGAACAAACAAACAAACAAACAAAAACAAAACAAAAAAAGAAAAGGCTATTTGTTTAAATTGGCTCAATAAGGGGTCAGATAAGCAGCAGTGCTACTGCACTTCTGTGCATCAGCAACATGTGGCAGAGTCCAGGAAAAAGGGAGGACCCTCACTAGCTTGTCCAATTTAAACTGTCTTGAAACAGCTCCCTGGATATCTTGCCAGGGGCTGTGTAATAGAAAGAGGAGCATTTCTGTATCACAGTGTTTAGTCCTGGCTAATTTTAAAACCTAATGTGAAAAGGCTTCCTTCCTTTATAAGCATGGGATTTGTGACCCTTTCTTTTATAAATACGGATGCACACACAGACACAGGGTATAAATTAATCTGGAAAATGTGTTGATTTATAAGAGGAGGGAACAGAGGGAAGAGGAAATCTAAACAACCTCATTTAGTCGTGGCAATATCAAGAATGCCAAGGCTAGTCTTCCCCTGCTTGTGGATGAGGCGGTTGGAAGCTTTTGAGGGAGGGACTGGGATTATATTATGAGCTTTTTCATAGTTTAGATGAACTGAGGGCAATACTGGAATTTTAAGGAAGGGTTTTTTCCTCCTATATGATTTTGCATGCTGAAGTTTAACAGCTGTTGCAAGCAAGAAGAAAACATATTTTTCCCACTACATCTTTGATTCCACCAGATGAACTGAGTTTCTCTGGCATTATTTCTTTTTAAGAGAATTCAGAAAACCAGGCAGTTAAATTTAACCCAGATATAACTCTGCTGATTCAAAATTACATTAAAACAAAGGTCAGATTTGGCCAAACCTTTTAATTGCTCATGACCCCATTATTTTCTGTCCCCCTTCCCTCCCCCCTTAACTGGTTGTCCCATTGTTTCACTAGGGATTGAAGTTAGATTTACTGGCTGGCAAATACAAGGATTGCTCTTTTGCCCCTTTGCCCCATTCCCTGATTTAAAAAATAACAAGAGAGGGGATGGGTGTAGAGAGAAGCCTCAGAGGGGTTGGTTTGTTTGTTTGTTTTTTCCCAGTATCCCTGTAGGTTGCTAGTGTTATACCGTGAGTTTTTAGGAAAAATGAGACTACAAGCCAATCGATTCCCTTCAGCTCCACAGGACTGCACTTTCCTGGGACTACGTAAACATCCCACTGCTCTGTGAACTCTCCTACCTGATTTTATTAGATTTGTTTTCCCCTGTGCTATTGTTTATCATCATTTTTATACGTTTTTGTCCTCGTGTTATATTTTCGCTGTCAGCTAGAGCAGCAAACAGGCTTTTATCAGCCTGTGAGCCCCACGCAGGGGAGCGGGAGTGGGCAGCGCCCGGCACGCAATCTCCCCTCCTGTGTTACCGAGTCCCCTGCGCCACAGGGGGATTCACTCCCTAAAGAGATAAAGTTCCCACTGGGTCCTCCTCCCCCCTCAGACTTTGCTCTGGCGTGAGTGCGGGCATCTGCTTTGGTTTATGACTGCGAACAGAGACTGCGGGGGCCGTGCTGGGTCAGCACGTCCCGTAACTCCCCTGCCCAGCAGAACCTACCTCGGGGGTGCTGCCATCCCCAGCAGGTCCCGCTCACCCACAGGGGGGTTATGGTTGGTTTTGGTGCTGGCAAATTTTTCTCCCAGCAGATTTCCCACCTCAGAGGCCCCCTTTGGGGGTTTGTATCATCATAAAATAGGACAGACTGGGATTGAATCTGACCCCCTATTTATGTCCAAACAGCAGTAAAACTGCAGACAAACATAAATAACACATGCTTGCACATCCTCTGCTGTGTTGTGATCCCAGAAATGCTGAAAATGGTGTCCGAGCACTTCAAACCCTGCTTTTAGACAATTTGAAATGCATCCATTAAATTGCAGCTTTTGCTGAACCTGTCAAGAAGCGTTTCTGCCCCAAATGGAAACTGTCCAAAAAATTATGCATGGCCATTTTAAAGTTATGCAAGGTCAGAAAATACAAACAAAACAAACCAAAACAAAAGAGGGGCAATTGAATGGCTGCAGGACAAAGCTCTGAGCTAGGAGAGTCCATTCCCTTCAACTATGCCCACCTAGCCACGTGAAATCAGGGCAGTGGTGAGTTGCACGACGATGAGTTGGGGGGTCATCCCCTTAACCACAGAAGTTTAGATTCCAGTTTTCTAAGTGTTTTGAGTCCTGACGTCATTTTAGGCTAATAGCTGGGGTTAAAATAAAATGCTTCATTGAACTAGGTGGGTGTGTGAAATGGTTCTTTTTTCCCTGGTGCTCTGGGGAAAAACAGGAGGACAGGCTGGGATTCAGTGCTCATATTAGTCCTTGCTTGCTGCCTGTGCTAGCAGACAGGTGTCCCGATATCAAGGGCCCATCCCTTTTGTTCCCCAAACATGAGCCACAACAACTGTGTTGAGAATGAAGCAAAATATTAAGTGCCCTCTGATTATTAGGAGCTTTTTTTTCATGCACTGATGAATTCTGAGGAGAATGCCTGGGAGACAGTTGTGATTCTTAGCTTTCCTGGATCTGTTTTCTGGGATACTCCAAATGAATAAACCTCCAGAGCCATCAGCAGCTCCTCATTCCTTGGAGCCCTCCCTTCCTCACTGCCCCCCAAACTGGCCCTCTGACATATATTGCAGCTCCTGGTTTTCAGTGTTTTTCCCCTTCATTAGCTGAATCCTAAGATCAGTTAATCTCTGCTCACTGGATTAGTAAAAACTTTTTTGTCTTCTTGTGAGCTGCACTTTTTCTGATCTCTATTTCTAATTCTAAGTGCCCAACGAGCAAGTAAAAAAAGAAATATTAAGGTTTCCTGTCTATGACTGTGAAATCAAATCAACCATGAGTGACAAATCAGTTTTATCAGTGAAACTTGTTAAATGCAAGGACTAATTTTTTAATTTAATTTTTTTTCTAAGTTCATTCATTTAAGAATTCTGCAAGGGTTTTGCAGAAAGTCTAAAAAAACCTCCCATCTCTCTATATAAAAACCTGTCTCCAGAGAAAATTTTCTCAAAATACAGAAAACAGCCAAATAATTTAGAACCTGTGGGTTTAACTTCGACAAGGCATGACAACCACTTTGCAAGCTTGATGGCATTTTGGAGCCATTGTAAACCAAAAACACCAAGACGTTGAAAATTAAGGCTCCAAGCCCAAGTACAAACTGCCTCCCTGTGTACCTATCGGAGCACACACAACACCTTGTGTTGGGAAAACATCACTCCCTCTCTGTCCAGGGAAGCCTGGAACACATAGCTGCAGCAAGGCATGAAAAAGCTGGAGTTTGGCTGTAGCCTCTTATGGAAAGTAGCTTCCTAGTTAGGATTTAGAATACTCTGCTTTGTCCTGGTGTAATTTGATGAACAACTTTTCAGGAAGGCTTGCAGCAACCTCCTCTTCCCTGTCCCCTGCCACCGCTTCATCTTGGCCTTGGCCCTTACTGATCTGTCCTGCCTTACAGTGAAATGGGTGAGACAGCTGAATCCCTGGGAAAATCATCATTTATTCTCGTATTTCCTATTTGTTTGTCTATTTTATCTCTCCTGGGTGTTTTTTGTTTCCAGGCAATCAGGTCCACCATCCAGCCTCCCACACAACTGGGACAGCAGTGCAGGATGGACATGGGAGGCAGAAGATGCTGGCAAGGGTCAGAAATTACATAAGGTAGCTAAAGCATCCTCCAGCTCATTCCGTGCCAGGTAACACCTTTAGTCCATCTGGTGACCACAGCCTGCTATGGTTATTACACATATATATTTACCAGAATGTCTGCAACCACTGATTCTCGGCTGAATTGTCCCTAATTTACAGCAAAGCAGTGTGAATGCAGCATGTCTGCAGAACACTGCTGCCTGACTGCTGTTTTGACATGCTTTGCACAGCTGTGAATACAAGGTAGAAGGCAGCGAAAAATTACGAGCAGAGTAGCTAAGGATGTTATAAACAATGTCTGTGAGGTTAATTTAAATTTAGCTTACGTTTCTCAAGAGTCATTAATGATAGATTGCTTTGCATTCTTAGAAATGGGGGGAGAGGGGGGAAGAATAACCATGTAAATTGACACTGTTATCAAAACAACAAAAGAAATCCCTGGAGGCCATTTAGATGCTGTTGGAACCAGATTTCCAAAATAACGTTAATGGTATTCTTCCCTGTTAGTGTGTTAAAGCATGTATGCAAAGATAACAGCAATAATAACAGAAGACACAAAAGTTGCATGCAAGCGATGTGCTGCACATTCTTCTTGCTCTTCTCCCTCTTCCCTTGCTTCTCAGGGTACTTATAGATGTGTGCTACTCTGATGTGACTCCTTTCAAAGGAATAATTGCAGACAACAGACTTCACTCTGCTTTATTGGCAGCTTAAGGCATTCAAGCACTACAAGGATTAAGTCATATCTTGAGGGACACCTTTCTGTTTCATGTGCTTGGGAAAGCTAGTGGTTATTAGAGATGTATGGGCAGGTGTGTGACTGCCTTAAATGTGAAAGATTTTTCAGAATGACTCAGTGTTTATTTTATCTTTTTATGTTCTGACTTTCACTTAAGTTACCCTCAAAATCTTTTTTCCCCCAGATACTCTACAAAAGGTGCAATGTTCTCTAGATGTCACCTTAATCCAGCATCTCCTCCCCGTGCTCTGCTCCTCGGACACAGTGCTGCTTATCACTGCAGAACTTAATGGACAAATGCTTCTTATTCTTATTATGTTTAAAATGCATTTTCCAATTACATGAGTATATAACATTTTCTAAACAAACAGTCTAATTTTGTACAGATAGGCAGCTTTTTAATTCAATGCCCCAATTGACAATTACCATACAATTCCTAAGGCCAAGAATCACAAACATGTCATTAATCCCCTAATAAAAACATCTGATCTCCTCCATGCTTCACTGTAGAAATCCCTGTCTTTTTTCTTTTTTACTTTTTACTAAGTGCAGGTAGCAGATTGTTTTGGACTATTGGAAACAATTAAATCAAAGTCCATGGGGCTTTCTACAGCTATACTTAATAGAGAAAGGCAGAGTCCTTCCTGCTGGTTAAATTGGTTGCTGCAATGCACAGCTATTTTTATTTTTGTGTGAAAGTGAGGTTTTGAAACCTTAAAAATAAATTATGGACTTGGCAGAAGAAAAATACTTGCTTATAAATCAGCACAAATGCAGTACCCTGTATTTACTTTGTGGTGTGTATCTAAATTTCTATTTTGATTCAGGGATTTATCCTGATAGATTAATCTATGTTTAGTGAGAGAAGAAATTCATGCTACCTGTTTCAACAGTGAATTTGCATTAAATAAGATGGGTAAGAGGAAAGCTGAATACCCCATTTGCACATTAAAAGCTGATCATTAATCCTATATTTTAACTCTACAACTGTCAGGAGCTATTATTTCCCAAAGAGCCTGACAGTTCAAGGGATAAACTGGAGTGGGTCCCATTATAAAGGTCTATGAATAGACGTCAGAATAGTTTGCGCATCAAACCCCAAAGGCTATTAAATGTGATACTTTAAGAATCAATTTGTAGCTAAATTAAAATGAAGGGATGTGAATCCTTGGACAGATTTTAATAAAGCAGAAAATTTAACATATAGAGAGGCATTTAAAATAAAATTAGACAGATGTAAAGATTTAAAAAAATATGTGTTATTAAGCATAAAATAACCCCCAACATTGATTTTCAGCCTAGTGCTTGAAAAACTGTGCCACAGCAATGAGATCAAACAAGGAGAGGTGCTGAAATGGTGCTTTCAAAATTATGTTTTCAAGTGACGCTAGAGTAGATCAATAAGAGAGCTGATAGCTTATGAGCTTCTGAGACAAGTCAACAAATGCAAGGCAAGAAAAGAGGACCAAAGAGCTGTCTTCATACAAAAAAATTAGTTTCCAACAGGACATCCTGCTGAGTTTTATCTGAGTTCATTAGGCTTGAAGACTGAGATCTGCTAATTCCACATGAAAAGTTCCAGACATTTGCAAAACCAAATCAAATGTGATGCTGTACTTAAGCTTGTTAAGAAGTTGAAGTTAACACTAAAACCTGCTTAAACAGGCTCTCAGGAAATAACGCTGCACAAGCTGTACTGTACTCATCCTTTCAGAAAGCCAAAAGAAATCAAAAGAAATCATGTAAGCTCTGTGCAGTTTATGTGAAGCTTTTAAGCACCACACTAGACTGGCCCTCCAAAAAACAAATGTTGGGGGAAGAACACGATCCCACAGTATGCTACTTCGGTTTTCTCCCAAGGGGTCTCAAATGAAGTCAGGGAATCGGGCCCAACGCATATAATTACAAGGGCAGGGTTACAGAAAGACTGACAGCCTCACTGTACTGGGAACAACTTTGTTCTCTCTCATTTATTTCTACAATTTCTTGCTCTTAGGTAGCTTATATCCTGAAGTCCTTGAAACAGGATGTGCCTTAAAAATTATACATCTTCCCCTGTGCTCTGAAAGTTAATTGTTGTTTATTATTCAAAGTAGGCTACTGAAATTAGATCTCATAAAAATGAAATGGTTCATTTCCATAGCTGAAAATGGAGCTCCTTGCATACTGAAGCTGGAAGAGGTGAAGACAAAGAGAAGTTTATTGTAGACAGTTCCCCCTAGTTGTTCTGTTAAAAGCCTGCTGAGACATGAATGGAAGCTCCAGAAAGCCCCTCACTTGTTACTTCACTGATGTCACAGATTTTAATATCCCAGGAAGGGTGGCTGAAAGCTCTATGCTGTGGGTTGTCCTTAATGTCTAGTAAATCATTGAAAACTTCAGATAAACTATTTCTACCTTTTTTATATTGTTAAATGTAATTAATTATTAACCCCTTGTCCACCATTATTTTATTAATTTGAACTGGAGGCAAGCTGCCTATAGACATGTGGATGTGTGAATGTATAAATTAAAGGTACTAGGTTCTTTACTGTGTTCTTAAGTCATGTAGACAAAATAATGTAGAAAGTTCCAATACTGAGGGTTCCAATACTCAGTTTGTTCACTCAGCCCCTTATATGTGTGCTTTATGATATCATCTTTACTTGCACAGCCACATAATAACTTTATTCAAATGCTTCTCTCAAAAAGGAATAATTAAATGCCTCGTGAACTATTCTGTGGTGACCAGTTCTGCAGTATTTGAACGCTTCATGAACATAAATTAATTTATCTCCCTCTTGGCAGTTGCTGTTGGAACTCATCCCAATGTTACTGCTCTGAGTTCTTAGTATAGTGAAATTTTGGCTTTGCCCATGTAATCTACCCTGGAATAATATATTCAAGCATGGAATAGTGGGACACTATAACTGAGGACGTGGCATATGTGGTACAGTCGGCGCTACCAGCTGTGAGAAACCTGAGCATCCTCAGTTATAGCAGAATCTTAGAATTTAGCGACTCCAGTTAAGAGGTAGTGATGGAGCATGTGCAAACTGTGATTTTTCACAGACTTATAACACAGCCAAATGTGTAACGAGAATAGCAAAAGGCAAAGCCCTAGAATAGGGAGACTTCAGATTCTTCAGACTCTGGCTTCAAATTGTGAAGGTGCTAGAACAATTCCTAGAGAAAATCCAGATTGTTTGTTGATAAGCAAAACAACCTGCTTTCTGTTTCAGAAACAGCTGAACAGTTTTGGCTGAAATCAGTGTTTGGGCCTAAATTAGACGCTGCATGAAATGACAGCAGAAATGGCTAAACTCTGATAAAATTTAGCTGTCTGTGAAGACAGGCTTATGAAGGTAAAGCGTCAGGCAATTTTTCCTTTTCACACTGCACTTATAAAAACGTGTAATAATCTCATTACACATAATGCCGTGCGTTTGATATGAATGTGTATGTGCCATGAGGGCGCAAATGTGCTTGTGCAAATACACACAGAGAGATCAAATGTTTTGTCATATTCAAGATTAACACCTATAGATAGTCACCGTGTGTAATTCGGGATCAGTTATGCAAGCACACAAGCCTACTGCTCGTGAGCCACTCAGCAACAACGCTACCTCCGACTGCAGTCAGAACAGGACAGTCAGGATCATAATCTTATTAAAGGAGAATAGATGCAGAAATCATGTCCTACTTTTGTTAAATGCAGCACTGGTAGGTTACATGGCTTGCTCACGGTTTGAAATGCTCATTGTGTGTCTGGCTTGCAAAAATGATTTGATTCATTTGAGAAATTCTAAATACTACCATTAACAGAATTTTCTCCCTTACGCCTATAAATCCAGGTATATATTTTAAAAAAAAAGGCTTGTGTTTATCATATGTAAGAAGTTCTTGTTGTCTTTTATTGCAGAGAGCCAAGTGTAATCACCACAAGAGGAAATAACCCAGTTCAGCCGCAGCCTCGGCAGGAAAGCTGACTGCCAGGTGCATGAAGTGTAAGGATATCTGTGCTGGCTATGTACGCACCATGGGTTTGATTTGCATTAAAACAGTGCTGAGTTGGAGGGAAAAGAATGGAAGAGAGGATAGGTAGGCACCTACCCCACCACCATCCCTCTGCCTGCTGAAAAGGTTTGGGTTTCACGGCAGAAACACAAATACAGAGTGAAGATAAATAATTAAAGCCTGGCATAATGGGGCACAGTAATGTCTTTTTATTGGGAGAGTATTTTTTTTCTCTGTGTGTGTGTAACAGACGAAGCTCATTTTCAAGAATTTAAATGCGTTAAAGCATTCTAGCACTTCTTCCAGTATTGGCAAAACTTGTATTACCTTGGGAAAAAAATATTACCCAACACTACTAAGCACATGAGCTTATCTGCAACCTAATACTGTTATTGTAAGGGTTTGTATAGCTCACTTCCTGCCTTTAGGCTTACACAACAGGATATTTAAATTACAAAGACAATGAAGAAATGAGGCAAAACGCTCTTGATATTAAAAATGTTCTAGTTGTTCTAATTCCCCATGAAGTGAGTCGCAGAATTAATCAGTAAACACAAGGTCGTTCCTGGAAACAAACTACAGGCAAACTAAAGGCAGCAAGGCAGGTTCAGGGTTTATCAGCTGTCCCACTACGCTGTGAAAAACGTGTAACTTACGAGTATAATGGCAGCTACTACCCTTTACTACTGTTAACAGTCTGCCACTGCTTCCATTGTTAACTTGGTCTTCAGGGTTTAATATCTCACCTGTATCATATTGCATCACGTCAAAACTTGGCTCACAGGTGTGTCTGGTTGGTACTCTTTTAAAAAAAAAAAAAAAAAAAAATTATCAACCAGAGCTGGCACGAGGACTATTTTTTAAAATTTATATTGTTTTATTGATATTGATATTTTTTCCTACTCAATTCCCAAATCTGAACACAAACAGAAGTTTAATTTCTACTGAAAAATCCTCTAAATATAATTCAATTGGTCCATTGAACCTTTTTGTTAATATTCAGTTTGGGTTGATGGAGATATTTCTATCTTAGAGATCTTTATCTAAGTGGGCACTTCTTTCTTCTGCTTTTCTGAGCTACCATGTTAGAGTACTGCAAGAAAACCTGCACTGGATTTGCAGCTGACCTTGGTTTTTTTCTCTGGTTCACGTTTGGGACAGAGTCTCTGTTCTATTCAAAATATATTTATTCTCTTTCAGCTGTGTGACTGACTCATTCTGGTTGCATATCCAACTCAAAGAAGGTGCAAAACTACTTTCGCCAGAGATTGCTGAATGGATATAACCCTTGCTGTGTGAGGTACAAATGCCAAAACACAATTCCAAGCACAGGTACCAAGCATGACTTGTGCCATGGTTTGCTCTGCCAGGATCAGCAAAGGTCTCAGGATATTTCATTACAGCAGTAGTGAGCGCAGCTCTCTGAAAATACTGACCCATTTTGCAGCTACAAGAAAATGAGGCTCAGAGAGAAGAAAAACTGGCTTATGCAGTGAGTGGAGGGTCCTCCCCAAACTCAGTATATACAGCTGCAATGGGGATCAGACCCAGCACGGCACTTTGGGAGCAGGGCAGAGATGTGTTATTCCTTCATCCTGCGCTGTGGCAGCTCCAGGTGATACTCAGGGAGAGGGGACCAAGGCACACGATGCCCTGCTGACAGGGAGGGGCAGATGCAGCCACAGGCAGCCCATAATTGCCTGGGATTGAGATCAGCCACATCAGCTCTCTTAGGTGGTGCAGTCCTTCCTCTCTCCTCATTTACCTGTGCTGCATGGGGTGAAGAGAGACGAGTCCCACAAACCCTTGGCAAAGACTAAGTATCCACTCGTGAGCAGTTTGAGTGAAATTCAACTTGGATTAATAGCTGGAGTTCTAAACCCATTTTGCATTAGTGATGAAAAAAATGCATTAGTACATGGATGAATGTAACTTATTCATGGGTTTATGGGCCCTAAGGTCAGGGAGTGAAGGACTCCGCAGTAGCTTTGATGGTTACATTCTTCCATTCATATCTCTGATTAAGTTTAAGTGTAAAACTCATGGAATTTCCCATTAACTGTACATCTGAGGAAGCTGCTGAATGCACTTATGCAAGTCCAGATAAGAAATTTAAGTTATACAAACTAGTCACACAACCCCTTGCTTTTGATAAAGCAGAAGAAGGACAGAAGGATTGTATGTGTGCTAAATAAATGACGTTAGATGAAGTAATGCCTTTTTTGGATATTTTCCACTTTGCATTTGGAAGTCAGGAGCATCTGGAAAACCACATTTTTTTGAAATATGGTGGGAAATTATTAAATAAGAATGCTGCTCTTGCGTGCAAATCTTGCAGGGTCTGGAAATTACCAGTGAACTTTGGAGAGAATTTTACCCTTAATATGGACTAAACACATTTGGTAGTCAAGGAGAAAACACTTGGCTACCAACCAAGCAAATACTTCCTTTTAAAAATGTTCTAGTGAGCAAGTGAAAAATGAGGTCATTCATGCAAATATCCCATTCACCAGCACTTTTTTAATAACCAGATTATGGATACTATGCCTGCCCTACAGCAGAATGGTGTGAACTCAGTAGAAAACTCTTGAACATAAACTTAATGTAGTTATATACTCCTTGCAGAAGCACTTGTGAATGAAGTAAGGAGTGTGCAGAGGTACTGTTAATGCTCTGCCAAGTAGCTTACTCTGAAAAGCAAAGGTGGGAATACAGCAGGCTTCAGGAGCAGATGTAGAGCCCAGCAGTGGGTAGGGGTTTGCAAAACTAGACAGCTTTGTCCCAGGTCCCCCAGTAGAGCTCCTGGCTGTGACCTCACCAGCCACCCCTCTACGGCTCCTGCAGCTTAGGGCAGCAGTTCATGTTCAGCTGTTCACGTTCAGCTGTTCACACCAGCTTCCAGTTGCTGGCCTCTCACTGACTTGGCACTGTAACCACCACAACTTTCATCAGAGTTACAAGGCAGGAGAGCACTTCCAGAGGGCTCCTGGCCTCTCTTCACAGCCCATTGACCCCTTCTTCCCACTTATGCCTCATGCTCTCTCTCCTGTGGTCTACAGATGTAGATGCTTGTGTTGTGTCAGTTCTACCTGGTGGAGCCTTCAGGGAGTTAAGCACCAAGCGGTGAACCCAACTCTCTTCATTTCTGTAACACAGGTAAACAAACAAACCAACACTTCAGCCTTAGTGACAGCAAATGGAGTTGACAGTACACACTCATATGCATCCTTCTCCTCTGGAGAGACAAAACATTGGCTAGGACAATACTAACAGCATCATTCTGCGAGCATTTTTGGCAGCGTTGTTACCACAGTTATTTTGCAATCTATTATTTTCATTACCCCAACTTCCATCAAAATAAATGGGATCCTGGACTCCTTAGATGATAGAGGGATTTGGCATGAAATGTTCTTATGTCTAAGGGAAAAATATGTGGAGTATTACACAGCAACATACTTCATAGCAATAAAAGTATGGCTAGCGGTACATCTTGCATTGCAAGAACATTGTCATACTAGTGATGCGAAATGCAGATCTATTGCATTAGACTTTACAAAGCATAACCCTTTTATTATATAAAGCCCCTAGGAGCAAACAGGATGTTTGCACCATTGATATTAACGGGATCCTTTGCAATAAAAACAGTTCTTGGGAACCTTTTGAACAGCAGAAGGAATCTAAGAGTTGCTGGCGTATGTGTTAACTGCTTTATTGAGTGAGTACATCTCTGCTTTTGTCAGAGAAGCAAATGAAAATGTAAATAGAAGGGGAAAAAAAACAGATAAGGTATTGCTCCACAAGAACGTTCAAAACAAAGAAATATCTTCCAAATAGCCTGTTCTCTTCAGGAAGCTAGATAAGTGTTTTAGAATAAAAGTGCTGCTTATTCCTGAATGAGGCACCCACATAGGGAGCTGCTTTAGTTTGGTTATTCTGCAAACAATTCCGATAGCAAAAGCTCTGCCAGCCGGCTTCCTTGGAGAGGAGGGGGGAGGAGGTCTTCACTACATTAGGAGCCTTTTGTTGGTCTGATATGGCTATATTCCCCATCACACTGGTGTTCAGCAGGGTTTCCAGGATAAAATAGAAATCCAAATAGAAATCCAAATACCCCTTTCTGTCTACTTGAAAGTTTGTTCTGATTTGAACAGAATTTGTGTACTTACCGGACAATTGAATAGCGTAGTTTAACACTCAGCCTTTTCTGGGCTCGTTTTAAAACACAGAGGGGGGAAAGCAAAGGGGATTATACTGTAGGAAAGAAGTAAAAGTGCACTGCATATGACTAAAATATCTTCAAATCCTCACCACAGAAGTTTCTCAAAACCTTGACATCTCTAAGTAAGGTCTTTGTTGACATGAGTGCCTTGCTTGTTACTGAATGCTCCGGGTTTATTAGCTTTGGAGTTTAACAGGGGGAAAAAGGCAAATGCCTCACAAAATCTGTAGTGGACCAACTTCCCTAACTCACTTCTGTCTTTCAAACCCTATGAAAGCAACAAATGAGAAGCCGCCTGCAACTTGCTGTTGTAAGTCAGGATAATCTTATGTTGGTAATTTTATGCTAATGATCCTGAGTGTTTGTTTCCGCCTCTTTCTCTCACTAGAACAAATTCAGTTGGTTGATTTGTGGTTCCAAATGTGAAAAAAGGAATCATGCATTTTGTGTGATTTATGGGGAAATTAGAAAAGTAGCCAATTTGGCATAAAATTGGGCAGGAAAGAAAAATGGTCTATCAGCAATGAAAGAAATAGTGGGAAGTTTTTGGAAGAGTTCCTGTTCTCAAAATAATTTTCCCCAGAATTCTGCACATTGATTATGTCTTATACTGTTGCAAACTACTGCAGCTTCAGATGTAAGCATTGTACTTTTACTCATTTTTAATTTATGCCAGTTCAGAAATACAGGCCAGCACACACAGTTTCAGGAGTAGCAGATAGACAGCAACATCTTAGCTACCCACCCCAATCTAGTATTTCCTGATTTTACTTTAGGATGTGGGCAGTAGTATGCTAAAAGTAGGCTAATGACACACATTTCTGATTTGAACGAGATCCAGAAGGTAGAAAAAAGGTTTGGGAGCTTCTGAATGCTGAGTTTTGTCTGGCTCACTGAAAGGTTAGAAGGCTCTGGCAAACTTTTACTCCAGCCTGTGAATGGATCTGTGTGGATGGACCTCAGTATAAGTTGAAGCATCTCTGCAGTGAAGCAATAAACTCTGGGATTTAGACTCTAAAGCATCTCTATTTCTCATCTGCAAGTTCCTGTGTGCTTTCAGCCAAGTAAATATCTGATGCTGGTTAACTTTTACTGTTTCTTCTGCTGCTCGTCATTGCAGATCCACATCCGAGTGCTTACGGCATATTATGTTACAGCCAACCAACCAACTTCCTCTCAAACATGTTACTTCTACTCTGTTGCTTGTGATATTGATGGCTATTTTGACCTTTGCAGTCCTCTAATTACTGAAGCCTTAAAATAGTACACGTCAGGTAAAATATTCTCTTTTTGAAGTTCCTTTTTCCTCGCATGCCTGAGCTGAAAGACCATATAAACTAAGATTATTCAACCACTTTAGACCACTGCACAGAATGTCAAGGGAAATTTTGTTAGTGAGGGCAAGTGACTGTTTTGTTCCACTTTTACTTTTGAAGTATTTTTTACTCAGCAGAAGATAGCACAACGATGTATTTGCCATGCCGTTCCATAAATCATTTAAATTCTTCTCCTCACTAAACTCCAGAAATGAACATTGGTGAAACTATTTTTTTCTGTAGTCCTTTATTTCAAGTTAGCGAAACAGCCCCAAATAACACATTGTTTAGAGCTGACAACTGATTTCCCCAGTTTTACCAAGCGGCGCATTCGCTGTAACATCAGAGGTCATTTTTAGCTATTGTACGTCTTTGTCTGGTCCAGTTAGAAAAGCGCACAAGCACTCCAGTACTATCAGTTATGCTTGGAGGAACATAAGAAGGGCGAGGGGGAGGGGAGAGGAGGCAACACAAACTCAGAAATAGCCCATTTTTCTGCTTTGGGAGAGCACAGCCCGCTAACAGCCAGGTCCAGCCTGCCAGAAAATCAGTGTACTGCAGTAGTACTATCGGTAGACAGCATGGAAAACCCCAGGCCACAGAAATATGCCCTCCCAATGATCTCTGTCTCAAAGAAAAAAAAAAAATCTTAAAAGTCGCATCCTTATTGAATTTGTCTTCCTTGAAATTAATTCTACTTTGTGGCCTAGTTCTTTTTTATTTCTGAACCTATTATGGGCCACATCTGTGGAAGTCTATATCAACTACTCTGAAACCAGCTGCTGCTGAGATTCTTTCAGTTAAGCTGAAATTAAGAACAGGTTTGTGGGCTCCCTACCTGCTGTGAAGCCGTGATGTAGTTTATAAAATTACATATGGGTGAGAAAATCTGACTGCCAGGGCTGGAAAAGTTGGTACATTTAGCAAGAACCTAAAATAACCGTGTACGCTGAGGCTGTACTTATTTGCAATATTAACTTTTTCTGCTCTCTTCCTCAGTGTCATTGTAAAAGCAATATTGGATAATTCAGTGTAAAAAAAAAAAAGTGGGTTTGAGAAGATCAAAGCACAAAAAATCAAAATCAGGCTATATCCTAGCAACTGTGTTGGTGGTAGGGGCAAATATGAAAGACATTAGAGTTAAAAATGTTGATTCTTCAAGAAAGGTCTCCGGATTATTTCTGCCATAAGGAAAAGCTCATTACATGCCATAAATGAGATGATGGAAACAAACACCAGTTATCTTTTACCATTGATGGAATTACATTGATAGCAAGGGGACAACTTGTATGAGCAGAAAGAGGTTATGACCACATCCTGACACCTGATACAATTTGTCAACAGATATGACCAAGATGCTTATTGCTGTTACACATTAATAGACACGTCAGATCATGAAATATGTGCACCTCTCCAAATGGAAAAATATTTTCAAATCCGTTTGCTAGATTTATGCCTGAATAAATTAACAGGGTGCAAGAGCTTGACCTCAATCCATGCAGACCCAGAGTATGCTGGCGTGCAAAACTTTGATGGGTTGGGGTGTGTTTTCATAGGACAAACTCTGGAAGCAGCCTGACACGGCACAGCTACTGAGGGATGATTAGAGAGGAGAGAAAGATTGTTGTGGTGCTCAAGAGAAGTCAATGCATTTAATCCAAGGGTATAAGCTTGTTATTAATTGAAACCATTTTGTTTCAAAGTGAAATTTGTGCCACCCACAGAAACTCTGGAAGCACACCAGTGTTAGAATGGCCCATTTTAACTGGAGTCAGATATCTGAGTTTCTTGCTTAAAAGCATTACTGGGCATGCTTCTGTGTGGTGTTCTGCAGACATCGATGGGTATTAAAGCTGCCTGTGCCTTCCAGTTGGTAACTTCTGCACATGTTTTTTGCATCTCCAGATACACCAAGAAAAAGTCTGGTTTAGAATGTAAAGAGTAATACAAGATTATTTGTCATCAGTTTGTGTGCTCTTTTATCTGACCAAGCACAGTTTGAGAGCAAAATCTCTGTTCTAGATTTAAACAGAATTTCAGATAGACTTGTAACAACAGAAAATATTAATTGGCACAAAATCTGAGTAACTCTGAGCAAACACACAGAAGAAGAGAGACTGACTCCCCTAGATTACATTTTACTGACTGTATCTGTGTATGTGACATGTACACACACACATACGCACATACACATATATGAAATGTAATCCAAACTTGGCTTGTTTGCCTGTCGTGAAGTATTTATCTATGCTTTCAGCCTTGCTTTTACAGAGATGGCCTTTTTTCCTCACTACTCTACCACAGTGTTTCTCGGGAACCTTTTCTTATCTAAACTTCCACCAATCACTCCTAAGGCTAAGTTATGCAGACAAGTCATCGCACAGAATTTCATCAAACTGCCATTTTCCCTAACTTGAGAAAGTCTGGTCCCAAACCCTGAACAAATAATTTATTAGACCTTAGCAAAAGTAAATAAATGCTTTCCTGCTCCAAGTATTTCATTAGCCAGAATTATTATACATGCGAGTCTATAAATAGTAAAACATGTATTGAGCCATTAATATCACTGACATTCTCATACAAAATACTGTAATTTAAAGAATTTGAAACTGGAGGACATCTCCTGGAAGATTTCTAGCAAAGGCAAAATGAGTAAACTGTCTGCAAACAAATTAGTCACCCATGGAAATGGTATATTACTGACAAATTGAAAATTAAGAACATAATCTCTACCTGAAATTTCTAATGACATCGATGATATTATGCAAACACATCCTGCATATCTTTTAAGTATATAAATTCTTACACTGTTTCAGTTTTGCTTTTAAAACCCAGAAGTGCTGGACTCAGCAGAAGAAATGTGAGAAAATCTCCTATTTAAAATTACATGGACAGAGGAACTCTGCTGGTGACTTTCCGTGAAATTAATATACCGCTTGATTGTTTTTAAGGTCTCTGCATCTTCTGAATTTTTAATTGCCTTCCATTAAAGTGGAATACCCCTCGCTTACTAAGCTTGAGTTGGATTCTCCAGTCCTCTCACCCCGTGGCCTCCTATTTTCTTATGGGGGGGGAAAGGAGTATAAGACTGGGCCCTATGGAAGCAAATATGGAAAATATTAAGCATTTTAAGCATTACTCTGTCAAGAAATAGAGCAAGCACTGTGTTGTGTATTCTCATGTTTTACTGTCTAAGGAAAAGAATCTGTACAGACTCCAAGAGAAAAGGAGTAGGTCATAAAAATCACATTTTTAGGTAGAGGAGTTGAGAAGTCTCATGCACCTTTCATTGCTCTGACTTGTCAATTTTTGCCATATGGAAATTGTTAGCTTAATACTGTAGTTCTAAATACTGCCCAGGAATGCTGATTTATAATGGATTTCTAACTCTTTGTGTAAAGAAATACTAAAGTACTATATAAACTGTGATTAGAGAATCTATACGCTTGTATTATAGGCGTGTGCCGGGGGTGGATTCTTCAGGCTCAGAGAGGTGACATCTGCTCTGGTCCACTCACAGGTAAATCTGGCACCAGTGAACTCGGAATTCCCACAAAATGCTGCACTTCTGGAGTAACTGGGAAGCCAATTTGGCCTGCGATTGAAAAAGTGTGCAGGAAAAATGCTGATGCATAAGGGACAAAATCCAGACATTCCAGATACGTTATTTACTATTGAGGCACTTAAAGACACCACATTTATGTAATGAAGCTGCCTTTGAAGAACAGGCAACGTGCATTTTTTAAAGCACGTCCTCTCTATATTTTGACCAGCTGCTATGCACGTCTAGTTATTTTTTTTTCTGTGAATTAGAATTTAATTTGATTGTCCCAAATACATCCCACTCAGGCATTCATGCTGAAAGCAGCAACAATTGTCAATGACCTTTAACACGCCTGCTATACAAATTAGTGCAGATCATTAATCACACATAGCTTACATTTTATGATTCGTGTATCCTTCATTACCAACTTTCCCCTCTCGCTCGCTGCCCCCCACCCCCACCGCTTCCCTTTATTCCGAGGGTTCTTGTAATAAGCACTGGAAAGGGAAGGATTTAAAGCCTCCCCCGGCCCCAATTTTGTTTTCTTCTCATTGCCGGAGCAGTTCGCGTCCCAAGTGCAAGACGGAGGGAGGGCGGCGCGGGGCCGGTGCGCCCAGGAAGGGCCGGGCCAGGGGCGGGGGGCGACTCCGGCGGAGAGCTGGGAGCCGGGGTGCCCGGGGGCGATGGGGTTCTGCCGGCCCGGGGCGTCGAGAAACACCGTCCCTCCGTCAAAAGTGCTCCGTGTTAATTGTACGTCATCGCACATTACGAGACAAAGAAAGAAAGAAAAAAAAAAAGGCTCCATCCACACCCTTGATGTCTAGTACCGAGCGTTAAATTAGGCTTCCTAGCCATAGACTAAACACACTCCCCTCGCCTGTGGCACACACAGATTTGGCGTGATTAAACCGAGCTTCGCAAACAGGCAGGAAAACAAGAATTGAACTTTTCAGCCATAGGAAAGGGGGGGTGGCATGGGGGGCTTTTTTGTTGCTTGTTTTTTATTTTTTTTTTCTTTCTAAAGCCATATGGCAGATTGATTTGTTCGGAGGTCTTTCAACTTCCCCAGCGTGGCTGTTGAACAGTATTCCTCTTTGATCTTGATTGAGGACTTTAATGTTGTTGTTTCTGCGCATTTCAATAGATCCATAAATATTTTACCAGTGGAATTCGCCCCCCCAAAAAAAAAAAAAAGAAGAAGAAGGAGAAAAAGAAAAAAATAAAGTTTCCCATAGAAATGCATCTGGGGCAACTCTAGCCCGCACCTTTCGTAGCGGATGAGGTACGTGGGAACCGGGGCGG